>JAYRBT010000082.1:48737553-48765388 GCA_036023395.1 Myiotriccus ornatus
ATCTGCTCTCTTGCTTGAAAGGGACTGGGATAGCACAGCTGGAGCAGGTTAAGACTATGAACAAGGCACGTGGAAGATAGATGGGTTTCTGGTGTCTTCATCAACAAAATTATGTTGGGGGAGGAAGTCAAAGGAACTCAAAGGTTAACCAGATACTGTGAGCAAAGCTACCTATTAGTTTAATACCCTTGCTTTGGTTAGTAGATGTCAATGAATGGAACATTGCCAGACTCCTCGACCCATCTCCCCACTACAGATCTCCTCTATCAAACACATCCCAAAAGATCCAATGTGTACAAAAATCTGGCCAAAGAGGACAGTTTGGAAAAAAGAAAAAATTGAGAGCTGATACCATGGGAAAGGCTGTACAGGCAAAGGTTTACTAGTAGAAATTCACAGAGTCCCTACTGGGTTCTCTGTCCTGAATTGAGATTCCTATTGACAAAAACTGGGAAAAACTTGGTCAAGGTTATTTGTCTTCTTCTTCTTCATGTCGAAAGGCAACCTTGGCAATTTCTCACCAAAGCAAAATGTAGATTCTTTCATTTAATATTCCCCTCACACCAACACACATACGCACACAACATGCCCCCTGCTTTCACTATCATTAATACCATACTTCACATACTCTTAAGGAGGTGATGTGGAAAAAACTGGATGCGGGTAATGCCTTGACTCTGGCTTACTGAGTGGCCTTGGCTGCAAAGATAAGACACAATACACATCCCTACTTCCAGCAGACAGACAGAACTATTTCCAGTGTTTCTTCCCAGAACTGGGGAGCCCAAGGCCAAGCAAAGCTGCAGGAGATTTCTAAATAGGCTTCATTGGTTGCTTAGCTTTGTCTATCAGAAAGTTCCTCCTCTCGACTACTTTCCTCATTAAGTCAGTAATGGGGCATCTTGGCAAATGCTCAGCCACTGGAAATTTTAAGAACTCTGCAAACATCTATGAAGATTAAAAGTGTATAAAAATATACTGGGAAGCTACTACAGAGGAGAAACTTCATTACTAGTTTGGTGATTAGGCTGAAGTAGGTATTAAAACATCCTTAACAATGTAACCTGCTTTCTTCGTATTTTGCAAGCACTGCTGTAACTGACTTTATTGATGAGCTGAAAGATTCACATAACTGAGCACACTTACAGAAAAATTAATACACGTTTCAGCCTTATTATGGCTGCTGCCTAGCAATCAGGGAGGTAAAAAATCCCTGCTTCTGCAGCTCCAGAGTGACTCCCTGTGCTGAGGTGCCTTCAGTCCTGGCTAGTAGATGGCACTGTCTGCTGTTTTTCAGTAAAATAGTTAAGAGTGCAAAAGCAATCAGAGTAAACTAGATGAAGGGAATTAGCTATAAAAAATAATTAAAAGAGCCAAGTGCCCACAACCTGCTCAAGCCATGAAGAAAGGCATATATCAGTTGACAGGAAATGCCCAAAATATGACAATAACAAACACGGAGAGGATGCATTTAATGTGCTCCAGGGGAATGACTGGAATGCACAGCATGAAATTGTGACTCCTGTGACAAGTTCTGGGAGAAGCCCAGTCTCACCAGCATTGATTATCCATCAGTCACTGTCCTCTGGTTAATTAGAATATTTCACAGGTAATGACAAATTTTCAGAAGTCGTGGGCAGAATAAATTTTAGATGAAATAAATCCAGCAGTGATGCAGTAAAGTTTTATCCTCTGATAAGTTTATCTACCTCCAACCCTCCTGCCATGGCATGGGGACACTTTCCACTAGACCAGGTTGTTCAAAGCCCTGTCCAACCTGGCCTTGAACACTGTCAGGGATGGGACATCCACAACTTCTAAGCAACCTGTTCCAGTTTCTCACCACTACTGAAATTGGGGTGAAGTCTTATTTTATTTTGTGGTCAATTAATTCACTTTCTTTTAGGTTTACAGTGCCTTAGCTGCACTGTTAACTGGTGCTCCTGATACACCTACATCTTTCCTGATAATGATCCCTATCAGGCAGTCGAATAGCCTTCCAAGAAAAAGAAAAGGTATCCTTACTGTTGAGAGAATATAAAACTGGGAGAGCACAGTACTAGAAACTGTACTCCAGAGAATAAAACCTGTAAGAGCCTTTTTCATGATTACATAAGGCTTTCCCATCTTTTACATCTACAGGTAATGCACAAGCCCTTAGGAAAGCTGAAAGGATTCATACTCAAAAAAAACCCAATATTATTTCATATTTTGAAAACAAATTTTTTCTAGCTTCTCCTAAAGTACAAAGTGAGTACTATTTGAGGTAACTGCTGCTACTCTTATGGACTAAATTCTAACCAGGTCTGCTGTTCTGTTTTAATGTAAAATATGCACAAACTTACGGAATGCTTCATTTTCATTAACCAGCATATGAAATATTTTTCATTGCTTCATCCACATTCTTCCTCTTCTTCTTTTCACTGTAAATAGTGGGCTTAAGAAAATATTGCTACATTACCTAAATTCCCAGTCCAGCTTGCAAAAGTTACTCCTCTCAGGAATTCCTGAGTTCTGAATAATAAGATCTTAGTGAGCTTTCAGCAAGAAATCCAAGGACAAGTTGTTAGTCTAAAGCAATATCTGAAGATATTTCCTTACATTTGTCAGAAACAGCCGTTTATGAAGCAGTTTATGAAGCACAGCATTGTCAGGCACAATCAGTCACTCTCCAACATGAAAGACTGGAAGAAAGAAGTTGCTGATCTAGGACCCAAGGGACTTCTCGGCATTTATTTTTCACAAAAGATCCAGCTGTTCTAGAATTCAGGCTGACCAAATCTTGGAGAAAAAAGAAGAGGCAAAGACTGTTTAAAACTGTGCCCAACCCAATATTCAGAAAAAAAGAATGAACAGATGCCAAGAACCCCATCTGCCCTTCTCAGAAACTGAGCCAAACATAGTTCTCTACTTTTTTTAATTCACTCTTGAATGAAATTGAGGGTTTTTTTAAAGGGTTCAGGGAAAGTTTAATGTAAGTGGACAGAAAGCACATGGAAGGGGTTTAAAGAAAACTGTTGCTCTCGAAGATTATGAGTATTTCACTTTCTCCTGTGGAAAGAATCATGAACTATTCAAGTAACTTCCAGAGCATTTAACTTCAGCTGAGAAGCCCATGAAGAATAAAATAAAAAAATAGAAAACAGATAGTGGTTTTAAACTAGGGCTATGCCCTCCATCTCCATCCACCATAGACAGTGTTGGACAAGACCAAAGACTCTAGGTCATGCCCAGAAAAGAACTTTTAACTACAAATGTGAAATAATTGTGGACTTCACCATTTGTTGCCCTTCTTCTAATTATCTACCAAATTCCAATTAAGAAAAAAAAAAAAAAAAGAAGGAGGAAAAAAAAGAAAGAGTGGGTGAGCATGCTAGCTTGAGCCCTCTGTTTCCAGAAAAATTTACTGCTACCAGTGTAGAACAGTACCCATAAGCTTATCTGGGTTAGGCAAATTGGCACGAGTGGCAACAAGTTTTCCCAAAGCTACAGATGAATTAGGCTCTATAAAACCTAAGTTAAATGGAGCCAGAACCTGTGTGACACTTTGATAAGAAACTTGAGTGGCAAAATATGGTTGAGGACAAAGGTTACACCTATTTGTCTTTTCTAGATTTGTATAAGAAAGTCCATCCCTGTGATCATCAGCAATTTGACATTAGGTACATATGTTTTTCTTAGTTGTTTTGGGGGCATTTTTTGACCTCTGCCTATTCACTTATCATAGTAATTAATAACTTACTAAAAAGAAAATAAAATAAAACTTTGGTCTGCCTCAATATTGGCATGCCAAATTATGTTTAACAGTTGCCTAGCACCATGGATTTCAATAGAGCATTTTCTCATCCCCGTCAGTGTAAGTTAGAGAAGAAGCAGCCACACAATGAAACATTTGCAGGATCTTCTAAGTGGCTTACTTCATCTAAATGTTACAGTACTTCACTGTAACGGGAACGGTTATAAGTGGATTTAGCTCAATTAAGTATCACCGTGGTAATGCTCTATCTTCTGTTACCCAGACCTCATTGCACATGTTCGTCAGGATGACTGAAGTTCACCCGGGAAGCCAAGTGAATTTCCTAGCTTTATATTTCAGTGAGCCAAGTTTGAAGCAATAATTTTAAAGCCTGAAACTAACTGCTCTCCACTCACACTTGTGACTTTAAATGTACATGCCTCAACTGCTCACATGCTGGCTACAAAAATCTGATTACTTGACAACTCCCTGACTACCTGACAAGTTCCTTCCAACTTTTTTCTGAACCTTTTCCGCAACATTATATGCAGTATATAGAATATTTGACAAACGTTAACAGATTCCTACCCTGTCACTTTTCCTCTAAGCTAAGAAGCTGATGTTCATACATTTGTGTCTTTGAATATCTGATATTTCTGTTTCCTCTTCCATGAACTTGCTACAGTTGTTCCACATCTTCCCTGAAGTGTGGCACCCAAACTAGAGGAACTACTCCAGGCGAGTAGTTTAGCAGTATCTGAGCAACTAATTACTTCACATTTATGCATACTAGAATCATCTTTTCTTTTTCTTTTGTTTTTGTGCCTTTTTCACATTGCACTTCACCCATTTTCCACACAACCGTTCTGGATTTGCAAGATTGATTGCTCCTATCTACCTGTAGTGTCTTGTCTTACTGCTATTGCATAGCCTCTTATTTTTTTTCAGACAGTATCTTCTATCTGTCACTTAAAAGTCATGCCTTCCCTTAAAATACTCTGGAGGTCCCTTGTGGATTACTGTCATCCATACATTTAACAAGTATGCTCTCTACCCTGTCTTCTAGGTGACTGATGAAAATATTCAGTAATACTGAGATAGCCCCGGTATTCTTACTGTGGGTAACTTGCTGTGACATTTCAGCACTGCATTAGCCTTGGATGATGTTTCTCAAGCCAGCTTGATTCAAAAATATCAAATTAGTCAAGAAGTTTCCATTCAGTTCTTCCCTGTTAAAGGTGGAAATCTTACCCTTTGTCCCATATGCTAAGTGTATTTGACACAAATTGAGTGAAGGCTGATGGAATATTAGTAATTTCTCAACATCATCTGTTGCTCATATGTCCTATTCCCTGGAGCAGAAGACCAACTCTTACCTTAGCCATCCTGTTACTATTTTGTGTTGCTGTTTCTGAGCCTTGACAGTTTTGATATTGTCCCCTCATATTCCTGCTATAAATTCATTCCATCCTTAATGACTGAGACTTTATATGCTATTTGAAGTCTGGGTGACTGCTTTGACCTGACAGCACACATGATATTTACACCATAACCAAGGGCAAACACACGTTTTTCACCTCTGCAAAAGTGCTCTTTGTATCCAGCTAGCACGACAGATTCAGTGTGAGCCTAACTGAAGTATGCCCTTTTTTAATACGGTTAGAACGGCATTATGCTACATTTCAATGTACTTTTATTCTGCTTTAAAGCAGTTTCTTGAAAACGTGCCGTTGGTACTGTTGCCTCTTTTCCAAAATGCTCTACAGTCTGTTTACACAGGACAGCAACTGCAGAAGCGGGCAGCTGTAATGATTTTTTCTCCTACATTCTTGTAAAAATTTGAGACATTTGACTGTAAAACTACCTGATCTTTCTAGTCATTCTGTCGTTTTTTTCGTTGTGCACTTTCCCTGTTTCACAACACTTCCTGTTTTCAACACGTGATATGTGGATATTTTCAGATTGATATACAGACTGCAGCCGACCTATCACACTTGCAGCAAAAAGCCCTGCCTGCATGTACAAATGTACATATTTATGTGTGCACATGTACACACACTGACACATATTCATATATGAATATGTACGCACACAGTTTAGGTACACGTACACGAACACACATACCTGCACACTGAGCATGATACCTATTCCATATTTTACCTCCAAAGCTAGGTGGTTGCTCAAAACACAACTGCTGTAACACTACCTGACAGCTTGAATAGAATACTTATCTTTTTTTTTTTTCCTCTCCTTTTCCTGAAACTTCGCTCAGAAGATAATTATTGAAGAAATTACTGTTTGGAATAGAGAAGGAGGAAAGGAGTTTGTTTGAAAAGGAGAATGCTTGTTTAAGAAAACAACCTAAGTTATGCATCCACGAAAATGACTGAGTAGAGATTTTTCACCACCAGGAAAGAAGACATGCAGAAAAGGAAAAAGTATAGAAGCTGATCTTCGATACAAACCACCACTAAAATTCACCCCTAAACGTCAATTAAATTCCTTGTTCCTTTTTAGACCAGGATTCTTGCAAAAACCATGTTTCCTCTGGTTTTGGTGATGATCCTCTGCACAGGGGGAGATTTCACAAGTACTCACTGACATTTTAAAAAAGAACAGAGAAGGGACCCTGTATATTTTGGCTACTTGGGGCAAGAGGTTCAGGGCTGTTCTCTGTGGGCAGGAGCCAGGGCTGGATGCACACTCTCTCTAGGCATACTCTTCATAGCCAAGGGGAAAAGGGTCCCTTCCTGTTCCTCAAAGAAACCACAAAGCTGTTTCTGTTTTGACAAAAGCAAAGTGCCAAAATCTTTTAGGCAGCTCTGTCTACATGTTCCTTCCGCATGAAGGAAAACTTATTCACTGGACTTTGGATTAGACTTATATAAGCAGGAATAAAAGACAAAACCATAATCACACTGAGATCTGAAATACTTGACCTCTTAGTCTGTGCAAAGACAGGTCCCATCTATCAAAAGCAGCCATTTATATTATCCAGAACAAACTTGGGCCAGTGGGAATATTTGCAGACTTGTATCCGTACTGCTACTGAGATTAAACATACTTCAGTGAAGTGTCTAGAAGACCTTCAAAAACTCTGATTTCCCTGGCCTTTTCTTAGAAAGTTTCTGTGAGGTGCATCTCTCTGGAATATAAACTAAGGAATAAAAATGCCAGGTTCATACAAGCCTTCTCTGAATATTAACTGTAGAAGGTAAAAATGGAAAGGAATAATCTTTAAGTGTAAAAACAATGTTATGGTTAATTAAAAAGAAAAAAATCCTTTCCATCCTCAAATAACTTTGACATTTTATTTTATTTTATTTTAATGTGAAATAGACCTTCCCCACAGGAGACCCAGGCTGGCCAATTATAACAAGAACAGGAATGTTTTAACATTTTATGTTCTCATAAATCAGAAAGTTTGGTGGTGCTGTCAAACTCCTATGAATCACCAAGCTTTCCAGCTGAAAAGAGCTTTCAAGAGCCTCAGACTTATCTCAAATGGGACTGTAAATCCATTCATGCATCATTTGTATGGAAAATTTCCTCACACAAAACAAGTGATCAGAATAACCCCCATTCTGCCACCACAAACTTGGTGCATTTAAAATGCAAAGCAAACAGCACCATTACCAGGCAAATATGGGAAGCCTTGTTTCCAGAAAGTTTTGACCCAATGCTTTCCACATCTCTCTGCCCTCTACAGATCTTACAAAGCTTTTCCCATTGTGGGGCATGCATCTTCTCCGACCAGCCACCTACTCTCACTAAACTAATGGGAACTCATTATTTTTGAAACTTCAATCTCTTCATCAAATTGCCTTAAATTTAATCAAGTTACAAGACAAGTGAGGGAGAGAGAAAGGCATAGTAGCAGATGCAGCATAATCACACAACTTTCAGTTAGTTTTCAGTGGGGTTTTAGGGAACCAAATGAAAGCACTGTCCTTATTTAACCCAAACACAGAAAAAGGAGGGATTACAGCCTGACACCATACATTCAATTCACCGGGTTTGCTGAAGAAGTATGAGTTTCAGAAAAACCTCCTGATCACAGTCTCAGACTGCAAATAGTAAATAGCAGAGCCCACACAATTACATTTACTCCTCGTTTGCCTTTCAGATCAATCAGAGAATATTATTTCCCATTTCCACACAACTGGCTGGGCTCTCCTGCCAGCTTTGTGTAGCATCAGTAGCAGCTCCAGCAGACAAAGGAAAACAGTCTCTGTTAGCAGACTAGGATCAAGGCAAGCCTTGGGTTTCACCTGTTCATGAGACACCTGAGATCCATTCAGCAAAGCTGAGAAGGGAAAAATCTCAGGGTGCAGGCAATAGCTGCCTAGCCACAAACTGTTGTGTCTGTGATGAAGGTAAATTGAGACCTTTTCCAATTTATGGGATCTGATTAGACACCCATGAGTTTCATTTACTAATATTGCTGATCCTGTACCTGCCCCTTCATCCTTGCAAACCTACTTCTGTTGTACCTCTGTGTTTGCCTGGGGAAGATGTTTTGCATTTACATTCAAAGGCTCAGCCTTGTAGGACCTAGGCAACACGGTCACTGCCAGGCTGAAGCCTTTTTCTCCATTTGCAACCAAATGAGAAAAGTGCCTGCACCCAGGAAAGGAAACCTGATGCAGAAATGTCTGTATGCACCATGCCCCAAAACAGACCACAACTAAGTTTCAGCCTGAAAAGAAATTCCTGTTTCATCAATCTCAACAAACTTTGCACATGAGTAGGACTGTAGTCACAGCACTCACTATCATAATTTTCCCCACTGGGCCTTGCTGCTTCTCTCAGTTGTGGGTTTGTGTTTTTTTAACCACAGTAAATCCAATATGTCTCCTTTAAAAGGCAGTGATGTGAAACAACTTGTGCCATGTCCTCCTTATTAGTGCTCTTTAAGTTACACAGTGAGCACAGTGAGCTTAATTACGAGACAATGCTGAGAAATAAAAATTTTCAAAAAGTAGTAGATGTTTAAAATTAAAATGGGATGATTAACTGGCAAATTGAATTTAAAAGATGTGAGTTATTAACTGAAGAAGTCACACAGCTTATAATAGTCTCGAGGATAATGGCTCTATTTTTTTTTTTAATCCATGTATTGTTAGCCTTGAATCGGCTAATAAATTAAAATAAACAGAAAGACTATCATAATCACTATTAACCTCTCCTAACAAGGAAAGAGAATCTGGAAAAATAAAATACACCAACATTGAAGATAAACAATAGTGTAATGGAATACATTCTTGAAGCAGACAGCCACCCCTACGAAGAAGCTCTGATCTCTATGAACAACCATGACATTCTCACCTCAAAAAAGTCAGCCAGGCCAACACACTTCAAGATGAAAGTAGACCATGAAAAGATAAGAAGGGGTCCTGAGCAACAGGCTGAGATGAGAGATCCTCAGGCATAGAAGAAGCGGTGACTCTGTGGGTCACTCACAGAGAACAAAAGAGCTTCTTCTTCTAAACAAAAAATTTTGTTTGGTTTAGGGGGTTGTTTATCTTCAAGAAAAATGACAGGGTAGTCTTTGTTTTCAGAGCTGAACATCTTGACTTCCTTCCCCAAGCTCCACAGGAAAATATTTACTCACTACAGAACGACTGTTCAGGGAGAGTCACAAACTCAGTACAGGCAGAAATACCTCCATTGCATCATTGGCTGTAAACTACCCGTGCGAGGTGCTACTCTTGTTGCAGGGAGGCGAGGGAGGGGGGGGAGGAAAAAAAAAGATAAATCCAGTCAGGCCTCCTTGCAACAGAAAGTCCTTCAAGTCCAATAAGGCATTAAAAATCTCTTTTGTGAGAACAGTAATGGTCAGAAGTGTGACAAAATTTCTGAGCTGCCTCGCCCCTAGTCAGAGTGCATTGAGAGATGGACGAAACTAGAGTTCGGCTCATGTCAAGACAGCACAGTGTACAGATCAGAGATAAAGACTGAAGTACATAGTCTATATTTGGTTACTGATATCAGTCAGAATCCCTCTTTAACAAAAAGGATATGCAAGTGGTTTAAGCACAGTTACTTTCCATTTTACGAAAATAAAGAGAAGAGAAACTATTCCTCAGAATAGTGTTATTTGTAAGCTCTTCAAATAGTAATAACACATTTCAAGGAAATATGACTTTTACTGCCTTCCCCTCTCAAAAACCCAATACAGATCTTATAGCTTACTTTGCTCTTAATAAAGAAAAGTTGGTAAACATATCAGAATCATTAAATAGATTTCAAACATGTAATTCTGTCCAAGTTTACCTAGAATTTCTCAGAGAAAGGCACTGAGAAGTGTCTGCACCAATATTGTCAGAGTTTCTCCTTTGTGGGTGCTCACATTCTAATAACACACATATGGAAGATAGGGTAAATATTCAGAGTAACAAAATTTCCTTTGATGATGAATCACTGAAAGCTAAATCAAATCTGTTATTTGCCATTAGACTAAGTAGTGTGACGAATGCCTGGGATTTACATGGCACTTCAGAGCATTGTAATTAATTATTTGTGTGCTGTGTGGCATAGTTTTCACACAAGGCTCTTTTAATGTCCAACTAGACATTCATTCTAATGGCTCCTTTCCCAAGATGGCACAATATGGCGAGACTACAGACATGTATCAAACATACATGACGAAGAGATTTGTACTGAATGCTGCAATGACAGAAATAATGCTTTTATTTCTTTTGTTTGCTTGATGGTTTTGATTGAAACCTTTACAAGCACTTTAAGGTTTGGGGGCTTTTTTAATAAGATAAAGCTCCAGAGGGAGCCCATGCACCAAAGAATATATATATAAAATATCTCCCAGAATAATAGCAAAACTGCATGCAGAAATTTCTTCAAATTGATGTTTCAAGCCTATTGTTAGTAGGGATTTGTAAGTTTCCATTTTATGGAGTAATCCTCCAAAGAATTTTTACATAACAAAGCCTATTTTGTTTTATTTAGTGTACTTATGTCAACAAACACAAAGCCTGTTGCAATGGAAATAATCTCCATTTTATATCAAAAATAATATAACTTTGGCTTCAGAATTCAGAAGAGTTCAAGACAGCCCGTGTTTAGTTATTCATAGGAGACAGGAGACACCCAAAGGAATGATTACAGTAAGATCAGAGAATCATTTAGGTTGCAGAAGACATTTAAGATCATCAAGCCCAGCCATTAACCTAGCACTGCCAAGTCCACTAAACCATGTCTCTCAGAGCCACATCTGCACATCTTTTAAATACCTTCAGGGGTGGTGACCCAACCAGGGCAGCCTGTTCCAATGCTTGGCAACCCTTCCCATGAAGACATTTTTCCTAATATCCAGTCTAAACCTTCCCTGGGGCAACACAAGGCCATTTGCTCTCATCCTATTGCTTGTTACTTGGGAGAAGAGACAGATCCCCACCTGGCTACAACGTCCTTTCATGAAGATATAAGAGAGCAATGAGGTCACCCATGAGCCTCTTTTTTTTTCCTCCAGGCAAAAATAACCCCAGGCCCTTCAGATGCTCCTCATCATACTTGGGCTTCAGATCCTTCCCCAGTTTCATTGTCCCTCTCCACCTCAATGTCTTACATGTAGTCAGGGGTCCAGAACCGAACACAGGATTCTAGGTGTGCCAGTGCCAAGTACAGCGAGACAACCGCTGCCCTAGTTCTTCTGGCCATGCTATTGCTGATACAGGCCAGGATGCCATTGGTCTTCTTGGCCACCTGGGCACATGTTCAGACAGCTGTCCACCAACACCACTAGGTCCTTCTCTGCTAGGAAGATCTCCAGCCACTTATCCCCAAAACTGTAGTGCTGCCTGGGGTTGTTGTGACCCAAGTGCAGGACCTGGCACTTGGCCTTGTTGAGCCTCATACAGTTGGTCCATTGATCCAGCCTGTCCAGATCCCCCTGCAGAACCTTCCTACACTCCAGAAAATCAACATTCCTTCCAAAGTTGGTGTAGTCTGCACACCTGCTGAGGGTGCATTTGATCCCCTTGTCTAGATCATGGATAAGGATATTAAACAGAACTGGCCCCAAAATTGAGCCCTGGGGAACACCACTTGTGACTGACCATCAGCTGGATTTAACTCCATTCACCAACATTCCCTGGGCCTGGTCATCCAGAAAGTTTTTTACCCATCAAACAGTGCACCAGTCCAAACCATGAGTGGCTAGTTTCTCCAGGGGAATGCTGTGGGACACAGTGTCAAAGGCTTTAGTAAAGTCCAGGTAGAAAATATCCACAACCTTTCCCTCATCCACCAAGTTGGTCACCTTGCTGTTGAAGGAGATCATGTTGGTCAAGTGGGACTTACATTTCATAAACCTGGCTGGGCCTGATCCGCTGGTCATCCTGCACACACCTTGTGATGCCACTCAAGATGATCTGCTCCAAGACCTTCCCCAGCACTGAGGTCATGCTGACGGGTCTGTAGTTCCCTGGATCCTCCTTCCAGCCCTTCTCCTCCATGGGCATCACATTTGCTAACTTCCAGTCAACTGTGACCCCCCTGCTTAGCCAGGACTGCTGATAAATGATGGAAAGTGGCTTGGTCAGCACTTCTGATGACTCCCTCAGTACTCTTGGTTGGATCCCATCCTGCCCCATAGACTCATACATGTCTGGGGGGTGTAGCAGGCCACTGACCATTTCCCCCTGAATTATGGGGACTTCATTCTGCTGCCTATCCCTGTCTTCCAGCTCCAGGTACTGGGTATCCAGAAAACAACTCGTCTGGATATTAAAGATTGAGGCAAAGAAGGTATTAAGTACCTCAGTCTTTTCCTCAGCCTCTATCACTAAATGTCCCCCACATCCAATAAAGGATGGAGATTCTCCTTAGCCCTTCTTTTGTTCCTAAGCTAATTACAGAAGTGTTTCTTATTGTCTTTTATGGCAGTAGTCAAATTAAGTTCAAGTTTGGCTTTGGTCCCTCTAATTTTCTCCCTGTATAACCTCACAGCATTCTTGTAGTTCGCCTGAGTGGGCTGCCCCTTCTTCCAAAGGTCATAAACTCTTTATTTTTTCCCTGAGTTCCAACCTGGAATTCAGCCAGCTCTTCTTTTGGCACACAGGGACTACCTATTCCTGTACCTTTAAAATTTTCTTCCTGGACTCCTTTGCTCCTTAGGGCTGCCTCCCAAGGCACTCTGTCAAACAGATTCCTAGACAGGCCAAAGTCTGCCCTCTGGAAGTCCAAGATAGCAGTTCTGCTAATCCCCCTCATTTCTCCAAGAATTGAAAACTGCCATTTCGTGATAACTGTGCCCAAGACGGGCTCCAACAATCACATCACCACCAGACCTTCTCTGTTCACAAACAAGAGGTCCAGTGGGACATCTTCTCTAGATGACTCCCTTACCAACTGAGTCAGGCAACTATCTTCCACACACTCCAGGAACCTCCTAGACTGTTTTGTCTCTGCTGTGTTTTATTTCCAGCAGACATCTGGTGAATTGAAGTCCTCTTTGAGAACAAGGGCTAGTGATTGTGAGACTTCTCTCAGATGCTTATAGGATAATTTCTCTCTTTCACCCTGAAAGGGCAGCCTGTAATAGTGTCCCACTAGGATATCTGCCCAGTTGGCCTTTGTGCTGATTCTCACCCATAAACACTCAATCCTATCTTCACCATCTCTAAGCTCTAGACAGTCTAGAACCCCTCTCCTTCCTTGTCTGTCCATTCTGAGGAGTTTATAGTGATCCGTTGCAACACTCCAGTTGTGTGAGCCATTCCAGCATGTCTCCATGATGGCAACTATATCATACTTTTCCTACTGTACAACAGCTTCCAGCTATTTGTTGCCCATGTTGTGTACACTGGTGTGGATGTTATGTGACCATTCTCAGGCAGTTATATGATTTCTAACATTTATTATTACATATTGTATTTATATTATATTTATATTATTTTATGTATATATTATATTTATGATTATGTGATTTCTAACCCTTGAGCCTTTGCTCAAAACTCTCATGAATCTGCATCCCCTACCTCCCTGACAGGGCAGCCTGAGGGACCTTGCCAGCACATTGTCCCAAAAGAGAAAATTGGCATACCACTCCCAGACTTATCTCTAACAAGTCTGGCTTTATCCCTTTCCCCTCTCAAATCTAGTTTAAAGCTCTCTCAATGAGCCCTGTTAACTCCCATGGAAAGGCCCTTTTTCCCCTTTGAGACATTCTGAATCACCACTGCCTTCCTTGACTGGTTCAAAAATTTCCACTGAAGACCCTGGTGGAACCCCACTGTCACAAATGTGGTTTGTTCCCACAGAGGTGAAGGTTTGGTGATTTTACTTCCCTGTCCAGGAAGAAGGCCTGTTATTTACTACCTGTACAGTCCTTGGAATCCAGGAGACTGTAGAGCAGAGTATTGTGATTATTATTTGAGAAAACCCTCCACTGAAACATTTCACAACTTTCTTCTCAGAATTCATCTTCTGTTCATATGAGAACAGTTTATGTGGTTGTATACTGGCAAAAGAAACAAAAGTACAATAAAAATGGAGCAAGCATATCAATCCTGTGGAGGACAGGATACTACTATAGACTGTTACATGATTCAGTTCTCAAAACACATGCAAAAAACATGCAAAAAGATGGACTTGCTTTACATTCATTTTAAATCCAGGAAAAAAAACAAATCTCCTCACCCCACCAATTTGCATTACATAATGCTCCTCTTCTTAGTCATTGCAAACATTCTCATCTTCAGGAAAAGTGAAGAGAGAGAAAAGCTGGAGACAGTGAATGACTTGTCCCAGACTAAAACATACATCAGGGAGAGAATCAGGAGCAGAATTTTAGAGTTACCGCCTCCAGATCCCAACCTGAGCACTGCTGATCTGACTGAGATTTCTAGGTCCTCTGCTTAAAATTTTATCCACTATTGTTTTGATATGACTAGAAACTGCAAACCCTTCCAGCAACTGGACTTAAAATCTACAATCCTCTGTACAGGTTCGCTTCCCACTATTAATTGTTCTTCTTAAACACTCCAGGACTTCAGTTTTACGGGCATGTATCAGCAGAATATCAGTCAGCTTGGGTAATAATAATATTTCCCCAAAACAACATGGATTTTTAAAGGTTGTGCTTTCAGTGAAGAGTGGAGACACACAAATATACAGATGAACTGAAAGGATTCTATTGCTCTGCTTCATTTTCCGGAGCCACTGAAAAAAAGAAAGAACTACCTGAGTGAAGAATGGAAATATTTGCTATGTTTGACAGGGAAAGCATGATTAAAATGCACTGAAGCTGAAATAACAGCTAACCTCTATCAAGAATAACTCTCATCAACTCGTATCACAAGTGTTGCATTTATAATGCAGGTAAGAGTATATAAAATCCATTTCATTTCAAGGCACATCTTTTAACGTGTGGCCATTATCATTAAAAAGATATCCCCCAGAACATCTCACAGGAAGAGGCAGAATAGCATATCAATGTATCTCCAGTAACCAGAAGATATTTAGTCCTGCCAGCAGTTCTCCAACATAACCGTAATTTCTCTGCTCGCTTGCACAAAAACTCTTCTGTGCTCAGAATTTTTTCCCAACAAAGTAGTCTTCCACGGGAAGTTACTGGCTAAAAAATGAGCTATCTATGGGACTGTGGCAATTGCAGATAATTCCAGGCAAATTTCTTCATGGCCTCCAGGACAACAGCGGCAATGGCTACTCGGGTTCCCTAGATTTCTGGTTGAACAGCAGAGGGGCTGCTTTGAAGTCAGAGTCAGATCCGTGGGCTTGTATGAAAACCAGTTCTGCCAGGGCACTGTCTCAGAGACAGGTATCCCAGTTAGAAAACAACTCTGTGTTCCAGAGGATGAAACATCATCACACAGCTGAATGAAGGGACACGGCAGCCTGGAAAGATGTTTTCCTGACTCCAAAATATCAGTCATCAGGAAAAAAAAAATGTTTGCATGGAAAGACAATCAACTAAATTGAAAAATATTTCTTAAAGTGAGATTCAATTATTTTAAATAATGTTAAACTTGAAACATTTCACTTTGATTTGAAGTGCTTGATTGGCTTTTTTTTTCCTGCAGAACCTCTCATATCGGAAGAAATTTTTTATCTCAGTACTTTACTTTGATTTATAATGGAATGTTATATTTTACTGGAGAGTTTCCCACTGAATGTATATTTATCCAGTTGTATTTGTCATAATTCTAAATGCCATCTTACTTCAGAACTCACTACATTGTTTTAAAAATGAACATAGCAATTAGGACTGGTAATTGCAAAGTGGCAGTAGTAATTAAAGAGTGTAGGCTATTTATCTGGAAATATTTCTTAACAAGCAAGTCTATTATATTTTGAAACATGTCTCCCAAGACAAGTAACAAAAGCTCCACCACTTAAATCAATTAAGTGAGACAAAACACTCGAAAATACACTGTAGGGAACAATCCCATGCCAGCCAAGCAGATGGATAAGATGATCTTTTAGGTTCTTTACATCTCTAAAATCTGGGGAACCAACCAGCAGTGCCACAGAGAGCAGGGATGCCAACAGACATACCCTGCCTTCCAGGACTCCCATCAGCCAAAAGAGAAACCCTGCAGGTGTTACCAGGGCTATGCCCACACTGGTGACTGGGGCTTCTAGAGATGCCCAGGGTAGCTCTGAACCACCTCACTTGCTTGGGATTGACTAACAAAGTGTTGCAAGGCATAATCAAAAACAGGCTGCAAAACTCTCCTCAGAGCTGGGAAAGACTCATCCAACAGGTATGCTGTTCCTAAGGATGAGGGCAGCTGCTTCAGTAATTGCTCAGCTCTGTCTACAGAGTACTGGAAATATTCATCAAAGAGTTTTGCAGCCAGAGGGTCAGCACGTGCTGGGTTTCACCCTTGTGTCTATAAAAACAGGAGACGAGAGCATCACCCCAATATTGCAAGCTTGAAGGGGTACAAAAAGCAGGCTTCAAAGCCCCAGCCTTCAAGACTGTGGTCCCTGCAGCAAGCTATACAAGATCAGGTCTCCTGGGTTTGATTTCAGCTTTCTGTATTTCAACACAGCAACTACCACAACATCCGCACACCTCTACAGGTGCTGATGTGAACATCAAACAACTTTTAATGAAACTTTCAGGCTAGAATCACTTAATCTCCTCATAGCAACAGATTGCTTTCATGAGTTTGCATAAAGCAGAGGAAATGTTCTGCAATTTGATATTCCCCAAATCAATATCATTTACATGTCTTTATTCACAGACTATTTCTTCTTTTCTTTTTTTTTTTTTTAATAGCCTACACTAGCATCAATAAAAACTCTGGTCTTCATTTATCTTCCTTCCATTCTTCCAAATGCCGAGGAAATTTCTCAGTCAAAAAATAACCTGTTTCTTCTTCTTTTTTTTTTTTTTTTAATTTCTACACAATTTCTGAACACCTGCTCTTTATGTCGTACTGCAAAACACTAGGCAATTAAAAAACTTAGAGAACAAGGGAAAAAACAAAGCTTGTTTGCGTATGGGGAATTATACATTAGACAGTAACAGCCACACTTACAGCCACAAGTAAGTCGTTAATTTATGTGTGTATTCAGCACTAAACTACAAAAGCCAAAAATTACTGGGATTTTTATGTTTAGACTTAAAAGTCAAAAGTGAAACATTTCAAAAGCAAAGTACCCATGGCAACCCTAATTTTATTCATCTTGCCCTGTGATGCAGTGCGTGTTCAGTGATTTCACATGCCTGAGTAAACCTACATCTCTCAGATGATGTAAAGCAAGCTTAAAGAATTCTTAAAATTAATAAAGTCCTTCAGCGTACTTATAAGTGCGCTAGAGGCATTCAAACCTGCATTTGAAAAATAAATTAAAAATTACTGCCTTTAATTTTTGGAAGGAAACAAATGCAAACTGCCATCAAAGTATTTTCAACTCATCTATAATCCTGTTACTCTTAACATATCCTTTTTCACATTTTTCTTAGTCTCTCAATAGAAGAAATAAGTAACATATTACTCATTTTACCTTTTGGTGTTTAGTCCCTGCTTCTCTGCTTATGCTCCAATGAGAGCTGAAAAATGCCATTTACCATGATTATTTGAGGATTTTTTCCTTATTTTTCCTCACTGTAATGTTTCCAAAATTATTTTTATAGACAAGTATCATTTCATATGATTATGTTTAAAATAAGTAGAGCCACCCTGTAAATTTCCAGGCAGTTAAGTATGTATTTTTAGCCTAACATTCTAATAATAGGATGCTTATATGCTCATGCTGTCTGTCCAATAAATGTGTAAATTTGCAAGTCCTCCCTCATCTTTTGAGCTCAATGGCTAATTTCATCCAAATTTGAAAGAAAAGGATATAAGCCTCCAATACAATTGAGTTCTGACAAGTTTAATGGAAAAACAAGCAGGTTAGAGAAGAAAGACATGAATTAATGGGGCCAGTGACATCCCAGAAGAAGGGTAAGTAGAACTGAGCCATCTCACATTCAGTGTCACAGCAACCAGGTGGCATTAACACACTGGATATGCAAAGCTGCAGATTAGCCAGGTAGTTGTTTTGGTGGTGGGGAAAGGAGTTACAAATCATTGGATATTTTCTCATTGGGACTGTACTTTAATGCTCCTCACAAGGAAGGTTTACCAGACACATCTCAACACCATTTTCACCAAAAAATGCAGTGCTTCTGAGGATTGGAGGCTGTGGCCTGGAAACATCCCACCTAAGGGGCATCGTACAGGTTGGAAGGATTCAAGTATCTTGTGAATAAGGGCAGCAATAATTAGACTCTTAAAAGTTGCCAGTTAATGTACTTTGAAAAGGGGCTGCAGGGGAGCAGGTTGAGGAGCTGATGCAGCATTCAGCCTGGCTGACACCAGTGTCAATCGGAAGAGAAATGCTGCTGGGAGCACTTTCTGCTCACACTGAACAAAGAGCTGTGTTACCCCAGGGAAGTCTGTTACCTTTAGCAGGGACTCATTTCTTTATATCATGAAGGTAAAGCAGCTGCCTGTCCTGAATACAGTGGGGTCCAACAACTGGATTTGGTAGCACACTGGCAAACTTCTTGGCCCTGGGCACGTTGCCCCAAGGGAGGAAGTACCAGATGAGCTCCAAACCCCAGAGAGTCCCAGTCATCTCTTACAGGCAGACTAGTCCAGCACCCTTCACAGCATCCCTTCAGATACTTCTTTTACTTCATGTTGCCACAGCAAAAGCACTAGTAGTTCCTGAATCAAGAAGAACCAGATATTTTGCTTCAAGCCCAGGAAAAAATTAGAAGAACCTGCTCAAAATCACATCTAGAATTTCTGGAATCACACCATATTTCCTCTGGTTGCTCTGCATAGGCAACACATGAGCAGTAATATGAGGTCCTTACATAACATAATAGAGAACCATAGCCAAATGTCATTCGCTCTCTCCTGCCCTTTCTCTAAAGCAAACAAACAAAACTCCACAGAAACAAAAACTAAGAGCACTGTTTTATCCTTTGTATGACATATTAACAGCATATTCCTTTCTCTCCTCTTACTGAAAAATAAAATAATACATTAACTATGGTAAGCAGAAAATACATTAAAGGTAAAAAAATACTCTTCATTGCAACTTTCATTACAATCGAGGAATTGAAACTGAAAAGGATTCCTTGGCCACCTGATGCTTCACAAGACTCAATCACAGTTTGGGGTCTACAGCATCATTGCTACTCAAGGAGCACTTCGGTAGACCTGTCCCTTCAGAAAAAAACATCTGATACCAAAAAGGTTCTGGGTGAGGCCTTCACTTATGCACAGTATCTAGACAGATCTCACCTGAGTTACACTCTGACACTTCTGTACTCGATAGTTTAAGCCAAAAACTCTTTTAGTGCTGCAGGACAGTATAAATATACCTTATAAATCAGGTAGTGAATGAGACCATGGAGTACACTAAGGGAAACCCTTAGCTCAAAGCCAGTCAGTGACTCTGAGTTTGTATGAAGCCATGGTATCTTCTGAGAGATCTCCAGGTAGAAAGAAACTCAGATTAAATTCTGTGTACCCAGCCACATTTCTCTCTCTCTTAATAACAAATACATGGCGCCAAAAATGCCTTCGCCATCTCTCACAGAGCTCTGGCTGATGCATTAGGAGCAGCTGTTTGCTCACTTTATCCATTAGAGGTTGATTCCAGTGATCCTACGTAAAGTGACAAGCTCAAAGATGTAAGGCTTCTGTGGAGGTCCCAAGAGATGCGCCACTAGAGAAATCAAAAAGAGCGTGGGGACACAGTGCTGGATAACAAAGCAAGATGCACAGGAACCCTGCTCAAGATGACAAGGGAAGCATCTGCCCGAAGTCTTTCAGCTGAGTGGTCTGCTGGAAGAGTGTGTAGCAGAGTCTGAAAAGCAAGGAGACATTCAAAGAGTCAAAACCAGGATAGAATGCAGAAGTGTCAAGGTAAACAGAGTTTCAGAGTGAAACCCTCAGTTGTCTTTGTGGTTTCCTCAGCCATGCCCATAGTTTGTCTGTCAGAGGCACATGGTCTCAGGAAGGGGAAAGGAAGAGCTGTCTGAGCACACAATAAAACATGCGTCTCCCACGAAAGACAGAGTTTATGATCCTCCAGCAAATGCATAACACTCAGCAACGGTCTGATTGGTTCCGACCATTAGAAGGTTTGTCAGATTCAGCTCTCCCAGCAACAGCACCATTCATATAAGCAGCGGTGACAATCTTCTGAGATGTTTTTATTCCCACTGGGAAAGGGCAATGTCCTGACAGCAACTCTTTCCCAAAACAGCCCGAGAGAGAGAAGCTCATGCATCTTCTCCACTAACCATATATCTGCTCCATAAAGCACAGCACATCAGTTACTGTAGCTGCAGCCCATTCCTCCAAAGTTGCTCTAAATAAAGCAGGCGTTGCATGTGAAGAGAAATGTCCTGCAGATGAGGCAGCGCTGAGGGGGGCCGCCTTGATTAAACTGGGTTGTTCTGCTAAGTCCTCAGTGCACTCTCTTGGTTATGGCTGTTAGAGCTGCAGCAGGGTGACATGAATTGCCTTTTATCTAATTGGAAAACACCCACAGAGTTTAGAAGTACTCATTTAGACAGGCAAATCAATAAAGGAAATGGCAAGCATGAGAATACAGTGTAACTATAGAGTCTGTGTGGGTCCTATATGGTTTTGCTTAATAAAGATTAACTCTTGCCAGTTTTCTGCAATACCTGAACTCGGATAATAGCAGACCTGGTAGATTCTACCCTGTAATGTCAAGGAATAACCTGCCCTTATGCCTACATCTCAAGGCAAGAGAATAAGCCTTTTGTTAGAGGCTAGAAAATCAGAAGATGCTGCAGGGAGGGCAGAAGAGAGGAAAAACTTGTCTTAATTATAACACTTCTGAAGCTGGCAATCAGATCAAAAGTTACATTTCTATTAGAAGGAAAAAGAAGCAAAACCTGGTTTACAAAACAGCAAGGGCAACAGCTGGATTTCTATAGAAGTCTGCTATTACAAGGCAAATTGCAATGAAGGAAATGAGAAGAAAAGTGATTCCAGCTTTTCAGCTTCCAACTTTCCTTATACTTTTACCTTCACACTTATCACTAATTGTGCAAATCCCCACCCACAAAGTCACTTGAAAAATTCAGGACTATTAAAAACAATTATTTAGTTGTTAAAAAATCGTATGTGTTTCAAGAAAAAGAAAAAAAAAATACAGCAAAGTCCCCACAATTCTTATAGTTGCTTAGTTCAGGATTAGTTTTGGTTTTCTTATTTCTCTTTGGCATTCCTCCCCCTAAATCTCCCATCACTTTCACAACAGGCTTATGCTGAGTAGCTTCAGGCAGCTGAGAAAAAAAATCCTGTTTAGCAATATAAGTGCCTCTTCTCCCACTGTTGCTAATAGGAGTTCTGTGCATAAATCACAGCATGCACCAAAGGGAGAACAGATCCTGAAGCCCACGACTATCTTCACCCACTGCTTGATTCCCTTCTCATTTACACCAACATATTGGCCAGGGGGGGGAGGGAGGGGCTCTTCTGACTTGTCTCAGTGCCAGCCAGAGGAGAAGCAGGCCCACGGAATGAGAGCAGAGAATTTGACATCTTAGTCTGATGGCAAAAGTCAGAAAGAGGGTTCAGAGTAATATGGGTTGACTCATAATGGATTCACAGAATCCGAATTCATGGCTTAGGCTGAGGCTCATGTTCCAAATTCAGCCTTTCTTACATCACAACCACAGGCTGGCCAGCCATACCTTCCAGGCTTTCCACGTGGACTTTACAGAAGTACAGATGTCCCAGTATTTCCTTAACGGGGTGACAACTGTTTAGAGAAAGGTGTTGGAGGAAGTTGACAGGACTGACAATAGTCTCATGTTCAGAAAGAGTCTCTCTGTCCTCTCAGTACGAACCACTCACTGTGTGACAGGAGACGAGTCAGCCAACCCTTGTTGCATCAAAGACATCTTTTGCTTATAGTACTAAGCCAGGGTATTCCTTGCCTTTCTTGGTCCTATTTGGAAATATCTAGAAAGTATTCATGCAGTCCAAGACAGTCTCAGTTTTAGAGAAGGGGAGTGCACAAAGCAAAGGTAACCCTGACAAACTTTTTATTTTGTGAGTTAGTTTAATGCATCTGGATTGCCAATAGCAGATGGGCTTCTTTTGACATTGCCTTGCCTTACTGATGCCCTCCAAAATATCTATTGTGTTCAGGGTACTCCAAATCAGGAAGGAGGTGGTCTTCTCTGCTATGCACATGCAAGTATTCTCAGAAGAGCTCTCTGGGGATGTGGTTTCTTTCTCCCTGGTGTGGGTGACTGGAAGCAGAACAATTGCTAAGGATGTTGAAAGGTCTTAAGGGAGAACTATTATGACTAAGGGAGCCTAATGGAGCAGAGTCTCTGCTGGGTGTGGATCAGGAAGTTCTGTAGGGGCCTACAAGAAAATCAGAAATGCAATATTTCTAAGACAAGGTCTGCTGAGCAACATTTCATGGTCATAGCTCTACAGAGGTCTGTCGGTATTAGAAAGCTCTCCTCTATTTCCAAAACAAAATTTACCATCAGGATTTTAAGTACCTTTTTTAATATATAGCAGCTGCAGTTCTTTAGCCCATGTTTCTTTTCAAAGTAACATTTTATTGATGAACATAAACAAGAAAAAACACACAACTCCTTAAAAGAAGTACTTTCATTTGCACTTATGCTCAGTTAGAGAAGGAAATACGTAATAAAATTAATGGATTTTTATTATTATTAGTTCAGTTTCCTCTTACTGACAAAGAATATTTTAATAAGAACTTTATCTCCTCTTGCTTGATCCCACAGTAAAGGCATGATCCCATACTTTGGACATTAGTCTGTTGCCATGGAAATCATCGTAATATCACAAAAAATCAGTCTTATTACTTCACTTCTGGATCAAGGAGAGAAAGAAAGACAGGCTGTAAGGGTTCAAGTCCTTAAACAGCAATAGCCTTAGTTATCAACACAAAGAAAAAGAATTTTGGAAAATCAGCAGAAGCAAATTCACATATGTTTTGCAATGTTCCAAAATATTTTCCCTAAAAAGCAAATGCTTTTTGAAGCATTCATTTCAAAGAGATCTTGAATGCCTAGTTTCTATTCTTCTAATCTGTAATCCCACTCTCAATTTGAAACATGCTTTTTTCGTGAATGATTTCTGGTCATTTTTCATTCCATTCCTTCCCAATGCCCGCTCAGGACGTCCTCACCAAATCTGTAGTTATTAGTAAAGTAACTGATGTTACTTTACTCGTGTTATTTGTAAAGTAACTCATATGTAATTCAACTGAACTGTTCCAGTTGCAAACAACCATTTTGTTCAGGTGGTTTGGTTGATGGCATGAGGTGACGTGTGCCAAATCTGACCCTGAAATGAAGTTTGCATATGGCTAGCATAACATGTGGCTCTGACACTTTCAGACACTGAGTATCCCCAAGACTGTATTTTATCTCTACAGTAAAGTGAACTCTCCTGTTCATTTTCACCCTCTGCTATAGCATTTCCCTATGCAGGTTGAGAAAAAATTCAATTCTTACCCTAGACAAGAGTTTAGGGATCCTACCAGAGAAGGTTTTCTTAAGAGGTGGCTAGGCCAGCTTCAGCAGTTACACACAAATTCAAAGTTGCAAACTTTGAGCCCTTCACCTGAACAGAACATTCGTTAAGCAAACACATCAAGGACTCCCTCCATCTCATCAAGTCTGAGTGAATGAATTAAAGCCTAGGGAAGAAGAAACACCATCGATACTTTGAAAACTTAAATAGCTCAGTAGGGCCTGAGTGAAGGTACCATACCCTGTTGGTGTAATTCCTGACAGCAGCAGCAACCTCACAAGAGTAACAGCAACAGACGCACTTTGAAAAACTCCAGAAGAGAGTTGTGGCCTTAATAATTTGCTTTCAGGACGTAGTTTTTCTCATGAGCTCTGTTCCAGTGATCATTTTGGGTGGTTGCCTAAAGCTGGAGAAGAGGCACTGCTGCAGAATTCAACTTTAGACTTTGAGCTTAACAAGCATGACTTTCTCCAAGAACCTGCCAGCCCTCCGAGAGCTCCTTTCCACATACCCACATCAAACAGTTTCTTCCTGCAACCCTGCCTCAGAAGGAAAATAAGATTTGCAGTGGTCACAGACAGTACAAAAGGTGCTGGAAGAAGTATTACAGAGAGAGAAAAGAAAGCAGTGGTTGAGATAAGAGTGTTCCCTTCATGGATTCTCTCATTTTCTGTTGGATGATAAACTTATCTTTCTTCTGAACACCAACATGCACACACCATAAAGTTGTGAATGCTTATGAATTTACATGTATACAACTCAGGTTTCTGAACATTACTAAATCTTCCAAGTGAGAAAGCCTAGAGCATCTGTACTACATAGCAAAAGACTATTCATTCCCATTAAGAATTCACTGGGTTTTTGCCTCCAGATGTGTTTTAAGCTGCTGGGAAGCCTCAGAATTCAGCAGATTAATGTGCTCTAAATGTCATTTGATAAAGGGCACTGCTGCCAGTGGTTCATTCACACTGCACAGATTTAATTACCTAAATGAAGTACCCTCCAAGAAAAGTGTGTGGTTTTTTATTGGCAGTTTTTTTGTGATTGTGTTTTTAAGTTGATTTTTTTAAAATAAAACTCCATTTCAGTTTATATTTTTTCCTCTCTAATTGAAATTAATTTCCCTAGCTGTTTTATTTTAGAAAACACCTGGAACAGGGCTATTATTTCAAAGAGGTAATTATGAAATTAGAAAGATAACTATGCTACTTATTTCTTTAATTACAGATATAAATAGAGACTATAATGCAGAAATTGCTTACTGGCATCTTCCTGGATTGTGCTGGAAGAAAACTGCAGAATCTCATTCTAAGGAGACACCAACTAAAGCAAAATTCAGAGGTAGCTTACATCTACTTCTGAGTTCTGCCTGAAACTTTGACGAGGCCCTTCCCTGTCATACCTGTTGGTGCAACAAAAGCAAAAAATTGTGAGGGTTTTAGTAAATTGTTGAAATGAAACAACAGTATCTGCAGGTCTTACTGCAGAAAACAGAACTTCTCTAATCCTGGAAGAAGCAAAGCACAATTAAAGCACAATAGCAGCCTATAGCCTTTGCCAGAAGTATTAGTCACTTGTCTTTTCGAGCTGGGAAAGTTAACCCCATGCTGAAATGTCTATAGATAAAACAATGGCAGCACCAGTTGAGAAAGAGAGAAGTGAGTGGGTTAAAGGAAGTTGACAGTGGAGGTTTTTAAGAGCAGGGAGGATGAGATCATCTCAGGAATAAAATGGTTACATGGGACTAGAGTGTCTCTCAGGGCCTCTCCCAACCCTATGGTGCTAACAGAGCCTGCACTTTAGGGAGTCTGTGCCAACACAGGCCCAGTGCAAGACAGAGAGGGAAGCAACACCAACAATCAGAACAAAATGCAGTTATTCACCGTCCCTGCTCAGAGCCCTTTGTTATTTTAGCTGGCCACAGTGACAGCTATAATTAGGCACTCTTAACACAGCATGGTGCCTTTCAGAAATCCAGACACTCCCCCAAAGTCCCCATCCCCCTGAGAATCATGTCAAGGGGCAACTTCCACAACTGCTGCCTGCTGACCCCTCTCTGACATGACTTGATCATTCTCCCTTATTGATCTCAGCCCTTTTTTCCATCCATGACTCCCAAGCCACCTGCCAGGTAATAAAAATCTGCATCAAAATGCACAGCACACAGGGTGCTGCAAGCCAGAAGCAACATTTGTCTTACAGACCTGGAAACCTGACAGTGTTGATAGGGGCCAGTTATCACAGTGTTGTTTGATCTTTCTGCTGAGGTTGTAAATAACTTCCATGGGTAGCCAAATGGGGATAGAAAGGGAGAATCTGCCACATTAACTATAAAAGCAGGCTGCTGCTGTGTTAGTGGCAGGAGACATAGTTAAGCAAGATAAGCAGCCCCTGCTGTCTACAGACCTCTAAAGATTCACTGAGTTTCAGAGAGAAGGTATGAGACGCTACGTTTTTCTTGCACCATCATTATGTATTTTCCTTTTACTGCATTACTGTCTATCAAGTACTGTGCTCAGATACAAGCCCAACACAAGCAGCTCTAAATGACTTACTGGAGCCCTGTGAGGACATGTGACATTTCAAGCCCAGTCTCACTCCAGAAAATTTTGCATCCCTTTGCTCTCCAAAGCACCTCCAAATGGCACACACCAGCAGAAGCAAATGTACTCACCAAGTGTGGTTAGCAGTATTTTTGTTTTGAAATATGCCTCTTTTCTCGCTCTCTTCTTCCCCCACAATGTGAAACTCCAAAATATGCCTTATGTGGCTACCTAAGATATGTCTGAGTTACACATTGCTTTCTAAAAGCCTGTTGTCCCAGGTTTACACTGAAAAGTCAATGTAGCAACCCAGCATACTGAAATAGAGGCAGTGAAGACTTAGAGCTAATGCCCTGTTTCACCAAAAGGAGGAAGGTTACAGACCTGATTCTCTCTCAGAGCTTTTCCATTCCCATTCCAGCTCTCTAGCCCTGAATGAGTAGTTAAAATGAGCCACGAGAGAAGAAAAACTGGAGACAGGTTTGGTAAGAAAAGGAGGAGGAGCAAGGGGAATAAAAGCACACTGACAACAGCTGTTCTCCAGTGTTCTCCTCAGACTTAGATAGGTCTCAGGTGTGCAACTTCAAACAAAAACCAACAGCAACAACAAAATAAACCAGGCTTCCAAAAGAAACTTATCCTGTTGGGTTCAACTGGACCAAGTAGTTTCTGAGCAAAACCAGAACTACAAATACACGATGATAATCCTTAATACGTCAAAGATCTTTCCTGTAACTGTGCCTGTCTCATCACTTGCTGTTTATTAAACATTGTTCATTGTTCAGTGAGGGAATGATGTTTTCTGAACCTACTGAAATTTTCTAAATGACAAAAAGTACCAACCACTTGCTGCTGTTATCAGAGACTAGAGGATATATCAGGACAACTTTGGTCCCATTTTCCTAACTTGGAAGATTTTAGCACCTTCCACTGATGAGCTCTAACTTCAAAGGTAGAACAATTTTCTTATAGTCTCTTTATTTTCAGCAAGACACATTGAAATTAAGCCTAATCATATTTTTATGGCAAGTATATAGGCTTGCTTAGCAAAGTGAAAATGCACATAACAAGGCTTTCATTTCACCTTATAAAGGACTAGTACTGATAGCGATTGAAGTCTGTCTTAGTGAATGAGGCTTTTGAAGGCAATAGGAAATGAATCAGTGCTTTTATTCTGGTTTTTTTTTCATTATAGCAGTTCCTTTCCAGTACCACCAAACTGAGGTATGGGGGCAAGGCGATGGTTGGGGAGCAAACTCTTATTTCATCTCCATGGGGGATGATACCTCAACAATTACCTTTAAAGTGCCAGCAATGTTGCTGCAGCCACGGAATCTATGGGCTTTTTCCTTATTAAATAATTCAAACCTACTGCTGTCACAATATAGCCCCTTTTATAAACATTAAACATATCTAAGATATTTAAGTATAAATATTACACATTAAAAACATCTGCTTAAAAATGATGTTTCCATTCAGTTGTTCAAGGCTTTAAACCA
>JAYRBT010000082.1:48765488-48781913 GCA_036023395.1 Myiotriccus ornatus
AAAATCTAGCTTACTGTTTTACTAGATCACAGAATAATTTTACATAGGCTAAGAAATTTTTATAACTGCTCATCTATGCCATCCTTCAATCTTAATGAGGTACAAAGATTACCTTCCAAAATTGTTCCCACATTATTTAAGCTTTTCTGTCTAAATTTTTTCCTTTCTCTCTAAATTATTACTGCACAGATATAAATGGATTTGCAGCACTAGAGAAAAGGAGCCAGTTCTCCACTCCTTTACGCCAAGTAAAACGAGGAATAACTCCAATGAGAACACCTCTAAAATTGACTAAATTGTACCAAACACATTCCTAGTCTCGAGGCAACATTTTTCTCTTGAAAAACAATAAAACCCCCAAACTTATCTAACAATTTCAAATGGGTAGTTTATGAGATCTGGCACTTTTGGGGCCAGAGGAAATATTATTTTAATGAATTGAATTTATGGAAGCACTTAGGTTGGATCATTACTCTCAGAGCTATAATGCTTAACTTGAAATAGTGAGTTAAAGCTAGATTTGCTCCTAAAAGGCAGGATTTTTCTGCTGGATGTAGGTGCCTCCTTTCAAAGTTAGAACCCAAGAGATTTCACTCAATTGCAACCTTTCTCTGGAAGCTGTTAAAAAGAAAAGTGCTTAAGGAGTTTAAGTGAAAGCTGTCACATGCCTTAACATGTTCTTCCAAGCTTTCCCCAGACACAAGTGGTGGCGCCCAGTTCTTGCGTGATGCAAACCCAGGCTGGGGAAAGAGCAGCTACAAGAGACTGCACCTGTGGCTCTTCTTTCTAGGGTCTCTCTTCATGGTGAAGGGATTCAAAAGTGTTTTTCAAAAATGAGCATTCCAAATACCCATTTTGGGGGAGGGAATGCACTGGTTTGACTGTCAGAGCTGCAGTACCGTGCAGGAAGGAGCTTCAGCAGAAGGAAGAAGAATGGGCAGATGTAGCACAACTCTGAAACTGGTAAAGACAGTCCCTTCGTCAAGAGGCCCAGGACTCAAGTCTCTGTCCTGTCCTTCCACAGAAGCAGCTATAAGAAGCATTTTTCAACATTCTGTGGTATCTGCATTCAGTTCTGTGCTTGTGCCCACGAAATGTCGCTCCACCTGAGAGCAGATTCAGCACAACTGAAAGTATCTCACAGAATCACAGAATATGCCAAGTTGGAGAAGATCCACAAGGACCATCAAGTCCAACTCCTGGCCCTGCACAGGACCATCCCCATTTGCCCGAGAGTATCATCCAAATGCTTATTGAACTCTGTCAGGCTTGGTGCTGTGACCACTTCCCTGGGGAGCCTGTTCCAGTGCCCAACCACCCTTTGGGTAAGGAATTTCTTTCTAATATCCAACCTAAACCTCCCCTGACACAATTTCAGGCCATTCCCTCAGGTCCTGTCACTGGTCACCACAGGGAAGTGCCTCCCCTCAGTCTCCCTCAGGCTGAACAGCACAAGTGTCCTCAGCTGCTCCTCACGCGGCTTCCCCTCAAGGCTTTTCACCATCTTCACTGCCCTCCTTTGGATGCTCTCTAATGGCTTAATATCTCTCTTATATTGTGGCTCCCAAAACTGCACACAATATTCCAGGTGAGGCTATCCCTGGAGTGGGACAATCCCCTCCTTTGCCCGGCTGGCAGCGCTGTGCCTGATGCTCCCTAGGACATGGTTGGTCCTCCTGGCTGCCAGGGCACTGGTGGCTCATATTCAGCTTGCCGTCGAGAAGGACCCCCAGGTCCCTTTTTGCAGCACTGCTCTCCAGAATCTCATTACTCAGTCTGTACCTACAGCCAGGGTTGCCCATCCAGTACAAGGGATCAGCAGAGGTAATGAACTCACCTTCTCATCCAGATTTGTTATTTACATTCAGCAAAGGAGTTTTCTCCAGTTCATAATCTAGTGCAGCACTCCACACTGCAACAAGCTTCTAAATGACTAAAAAAACCCTGGGGATAAGGGAGGATTTCAGAACTTGGACTAAAATACCATGGAAATTAACTAATGCAATTTGGGATTTTAATTCCTTTTTTCCCTGTCCTCTCAATCTGCCCAATACAGACGATTATCACAATCTTCTTACATAACTTAAATAGAGTAGCGTAGGCCATTGCAGTATCATCCGAGACCTATAACTTGTCTATTGTATAAGGTCTACAAATTCTTCAAACCCGGACTGATTTCAGTAACTGCACCTTCAAAGCCAATACAATACACATACTACACCCCATCACATTACTGTTTTACCAGAAGCCCTTTGGTTGGATGACCCTTACTATCCATTGTGTTAGAAACTGTTCCTAGACATTACAAATACCGAAGAAAAGAGACTTTCCAGCTTTCCTTACCTCTTCCTCTTGATCTGTTTCAATGGCTCATATTATCAATGTTTATTAACAACACAGAAATACAAGGTTACACTGACACTTGCATTCAAAGTGGACCCCCAAGAACTCAAACCTACAGTCAAATAAATCTCCTGTACTGCACAGTTACTCCATTAATACTGTATCACATCCAGCTGAGACTTACAGCAAAGACAATATTAGCAGAATGTTCTTGTGCATGGACACACACATACACATACACAGATCTTCCAACTTTATTTTTAACAACAACTTTTTCATTTCAAGAGTTTTGCAAAACCATTAAGCCTGTTTCTTTAAAGTGATATTTCTGACACCAGCTGACAAGAAGGAAGAAAAATTAAAGCTGCTGTTCTATCCTTAATCTGCTGTGCTGTGATGAGGATGATGCACTGACTGGATAACTGCGTTTGTAGGTTTGCTGTGTGCCTTGAAGCTTTAGGCAAAAAGCAATGAACTTTATACAGAAGGGCTTATTATGAAACCAACATGTGAGAATCCCTAAGTTATTATCCTTCTCTCAACTATTTCAGAGAATTAATTTTTGTTATCTTTATGGTCAGAAGGAGGTCCAGAAGTGAAAGCTGTGCGTTACCAGCAGTGTTGTGCATCACTGCGAGACTCCCAGACTAATGGCATTAGTGCAGCTTATGAAACTTCTTGGCTTGTGACAAAACCTCCAAGTTAATTACACAAATATATATATATATTTTTTGTCTTTGTTAATTTTTCAAAGCCCATTTTAATAGCATTTCAGAATGAAAAAGACAGGGACTGAGTTCTCTGTCTTTTGTTTAATTTGGTTCCCTTAAATTTGCTAATTCTGCTGAATTCCTCCAGTAACTGCCTGACTATTTACCACACAGTGGAGGTCTGATACCTTCCCTATAGAGACAAGTAGCTTTGCCTTCTCCTTCAGGCTCTTCTTGCTCCTCCAAATTATTCTGATTGATATAGACCTCAATCCATGCTAATTATGCAGAGCTTCTCTTATAAAGTGCAGTTCCCATGGCAACAGCATTGGGCAAACAGGTGCGTGGAAAGCTGTGATATATTAAACGACAGCTACCCTCTGCCTCTGCGATGTAGATTGCCATTCGTAGCGTTTATTTATAGCAGGTAGTAATTAATCCATGTGAATCTCATTTCACTGAGAAAGGAAAAAATAAAAAGTGCACAGAATTATTAGCAAGAGTCCTAATTATCTCCACACCACGGATTCTGAAAATTTTGTCACCATCAGATAACTCAAACGTGGAATTGTTGAATTATCATTTGTGTGGGGATGTCATTATGAGAAACACTAAGCAGTTGCCTGAAAAACCCCTCATATTCTCTCCACTGCACTGCTGGAACTTGCATTGCTGCTGCTGCAGTGGAGGTGAAGCAACAAAATAGAGACATTGCTCTGTTAAAAAAGTAGATGTTGGCTTTTCTTGGGAGCCTGTAACACTGAGTCAAGTGGGAATCAAGTGTACAGTACAGGTCTTCAAAACCGTTGCCAGGAATGACAGCAAGCAGATTTTAGCCCTGATACCAGCTACCTCTGTGGCCTGAAGCAAGTCTTTCACCCTCCCTTTCTCAGTTCTGACTCCCATAATGGACTCTTTTTCTGGGACTAAAAGTAAATGGTCTGAAAAAACTTCAAAGATGAAAAATTGTATATTACCCTGCAAAGTAGGATAGGCTTTGCATTAAAAAAATAAACACATGTAGTAGATTCATCTCTGCCTAGTTCAGCCTAGGGTTTTAGAGCTCCTTAAGTAACACAGGTAAGCTTAGGAAATCAAAACTAAACTACATTTTTTTGAGTGGTGAAAATTGTGACTCATATTGCAATGCAATATTAGTACTAGATGGATTTCTCAGATTTTGGCTATGTCTCAGTTTTCCTTCTTTATTTTTCTTTTTTATTACTATGTGAATGATCATGGTTGTCAGATAACATTCCAAAGAAAAGGAAAGACAATGATAGAAAATGAACACTTGATCATCAAAATAGACTTCCCCCTAAAAAATCAATACACATCTTAGATGAAAGCATACAGTTTGGAGTCTAAAGCTGAGAAGGTAAAGATTCCCAGTTGCTGTTATGGACATCACTAGAAATATTTTTACAGGAAAATGTTACAATTACTATTACAATTACAAAACCTACATATTTTGCCACTGCTCTGGTTTTGTTTTTGTTTTTTTTTTTAAAGCAACTGGGAAAAGTTAAATGACCAGCAGACATGGTTCAGATCATTCACAAGCAGTACACCCTGAACTTCCTCTCTAGTCTCAGGGCCTTCTCAAACCATTAGACAAACAGGGCTACAGATGACAACACTCAGCAGGTGGAAGGCACTGAGAGTGCTTTCCTTTGCCCTCCAATCCTAAGAGAAAACTTAGGCAGCACAGCAACCTGGAAGTGTTTGGGCCTGATGAGCATTGCCCTTGTAAACCCCAGATCCAGAAATCTGATAGGCATGGGACAGTGACTGAACATCCCTTGCAGCAGGACTTGCCAATTCTGATTCATCCCTAAGGATGATTTGCCACAACAGCATAGCATTACTGTGGCCATGGGATCTGAATTTGTCATAGTTTAGAGGACTTTTTGCTGACTTGGCTACTATTCTTTGAACTTAAGCAGCTCTGGTGTTGGAAATATTGCATATCGTTTCAGGAATCATGCAAAGCGATCTAAGTCAAGACTGGACTTCGCCTATAGTCCAAGGCAGCACCTTGTTCTTGTTTTAACAGATTCAGGTTAGAATGTCACAGGCACAGCTAAACTTGTAATTCTAAGAGAAAGCAAAAATCATGATGGGGGAGCAATTACTCACTTCCTGAACAGACCCAGTTACGTCAAAGTATGAAAAATGAAGGCTGCATAGGTGTGTACCTAACCTGCTGGGAAATCCTCCCATGATAAAATTCTTCTTGGGAATATAAATATTTCACAGAAATGGGTTACACATGTTTTGAAACCTGATATAAATCACTGTCTGGTCAGACCCAGGCCTAGTTCCGGGGACGAGCACTACATACCACACACTTGCAGAAGGCCCTACAAAACTGCATTAGGAGGTGATGTTGGCAAGTATGGGTCAGAGGTAGAGAGGATATAAATGTGGCTTTTGAGAGACTTAATGACCTTTTCTTGAGTCTCGTATTATATACTCTATATTAGACCACCATTCTAGCAGATTTGATGGATACATTTGTTGAAATTCATAAGCTGTGTTTCCATTTTAATGTAGAAAACATGAACTCAGAACAACACAGGTGAAATAATTATTCTTGCAAGCCAGACTAATTGTTGCAGCATTAAATTTCTGCTAAAGCTGGAGAATTAAAGCAGACTTCAGTCCTATTTGACCACCTGAGCAGGAGAGAGAGAGAAGGTCAAGCATTTCAAGAGCCTCTCAGTTCTTCTGGTTGTTCAAAACCCCAATTCAGACTGATTTTTTTTTTAAGTGTTCTCTGCCTCAAGAGCCTAACCCAGGTCCTAGGTCTGAACTCTCCATGCTTTCCCAAACCTCTTATTTTCCAGAGGTCTGTGGCAGGACACAGAGGCCAGCTTAGCATTGGAAGCCCATATCTTAACATGTAATATCTTAAATATCATCACTTCCCACCAATTCATCCCTCAAAACTGCTTATTCTACTTCAAGTCCATCAACAACTTCCAGCAATGAGGAGAAGAGGCTACTGGCAACTTCCAGAGAGCACTCCAGCACATGTCTGCTCTTTGAAATGTTTGTATCGAGGCAAAACCCACTTTTTTGGTAATCTCTCCCTGATGCTCCCTCCCCTTATGCCTGTTACTTCACAGTGAAGTCTCATTTCCAGTTGGACCACAGCCTCTCCCAGGAGGACCCGTCTCTTATAGTGTGTTTGTATAGCTCAACTACAGTACGAGTTATAGTTAATAATAATAACGTATACTTCAGTGCTGATGGAGTTTTGGTGATCTGAGGACACAAGTAAGACTAAGTTTGAATAGAAAGAGAAAACAGGTTTTTTGGTGTTTTTTTTGCTAAGACTGACGAGGAGAGGTGGAAAAAGCAGGCAATTCCTTGTATACCCAGGAGCTTGCCTACTTTACCCATCACTACTAGTTAGTTTAATAAAAGACTGTACTTGTTTTGCCTAATAATGGTGTCTAATGTCAAGAGAGTTAAGGTCTCAGTTAAACTCTATTTGAGCAGGATTTTAAATTAAAGCATGCAAACTTAGCACTCTTTACTGCTGAGAAATCCCTTGTGTGAGTAAAAGAGTGTGGACTGCATGGGTCACTGCTAGTAATCATTTAGAAATAGCTGCTGGATTTTTTTCCTCCCCTGGCAAAGCTGAAAATATTAAAAAGCCATGGATGGCTTCCACTAAGTCATCAAGTTCTCCATTTTGAATGCCTTTCCAAAGTCTCCACCCTAAGGAAACATCAAGTTGTACTAACATAAGGAGCCTATAATGATCCTTTACAGCAAATTCGCATTCTGCTCCTGATTTATACGTTGCCTTTTTGTAGGTCCTGTCACATTTCCATATCCAGAGGACAAGAGGAAAACTTTCTTTTATGCTTATGCTGATTCCAAAGGTATGACTAGTCTTAGAAACACTTCCCCAAAAATAATCAGACTGATTGATAAAAAAAATAGGTAATAAAGAAAAAAAATGAACCACTACAATAATCCACCATCTACGTGCCAGTGTATGGCTGTAAAAAAAAATCAGCTGGAATAGAGTTCAAACCAAGCTCCTAGATCACCTTATGTGTGGAAAATTTGTTATAACCATCCAGCAAACCTCTGGAGAGGTAAAGGAGAATTGGGAGTTTTGTCAATGGCATTAATGTAACAAAAGAAGCTGTCTTTATGGAAAATCCAGGGTCTACCTGGTGTGATTGTCTATACAATTAATTCTCTAGCTTACTTCACGCTAACTTCATCATTCAGCCAACCATGCAAAGAGTTTCTCTGCACCTATCTCCAGTATATAACATTTAGAAGAAAGATTCATTTTATTTCTGTCCTTCCCCCAGTCTCAGAAGGAAACTTCTCCTTTATTCAGTGAACACACATTTTGCTTTGGTAATTCCCACTTCATGGTCTTTGTCAAAACTATCATCTTTTGGAGGCAGCTGTCGTTGAAAAGGATAGATGTTCCTCATGAGGGCCTTTGCCCTACTTGGAAATTCTCAGCCAAATGCTATCTGTGTGCCATACACCCTGTACTACTTAATCTATGCTAGTTTAGGCAAAGAGAGAAAGAAAAGATGACTAATTCAAATTTCATTGCAAGTATTTGCAACCACTAAGGCCTGCTGGTCTTAGGTGTGAAGCCTAAAAGAAACAACTAACTGAAAAACTAAGGGCACAAATATCTCAGGAGCTATAATTATTAAAAGGTGGAAGACTACGTATCTCGAAAATTTATGAAGTGAGAGACTGTATTTACCTTTTTTTTTTTTTTTATGTTCACATACTGGATACTTCAAGAGAATTCTTGTGTGATTTAGGCCCATCATGTTAATTATAAGTGGTCTGCCAGGGATTTATAAAAGTGCTTAAGTGACAGGTTTTGAAATTATATCAACAGCAGGGCACTAAGCTTAGTTCTGCAAAGCTGAGAAAAGCCCTAATAAAAGGTAACCTGTTTACTCCATAAAAGCAGTTCCAGTCCCCGGAGCTCTCACTTGAGCTCAGCACTGTGCGTGAGAAGGAGAGACAACAGCCTCTGATTGAACAAGATTTCCAGTTTATCCAGCATTTTCCGTATCAGTTGCCGGAAAACATAGGGGTACCTTCACTATTCAATCAATTTTATCAAAGAGGAGACTTCTTTAAATATGCACATAATTTCAAGTGCATTCAAGGTCCAGCATTAGCTCTCTTTCATTCTTTATTTCAGATAAAACCTATATTAGTCTGGAATTACAGAAGTATAGTGAAAGGCAAAAACATTACAGAAATTTTGTAATAAACCCTCAAAAAAGAATCATAAAGCTAAGGAAATTCCAATTTACGTTTAAATTGAAAAGAAATTCAAGTAAAATGTGACGCATGGAAATGCTTTATTAAGTCACACAATACAATTTTTTCCTCTTTGAAAGGTCTAATGATACCATTCAGAGTGCTGTATATTTAAAGTCCCACTAATTTTCAAAAACACCTGAGATCTGAAAGAGTTGCTTGTTGTGGAGGATTTTATGCAAGATGAGAAATGATTTTTTTCTCTATTTTTTTAATTCCTTATGCTACCAGTTGAAACCAAAGCTTCAGATATTTTCCAGCTATCTATTTCCAGAATTTTAACTATTTAGGTCTGTTTCACATTTGACTGCCTGTGGATTTTCTGCATTTTGAGTGCTTTGTTCTGGATGTTGCAGTCTCCTAAAGGCATTTATCGGCATTCAGCACCAACATTAACTGCTAGTTTACTCTTTTTATAAAATAAGGTTTTCTTGTACAGTGCTTTCCTGTCCTCTCCAGAAGAGCATTAGATGACACCTTTCTGCACAAGGACCATGCTTCCCACAGCCCAGGGCAGCAACCCAGAGTTAGCCAAACTCCAGCCACAACTGCATCTGGAATGGAGAGCAGCAGCCCCAGCAGCACTCAAACCAAGTCACCCAAGCCCAGCAGACTGCAGGAGGGGCTCCTCATTCCCCTGCCACAGCCACCACTCATGAACTGGGTGATTAAAGACAAATAGGAGCATTGTACCACATCAAGCTCACATTAATAAACGAGTTTGCATCTATTTTGCCAGCATCACCCAACCACGCAGATGAGAGCCTGCAGGGAGTGCACAGAATTGCTGGGATCACTTGAGGTAAAGCCATTGTCTGTCATGGGGCACTGACTGTCCATAGTGACCCACTTTTCACTCAGTTCATGAGACTATTTATTCCTGCACTCCATTGAAACCCAGCTCTGCACTCAGCCAGCATTTTGGAGAGGATCTCTTGCATCTTTCATATGCAACAAGAACTAGTTCAAAACTCAGCCTTAACAGCAGAGTCACAACTAGCTGCTGCCTCAGTTCACTGCAGAGAAAATCCACCCATGTGCCTTTCAAACTTGGCTTTCTCTAGCTTTCTCTAGCTTTCTCTAGCTTTCTCGCCTCAGTTTTGACCTCATCTAAAATAGTTCCCCTTATCCACAGGACATTCACTTTTCATTTCATCCCATTCAGCTGGATATATTTTTCATGATGCTGCTGCTTAGTTTCCTGTAAGAGCTCATCTCCCACTCCCTAATTTTTTTAAGTCTTTGTCATGTTGCCAGCATTAAGAAAATGTTTTTGATATATGTGGCTTGTGCTAACACATATGTCTTGTCAAGACAAAACTACCAGAATTGCTATTCTGGGGGTAAATCAGGTTCCTTAATCGCCATTCTGTCCTCAGTTCTTCCTCAGTATATCCTCTTGCAGAGAGCAGCTTCAAGAAAGGACAGGAGAATAACTGGCTCAAATAATGCCCTCAATTCCTTGGACCTTTCACTTGTTAAGAAATAAATAAAGCCTGAAATAACCAACAGGGGGAAACTGGTTCTCACTTGCCCTGCTCTATTTTTGGAACATGTACAGCCCAGAACTGTACATGTAAGTTCTTTTCAGAAGCGTGTAGATTTCCATTAAATCTATTTAGAAGCTTTTCCAGATAAATCTTCCATAGAGGATGAACTTGGAGAGCAAGCACTTCCATTTCTTTTCTCACCTCATTAATTAATGTGGGACCATTGGCTGACTCCCACATACAGATCTGCTGCTGAGCCAGTTTCTTCAGGCTGTTCTGCATATTGAAGCTACTGTCACACATTACCAAATGCTTCCCACTTGTCTAGATTTTTTTCTAAACACTGATAGAGGAGTAAAAGTATCCTAAATTGACCTTTTCCCTAATTTGACAGTCACTCACTTAAGTAGTCAACTGCTACACACCCCAAGAAGATGCACTCCTACCATACCACAGAGTACTAAAGAGAAAATGTCATGTCCTCATGCCTCTGAGTACAGACTGTTCTCCCTGGATTGAGTCTTTGGATCAACTTTTACTCCAACTTGCCTACAAACTTAAAGCATCTCTAGTACCCTCAAACAGGAATACTTTCTAGAGGAAACTAGATTTCTTCCTCTACCCATTGTCTACCCTGTTTATCTAATGGCTGAATATTTTAGAAGTAGTATCTCTCTTTTTCCCAAAAACATTCCTCATTCTCCTGTTTGTCGTATTCCTTGTACCATTCCATTTTCTCCAGTAGTCAGGGCAACCTCCTAGAGGTGTGGGAGTCTTAGATTGGAGTCTCCCTCCCAACCCTGGGGGTTTAATCCATATCTTTTTTGCAGTCCCCAGCCCCACCCTGCCACAGTGCCCAATCATCCTGTGTCAGTCAAACCCAGCAAGTGTGTGCCCAAGTCACCAAGCAGGCAGCTATCCCTTTGCTTTCTCAATTGATTTTCACATATTCTGCATGAATAGGTATCCTGTCACCAAGGGTAGAAATCCCTTGCTCCAGAGGACACACTCAAATCATGTTTCACAGAGAAATTTGTTATTCTGTTACGAGCAATGGTGTCAAGCCAGTTTGAGTTCTTTCTTCTTTACAGGCTATTAAGTGTTCTTAGAATTAAAAGTGTTAATTTAGTTCGTGTTATGATGTAATTGGAGCATTTTAAATTAAATATTAATATGCGTAATCCCATATTCCTAATAAGCAGAATTAACAGTTTAGGCTATTGTTCCCTGTCACACTATAATGGAGAGCATTATACCAGCAGTGGACCACCTGGAGCAATACACAGCCTTAGAAGGTATCTGTTTGCAGACTTTGCACAGTTTTGGGAGAGTGAGATTTTAATAACAGTGAACAAGCCTCTATGTTCCCAGCTATTTGATTTGAACCATGACTTTGATATTGATACTTGCTGTTTTACTAGGGTCAAATGGTCCTAAGCAATGTGTACTCAGTTAATATTAAAAAGAAACAAGCCCATTTTCAATAAAGTTCAGAAGTGGAAAAAGATTCAGCTTATGTTGCATAAATCTCCAGCTAGAAATTAAAATATCTGGGCTTGGTTTAATTACATTTTAATGTGATCCTCAATAGGACTCGGTAACCTATAGGGTTTCATAACTTCAGCTCATTTAATGTCCTTTCATTACATTAGTGTGACAATACAAGAGCTAGGTTTAAGAACCTAAAACTGTATGCTTCCTCCTGGGCTTTCCCAAATGTTCACCATCTTTAGCTCAGGCTCCCAGGATACTCATGCCAAGTCTTATAATATGTTCCTAGCAGAAGAAGAAAACATCTTCTTCCACTCTAATTTATATATCTAGTCTTAGTAGAGGAGTGGAAAAAAATTAATTTAATACTACAAAGAAATACTCTGGGTGTCTATATTCATCCTCATCTCTGGAGAGAAAAGTTAATCAGAGCTCCTCATCTGACCTCAGCAGTAGGTCAGAAAATGTGATAGGGTCCACACCTGAGGCTGAGAGTTGTTTTGTGATCCGAATAGCTGTCTAAATACAGACCAGTTTCAAATCTGGCACTAAATAATCACACAGCATAAAGACCTTTTGGCAGAAGAATCACAGAAGAAGCTAGACTGGAAAAGGCCTTCAAAGATCACATAATTCAACCCCTGCTCCAAACAGCGCTAACTTGCTGTAGGTTTACTGCAAAAGGTACATGCGGCATAATTCTTCTCCCTTCCTATAGGTTATGGAGTTTTAATTTTCACATGTCAATTTTAGTACAAGAAAAGCATTCTAAAATATGTGGGGACTCCATGTTCATACCAGTGGACTCTGATGTCTGGGCTTGTAGAAGAGCCTGGCCCTTCTGAGGGGCAGAGCTGAAGCATCGTAAGAGAAGGTACCCTGCGTTAGGAGCCACTCTCCACTGACACAACAGGTGGGATGCACATCACCAAACTTCAGTGCCTACAGGGCTGCTGACTGGAACGCATCCACCTACTATCCCTCTAAAACCAGTGGAAAGAAATAAGCCTCTCAGGCATGGTTTATCTGACCTATTTAAGTGCTGCTTTAGGATAGCAGGAATTACTCTCCAGGATCTATTGACTGTCCTAATTTGATCTCTACTGACTGTAAAGGAAACTCAGTTGTAGGCAGATGAATCCTAGCCTGTAACTGCCTATAGTCGCTGCAGACTTCTTAAGCTAGAAATAATGGGCATATGTGAACAAAGCAAGGCCAGATTGTACCCTTCAAAGCAAATACCACAAAGAGAGATTGTAAAGGGATGGAAATAGCTAGAGCATTTTTCTGCAGAGAAAAACATACATATATATACAGGCCTGTCCAAAAGGCTATCTAAAGAAGCAAATATTTCTCAGAGATTCTTCCAAGTGTAATTTTTGCATCCCCAAGCATCTGCCCCCTTCACCAGCAAGTGTGAACACAGACTGGGGTTCCACTGATTCTGCCACCCTCAAGAATTGACCAAATTTCCTGTGCTTTTGCCCTGCTCAATACTCTGAGGAAAAAAGCAACAACAATATGTGGTTCTTAATTGTTTTTCTATAATATAATAAAATAAACTGAATTCTTATGGGCCAGAAATAGTGTGGATAAAAGGGCCTCTTCTCCATGGGTTAGCATCACTCAGTACAGGTTCTAAGTCCAAATGTGGTCATGCTCCCACGTGTGTAGCCGCCTTCACGTCCCGCTGTGGAAGAATCAGGATATAATTTCTAGACTGTACTCAATCATGAACTGTTAGAAATGAAAAGACCAAGATTCTTCTGACTCCTACCTAGTAAACACTGCAAACCAGTGCTAAATTAGTGAAACACTCCAGCAGTTAACATAATGCGCTCAGTGCTGATGTACAGCTACCATGGGGTGATGGTTTTTTCTCTGATCTTTTTACTTGTTCCTGTAAAAGCAACCATAAGGAAATGGACCTCTTCAAAAAGTTCAAGGCCTGGAGAAACATTAGAATTAACCAACTTTTCCACTGCGAAACCAGAAAAGCATCCAAAATATTTTTTGTCTTATTGGGACCCTCAGTGGTAAGAGGAAGTTGACTAAGAACAGCACAGAGGGTGTTCCCTAGGGAAAAAGCTTTTGACACATAGGACATGTCATTACACCTGGTAATGCTATGAACAAAGAAAACTGTTAATCCCAGGTATTATTGACATACTGGATGCTTATACTTAACTACATAACACAGCCACTAGTGCAATTGCTTTGTTTAGGATCACAAATTCAAGGTTACCAAAAAAGACTAGTGCTGAACAGCTCCCAAATTCTAAGGATAAAAACTGGGTTTTTAAGACTGATTCATTACTCGAATAAAACGAAAGCTAATAACTCAAGGTCCAGACACTTCAGATATGATTTTGGTTTAATTAAGATCAGAATTTCACATCTCAGGCATATGCCTAATTTAACAAAATCATAGGTGAAACACACATATTGTGAATACCAAAGTAAGTTTCTACTTGAAATTACTCTACCCTGTGCCATAGGCCAAAAAAGACAAAGCTCTGATGATGGAAAGCCCCACATGAGAAACAAACATTTTTGGGTGCTACTTAAGTAATTTATGTATATAAACCTGGTCAAATACACTGCTGAATTATTACCAGATCTTGAAAGAAAGGAATTCCTCAGCTGTGCAAAAATGAACTACCACTTGGGCTAACAAATGAGCATTTGTATGTGCAGCAATAACATTTGATTTATGTAGTTGTCAAGCTCTCTTTAATTCAGAAGACTCTGATAACCTCATCAGATCTTGCTGCTGTGACAACAATCCTTGTATATTAACCCAAATAGCATCTGTTAGTGTGGAAAAAAAGTAGACACCCCATTCCTTGAAGATGTAGTTTATATGTTCCCTATCAGAACTGATTTCAAGTAGTCAGAAGTTTAAAGAGGAGCTCTTTTGTGTTTCAATTAAGAAACAATTTGAGTCAAACGATCAATACATTTGCTTCTGAGGAATTACGTTCTCAGCACATATTTTTTAATGCATCCACAAATTGCATTTTGTGCTCTGAGCTAAGCTGCTGTGTGCATATAGTGGGTAGCTGCATGCCCGTGCCCTTGTGGGAAATCACAAACAGCATCTCTGCCGCACTTGGGAGCACTGCACACAGGCAAGTGCCCCTACAGAGCATCCTGATGTTTATGTGCCAGTATGGCATGACAATGCATTACACCACCTCACGGGTTTTCATTCTGATCTCTTTTCCTCTCCCATTCACCCATACTGAAGGCATAATAGCGCTTACATTATTGTTTTAAAGTAGGTACTAAATGAATCAGTTTAGGACTCCCTGCAGGTTCTTGTCTTGCACCCAAGTTCTCAAAAGCAGTAAATACTCTCTTCAACCTCACTAAAAGAGCAGAATGGTATGAAGGTGAGCACAGGGATTACTCTTAAGGGTGACAAGACCACATCTTTTAGTTAGGCATCAAGTACACTACAACATAATTTACATTTAGGCTTCTCTCTTTAATGGCCCTGAAAGTAAAAAAACAGAAGCCAAGTACTATTTAAAAGTCACATCAGCCTGACTAAAAATTTTTAATTTCTATAACCTACATAAGAGTATTTAAAATGCAAGAAACATCTGACTCTAGACATAAGTATACAATGGCTCAATTCAACACAAAGCAGGCCAGGTAGCTGTCATTACTGAAGTTGCAAGAGCAATTAACCTTATAGGACAATGACATTTTAAGTGTCTATAAAGTGGTAATAAAGATGTTTCCACATCAAGGGCCTATATAAGACTTCAGCAAAGTTTTATTTTCTGAAGGTACTTTATGTTTAACCACACTGCATTTCTGGAGGTAGCAGCATGAGTTAAACTAAGCACCTTAATCTGTTGTTAAGGTTACCAAGAAATAAAGTCAAAATTTTCATTCAAAATAATTACTGCTCTGAAATTGTGATCTTTGACATCTCTTGTTCACATTGCTCCTACTGAGATAAACTCTATTACAATCTGCTTGTGGGTATTCTTAATACAATATTATTAGTAGAAATCACAAGTCCTCTTACTGTCACATGAAAGCATACAATATTTCTTTTATTGGTTTTCTCATAATTTGTGATGTTTTAATAAAAAAACCCCTAAACTATCTTTATCTGTAGCTAATAACCCCAGAACTGCAGCCAATGTGCTGAGAAGCTGCCAGCCTCAGGTTTCTTTCCCACACAGTAAGAATAGTACTTCCTTACATTTCTAAACATGCAAAAGTCCCAAGAGAAGGGGGAAAAAACCCACAAAGCACTCTGCTACAGTTCCTGAAAGAGATCTTGAGAGCACAAAACATCTGACCCAAAGTCCAGGTGCAGAGATAAGAGGCATACAAAAGCTTTTCCTTCAGAAATGAGTATAAAGAGACTACTTCAGCTTCACGAGCAGCAAATGGACCACCATGTTCAGAAGGGGGAATGACTGCAATGGCCTTCATGCTGCGAACTACCAAAACATCACACAGCTGTCCAGAGACCACAGACGATCGATATAACAAAGGAGGCAGAAATACCCAGCTCAATACCAAAGACTGTCCTGCCTAGCCAGGAATTCAGTGTCACTGGTACAACGCTATCTTCCAGGCAACTTCCATAGCTACAAACCCCAGCGAAGTGAGGTGTTCTTCCATGGCCAAACTGCCAAGGAAGAGCAATCATGCCAACACTCTTACAGCCTTTGATGGGGGCAAATGTCTATCCCACCTTACTCTTCAAGTGCTGAACCTGGTACCAAAGCATGGGTCACCCACCAGCCTTTGATATTGCTGGGATATCAGCCACGAGGCAGACCTGGAGCAGCAGCTGGAGGCTGGGTGGGATATCTTAGGACATTTCAAATAAGGCCTCTTGTGGATGTACAGGCAAGTGAATCAAGTCACTGTTGTCCATTATGAGAATCTGGATATCATATACACATCTAAACATATTCAGTCCCAACCTTGAATATATAAGGATGCTCTTATGCCTTCATTAAAGATCAAAACATTCAAAAGGCTGCTCACAAGCAAAGAAACTTGCCTTTCAAATTTCCCAACAACTA
>JAYRBT010000082.1:48782013-48794697 GCA_036023395.1 Myiotriccus ornatus
TCTTAGGACATTTCAAATAAGGCCTCTTGTGGATGTACAGGCAAGTGAATCAAGTCACTGTTGTCCATTATGAGAATTTGGATATCATATACACATCTAAACATATTCAGTCCCAACCTTGAATATATAAGCATGCTCTGTACTAGCTTCCAGAAACCTTCATTCTGGTGTTCAGGGCAGAGTTTCTTTCTTACAATGATCCATACAAACTCTTGATTCTTTCATTCCCAAATGAATGTCTCTTAAACAAATACTGGCAGATCTAGGCGAAGTTTCTGTGGCTCTCATCACCACCTCAAAAGAATCTTGCTTCTGCCCATTCAGATTCCAATGGGCTGGTGCAAGGAACAAAGCCACAGCACGTACACAAAGCAGCCTCCTTCTCAGTTGTCCATCACCCAGACACAGCAAATCAGTTGTTTCAAGTCCCTGCAACAGAGCTGGGTGCTCTGTGGGGCTTGCCAGGATGCCATGAATTCTGTAGCCTTCATTAAAGATCAAAACATTCAAAAGGCTGCTCACAAGCAAAGAAACTTGCCTTTCAAATTTCCCAACAACTAGGAATAGTTTTGTGTGTCCTAAGCATTAAGTATTGGTATTTTTCATTTCCCTCTGACCTTCTTATCCTGTACATTTACTAGGCTACTTTAAACTGTCATAAAATAAAAAAGGAGATAAGAGGCTTGTGGCATTACTGGTACCTAGAGCATCCCTCTCAGGTGACAGAGCATTTTGCTGAAGTTAGTTAAATTAGACCATGAAAAGGCACTCAGCAGGACATATTTTGCCCTTTTATATCTGTGCAGACTCACAAGCCTTTTTTACTTGAGAAATTAAAGACCCTGAGGCTAAATGGGAGTTTATGCCATTTTCTTTTTGTTTCTGCCCATGCTTCATTATAGTGAAATTAGCAGGGCATTGATGGAGAGCCGTGCTGCTTTCCAGTGATGACTTCAGGGATCCTGGTCTCTCCCTACTTCCTCTCTTCAGAGCAGCATTGTCAAGTTTAATTTAATCCACTTTAAAACTATAAGAACAATGCTTTCTTTTAGCAAAGCATAATAAGAATGTCCCTTTCAAGAACAACATTAGGCATCATAGTTCAGTCTTCAATGGAGATCAAAAGATAGTGCTGAAGACTAACCAGAACAAACCTTTTCATTATAAGTGGCCACATGCAAGTCCAAGTGTTTTTGGAAGCAAATTACTGACTTGCCTGGATATATACAACAGTTACAAGTTATTACTACTGCTTGGTCAAATAAAAGAGCCTATTAAGAATATTTATCTCGATTCCGCATGAGTTTCCTCTTCTCTAAAGAACTTGTATGCATTACACTAACTCTAAGCAAGGCTGCTCCATGGTCAACAATATTAAATTGTTCAATAAGAATAAGTTGCAAAGCACATTCTTGCATCAGCTGCGCTTGAAAAACCATATTTGTCTGGCTGTGAAGGCTGAATCTCTTTGGATAGGTCGGTGACATAACACACTGCACTCTACACAGCCACAAAAGTTCAGTGAACAGGGGACAAAAGAAAATGGAAACAGGAGAAAGAACCCACCACTCTTCTGCAATATAGCTGTCCAAGTCACTTGTAGCAAAGAATATGGAAACTCTGTGTCACCTGTCCAGCTGATATTTCCAAGGCAGGCAGCACATGCGTGGACACTGAACAGCCCAACAAAGTTTGCTTTGATGCAACCTTACTTTCTGTGACTGCCTTTATCCTGCACCAGGGCTTCACAAACACACTCATTAAGAGCTCAGCAAACTCCTACACACATACAGAGAAGAAATGGAGTCCTCACCCAGGAGATAGTTTACAGAGTTTCAAGAACTCAGCCACTAAACTTAAAACTCAAAATCAGAGCCCAGGACTGAAATTTCCTGAGCAGCATAAGCAGGTTCCCTGAGGTCAGGACACCAAGGACAGACCAGCTATCTGCCATCAGTCAATAGCACGCTCTTAAATGGAGGATACAGCTGAAGTTACTCAAATTTAAGAACCTCCCTGAAGCCATGAGTATCTAAGAAATCAACAGCCTAAACTCCTTTGAAATTCCTTCTTTCCCTTCATCCACTGCTGTATGGATAACAAGCCCACTCTTTTCTGAAGGTGGTGGAGAACTGTGCAAGTAATGAAACAACATCTTTAATTTGCACAGCTCCACAGGAAGTGGTGAATCTGGATTCAAGGATCTTAGCTTACAAACACTCACAACCACTTCTCCCACTTCCCATTATGTTTTTAAATAAGGTCTGGGAGGAGTCTGTAGGACTACCTGAGGCTAAGTGGGCAGTGTAGGTCATTCTCTTTTCATTGGGACTGAAACGAAGACCAATTTATTACCCACTGTGCCTTGTAAAATATTTTTTAAACTCAGGAATTTCAGTGTTGTACATTTTTCACCAAACAGATGGCAAGTTCTAGCTCAAGTTCTTTTTAATCCAAGTTTAATTAGCATTCTACCCCAGAAAAAATGTCCTTTAAAAATGCTGATATGCCCATAAGCCACATATTTCTTGACCTTCCTTTGAGAAAGAAAGAAGAAAAGACATTTTTGTGAAATTCCAAAGGAAAAGCAACATATGCATAAAAAAAAAAATGCACACTGAACCATAAAACACAAAAGAACTTCACACATTTGACAATGCAACCTCAAGTGCACATTTGGGTCAGTATTTTCAGTGGTTACTAATCTCTAATTCATCCTGGATAAATGAAACTTTGGGCTAGTCATCTGCAAGTTTGTGTAGTGCCATTTTGATTTGGAAAACATGTTAAGATTGTTTGGTTGCACAATGAAATTATGTAATACACCACTGTTTTCAAAGAAAAAACAATCATACCCTAATATCGTATTTGATCTTTCAAGTCCCTTTCAAGGACTCATCTTTCCAGTGACTTGAGATTTAAAGGCCATTTGGGGTTTGCAGTTTTATTTACAGCAACTGCCTGTCCTTTACTAACTGGCCATCTAATACTAATGTCATGTAAGGTACTATCCAAAGCTATGACTGTGGTTTGAAGAGATTACCTAATAAGTGGCTTTGCTTTGAAGATAATGCAATAAGAAATGCTATAATCACAAAAAGAAACTATACAAGCACACCTATGTCTTCTCATTTTGTTTTCACGGTGGATATACCTCTCTCAGCACCTATATCACATCACCTTCTGGAACCAAACAAGTGAAAGCATAAAGCAAGATCAGGTTTTGTCAATTATAAATAAGACAGTGTAAAATATATAAATGTAAAATAGGCAAACACACACAGAACACGGTCCTTTCAGAAACAAACAAACAAGCAAAGGGCAAAGACCACAGATTTCAATAACAAAGTTTATGTGATTCTGTGCGTCCTCTCTGTGAACTCCGTGCAGCAGTGGGCGTGCTTGTGTGTGTTTTCCAGAGTATGGGGTGCATCAGTCAGAAGAAGGTCACAGGCCCTAATGCTGACAGCCACATGGCAGGGAAAGCACACAGCCCGAACATCAAGACTGGGACCCTCCCTCAGGCGTAAACGACCCAGCAATCTTAGTGCCAGCAACCACCAGGTCCTATCAAAATGAAATTATCCAGCTTAGGCGCAGCCTGGAAAACAAATCAAGTATTTACATCTACGTTCAGAACATCATCCAGAAATGTCTTTTTATACAAGGAGCATATTACCTGACTTTCACATGTCATTACTCTCCTTTTCAGAGGAGAGCCTGGGTTAATCAAATCTCCATTCCTGTTTGTTTTCAACACTGATTTCATTTAATTAGTTGACGAAGACTTCTTGATGCTAAATATTAATTAAATCTTCCACTCTCCTTCTACCTGTTGTACCAGAGTTCTCAATAGATCTTCCTCAGGGCTTAACAATGGCCAGAATGCACCTCTGAACAGGAGCTATACATCTTATGAAAAGGGAGATGTTATTCTTTGTGCATGAAACATTTGAACTGTTGGGAATAGTCACAAGGCTAACCTGCTCCCTTTAGTCACAATCTTACTAAAAACACTTAACTGGAAAAGGCTGAAATTTTTTCCAGTGTTCTGTCAGCTTCTGCTTTGCAGAAAGAAAAGGGCTGCATTCATTTAATACGGATTCCTACTGAAGAGTTAAATGAACTAAGGCCTGCCCTCAGGGAGTCAGGAGTCTCTGCTCAACCAAAAGCTGTGCCTTCCTCCTCATCACTAGCAAGTATCAACAGTGATTTCTTTCCTCTCAGGTCTTGAAGTCACTTTTATGCTGTTACCCACACCAGCCTGAAGCCTCTTTTTATACCTTTTTTATATATAAGCAGACCCTTACAGGTCACCTTTAGCTCTTCTGCTGTAGTCTTGATTAAAGCAAGTGGCTTCTGCCTACCTGTAAAACTTTTCCAGACTCAAGGCTTCTACCTCTTTTCCTATTTAAGAGATGCTGATGCACACACTCTTATACTCCTAAATTGCCTACACTCATCAGCAATCCTAACTCTCACTCAGTTGTGCAGAGTGGCCACGAACTGCTTGCTCAATACACGATCTGCTTCTTAGCTTTGAGTGCTGCTATTCATTCCACACCTACCCCACATGCTCTGGGAAAAGGCATAAAGCTGAAGGCACCATTTTACTGTGAAACATTAGAATAAAGCCTTGCCTGTGGTCTTGCACAGAGATTTCACCCCCAGGAAACTAATCTAAGGCTTTGCAAACTCCTGCTAAATGTCAGGAAACCACTTGATTCCAAACATGGACAACCTCAGTTGTCCCAGTGCACAGAGAGGGAAGTCTGGTAACACAGCTTTTCCACTAGCAAACCCAAATTGACTCTCTTTAAGGGAACTTAGTCATCTTCATGCCCAGAGCATACAGTTAAGTACCTGAAATTTCTCATTTGCTTGAATGAAAATTCCAGGTTTCTGCTTTAGGTATTTCTAGGTTGGGTATAAGCCACTGCTGATCAACTTTTTTCAGAGCTTATCTCCTGATTTCCCCTGTAGGAGATGCAAGTCTTTCATGTCACAGCTGAGCTTTTTCAGCTCCAGATAGAGGTTTGGGTGTGTTTAGCTGAGGGAAGCTATAAATCATTCCCAGACATGAGCTAAAATAATGGGTCCTCAAAACAAAGGTTTGTCTTTGTGTCCCTGTTACTGCCATTTTTCTGACCAGAGACCACGAGATTGCTGGTGGAAGCAAACCTTCCTACCACAGGAAGTGTTTTACAGCTGAAGTGTCATAATAGTAGCTTTGCATCCTTCTACATAGGCTTCAATAATTCCACAGAGCCGAAATGCAAATCAATACATATTTCTGTATTCATCAGAGATTGGTGCCCTGGGACGGGCACTAGAAGTACTGTTGGGGGGAGAATGGACACAAAATGGCAGGACAGAAGATGATTGCTTGACAAGGTATCAAGATAAATCTTGCCTTTGCATCAGGCTTGTGTGCTGGGTGCCCCTGAGGCATAACATTTCCAGTTCAGATTTATTTGAAAAGCATACTCTGTGGTTACAGACCTCACATTTTTCCATAAGCCTGGTCTTAAATATTGCTTTGACTAGTGTTGTTGGTCCTTTCTTGATCTTAAATTCATTTCTAAGACTTAAAAAGTGGGAGTGAAAGGCAGCTTCTGAAGAACAGAACACGATATTCATATGGAAAGTAGATTTCTGTCTCTTACTAATGTACCCTTCAATCTTGGATTATAAAACTGATAGGTTCTCTCCCTTCTTCAGAAAAGTTAGACAGAGATATCATCCAGAGTCTACAAAATGGGGCTTCAAAGAAATCTGTTCTGCCAAAAAACAGAAAAAGCAATGCTGACTGATGGATGGGAATCAGTTAAACTGATTTCTGGGACACATTATGCATTAATAAATCTGAGACTGTGTGTTCATTGAAAGAAGTGTAGGAGGCAACATTAAAAACTTTTCAGGGAACAGGAAAAAAAGTTAAACATTATATTTCAAAAATTATATTTCAAAAGAACCTACAGAAGGATTAGTACTGAGATCTTTTTATAAACACTAATTCTGAGAACTTACATGAAGATCAAGAAAATAGACATCTCCACAGGAAGAACTCCTGCAACTTATTTTTTGTTTTAGAAGACACTGCTGTTTTTCACTGCACTTAACAACAAGCTTGTGCTATTTCTGAGGCTCCCTCTGCAGACTACAGCAAAGTATTAGTGCCAACAATGGTCATCAATTATAACACTAAAAAAAAAAAAAAAGTGCTCCTGTTTAGGAAGAACAGAGTCCCAAAAACTGAGACAATTTCTGCACTGAAACTGAAATCAAACACATGCCTCAGCTAGGGGTCCCGAGAGGTGCAGTTTCAATATGAGCCAAAGGAGAGATTTGGAGCTCTAAGGACTCGGGTTTGCAGACCATATCAGTGCTATCTCTGGCCTCCCAAGTGGCTGGCTGGACAAATTAAGTTTAAAAAGTCAGGGACGAAAAACAGACTGAGAGTCTGAAAAACTTGAGCCCTTACAGCTCTCAGGAACAGAGGACTCACGTAGGCAGGTTGCTCTTCCTCAGTGTCTTGACTACAGATGTAGGAATCTGCGAAAAGACTTCCATATGTAAAAACTCAACACCTTTTGGCATTTTCTGCATTCAGGCAAAACCTATTTATGCTGCAGAAGTGGCTTTTATTCTTCCCCTTCAAACACAACAACAACAAAAAAATGTTTCTTCAGACTCATTTACAGAGTGACCCTGCTGGTACTGACACACTGAAGGCACTGTTAGAGGTTAGAATGCAAAATGATTAAGACAGCCAGAGAGCAGCTATATGCTGGGGAAGCAATGTTTCAGTTGATAAAACAAGACTGCGCTGAAGCCTGTGAACACAGAACAGACTGTTCTGCCAATAAACCCCTACCCTCTTTTCCTTCTTTGTTCCAGCTCAATTACAAACACGTAGAATGGATGTTTTATGGTAGAGCAGGCTTATATATCAGTAAGTTCAAGTAGTCAAGCTCAGGTTCAGCCATGAAAAACTCCATGTTTTCAGCAAATTGGAACAAGCTTAAGTGAAGACAGAATGTGTCCTGCATTTTCTGTCATTGAAATGTAGTTCAGTTAGAAAGAAATCCTCATTTAGGCAGGTCCAGATGCGAGGGTACTTGCGACAGTGGACAGTTTACACCACAAAGAAACACAAATTGATTGAAACTACCCCTGTTTCAAAAGCATAACATTACTATGGCCTGTGCATTTTAACGGAGCTGTTTGTGTCGTACATTCATCCTACAGACTCGTAGAAGATGAATTTTCTAGGAAGCTAGACATTAGGCAGGCAGCATTCTTAAGATGAAGGGCATGCTATTATATGCCACAGACTCGCATAAAAACATGATCTGGGACAAGTAAACAAGAAATTAAGAAATAACTTGTAAGCTTTATAAATAATTGAAAAGAAAATGTTCCAAAGTTTCGATGTGTTATAAAAGCTAAGTTTAAAAGGTGAAGAAATTATTTCAATTAAACAGAACAAATGTCAGCAATGAATGCCTAAACATTTTAATGAATTCATCTGTAATACTATGGTGCATGCTGAGGCTCAGAGCCGTGGGGGTATACACATACAGACAAATTATTGGTGAATATAATTTGAACTCTAGAAGAGACACCTACTCAGACTGGGGAAGAATTTCTTGGAACAAAATCTGCAAGAGCCCCAGAAATTTCTCTGATACCAAAGATGGATTGCAGAATTGTGATACATAAAGATGAAGCAGCAAAAAAGTTCAAAACCAGGGAACCCGTTTGGTCCAAGTAGCTGAAAAAAATCGTTTACCTTGATTCCTAATACATATAAAGGATTTTTGCATCCTAGCAGTTCTACTGGCTTACATAACAGCACCTCCCACCCTGCATGGGAGACATAATCTAAGCTCCTTTCCTGCAAAATGATGTATTAGAAAAGTTCTTAATCAGCTGAAAGACATTTCCACCTACGAAAAAATTAAGAGGGCAAAGCAGTACACACACAACAAACACAGTGGGTAAACAGAGCTGGTACCTAAATTATTTCTCCTCAAGAAAACATGGTTGGAAAAAGATTTGAGAGCAATAAGTTTTAAATTAAAAAAAAACAAACACCAAACAAACAAAACAAAAACAACCTGCTGCTGGTTCATGGCAGTATCTGCATTTCAAAGACTATCACATCTGGGACCCCAGAAATCACTGTCAGCACTCCAGAATGCAACTGATCACACACTGGTTGTTTCATCACTCTTGAAGACATTTTGTTCTGGATTTATTGTTATATTTGACAAATCATAAGCATGTAACATCATGGGTGATTAAACAATTAGAGACTGTGTCTAGCACTCCAGCTCTTTGAATCCCAAGAACCCAAACTGCAGGCTATATCCTATGTATGTTGTCAATATGCTGTATTGCACACTGTTTCATTGAATATCATCTATGACACATTTTATATTTGGTTAATTATTTTTTCCCCATAGCAAAAACATGTTCATCAGCCCTAGTAATTAGCAGCACCACAGACACAGCTCACATTATGAGCTGCTGACCTACAGATGTTACACTGAGAATTTTCCCAGCCACATGTTCTGCTTATACAGAGCCATACAGGTATTCCACAGCCCATGCTTCGTCCTTTGATGTATTACCGACAGCCTGCTCCTGACATATTACCGACATCCTGCTCCTTAACCCTCTATTTCACAAACTAAAGATCTGCATTACCTCAGTAGCACAGCTATAGTAATTAGATTTCATATTTTTGAAACCTTTCAATTATAATCTACAGATAAAGCCTTAATCAGTGCATAGCTGAGTTGTGAAAAGCATTGCCATGAAGGGTTTAGGTCAAGATTAACAGAAAGAATGGTGTAAGCACACACAGTAACCATTTAAAAGTGTTAGAGATGTGATCCCTTCACATCTCATGATGTGAAAAGAACCAGCAGTACATCAGAACTGGCTTACAGGCAACTTTGTGTTCTTGCTTGTATTCCTGGAGAGACTGTGATATGGATCATACAACTGGCAGTTTACAACAATTCCTGAACTGCTAGGAGCACTCAAATGGACTTTGAGTTAGGATAATCAAAATGACAAAAAAAATTTCTAAGCTCGAAGCACTTATGAGGAATATTTAACTTGGTATTTAGCATGACTATTTAACCTTTCCTAATATTTTCCAGCATTTTGTCAAACCAAAATAAGAGTTTTCAGAACATGAAGATAAAGCCTGACTCTCTTACTCCACAAAGAATGAGAATTATACTGGACCATGAAGACATATTTTTATAGATGTCATTCCTCCTGTCCCCAGAGAGAGGATTTTTCATGACTACCTGCTGTTACACTGCCTTCACAGGCTTCTGAGAAAGCTCAGTTGTCTTCCTCTGTCCTTCAAACACAGCAGGAGAAAGGTCTGCAAATAACATCTTTCTTAAATTCTTTTGGCAAGTGAGCTGTCTAAGCAGGTACACCCCCTGGCCACCACAACCCCCATCACGAAGGTAGAGGGGGACTTCCTCCTAAGAAACTGTCAGGTGAAAGATAAATCATGAAGTCCTGGAATCACGTTCACTAAGCAAGATCAGACCTGTTGGAGGCTTCACAGGAGACAGCTGGAATACCAAAGGCTTTAGAAGTAGGAAATCTGAACTCTGAACAGAGAGCTGACTACAGTAATTACAAAGAGGGAATGGTGGAAGCTGCTAGGAAATCAGCACAAACAGAAAGTGAGCAAAACACTGCAGTTATTCAACGATTTGTAAGAAATTGCAGCTTCTGACAAAGAGAACGTGAGCTACGTGGACAAGGAATTATTACAGATCTGGCAGGCTACAAATAAAATTCTCCTTTCCTAGCGTCAAGTTGTTGACAAGTCAGTTGAATCTTTGAAAAAGAAACTAGAAGGTATTGAACGCATTGAGAAATAAAGTCTGATGCTTAAAATGAAGAAGCTATTCAACGAGTCCAAAGAATAAGGAAACAAAACAAAATTTCCTCTTGTTTTTTTAACTGTACATCTGAGAAAACTCCATCTTCTCTACAGCTCTCTGTTAGAGGGATGGAAAGGTTGCAAACAGATCCCTAGATCCTCACCTTGGCCATCTCATGGCTGAACCAACCCATGATCTTCACTCTCCCCAGTATGTTTCATGGTCCGTCCCCTCATCACATTAATATCCCTTCACTGGCCTCACTCCAGTCTGTCTCTTACACTGACATGAGGCACTAAGAGTATCATATTCTATCCCTCTAAGGAACAAGGCCTTTTAGGAGGTGTGTTAGCCAGTGGTTTCCCCTTTTTCATCAAGAGAGACACATAGGTGAAGGAAGCGGCATACCCAGTGCTGTCTGGTAAACTCACATTTGACATTCCAGTTCCACTCCATCATCCTCTCCACAAGGATTTCATATATTGAAAACACTATTAGTTAACCTGATACAAGTGGAAAAATCCTTGCAGCCTCCCACAGAGACAAGCAACCCCTCACAGAAGTAACCGTGCTCAGTATCACATCCTAAAAGTCACAAAACCAAAAAGAAGTGCTGAATAGTTTTAGGAATACAGTGTACGGGGAAATGGAGAATAAATGAACAATAAATCACACCTTTTTGCATGTATCATGAATTTATAACAGAACAGTAGAAAACGTGTATAAAGGACTTTCCTAAGTTGAGTGACAGTGTTCTAATTACACTGGATAATCTGGGAGCAAAGAAGTTTTTCCATATCATGCCTTTAAAGGATTTAAAGAAAAGAAGAAAGCCACAAATTACCTTAAGAGCTGAATCACTCTGAAGATTAATGATATTTAGCCAGAAAAGACTTCAAAGACATAGAGCATCCTTCCAAAATCCAATTCACCCAGCCACCCAGGAACAAGCAGGTTGGTTCTGCTGAACAGCTGGCAAGAACAATATGGATTTCCTTGTTTATGGCAGTCAAACAAGAAGCTGAAGCCAGTAGACTTCCACAACAATTCTGCAGGGCTTACTTAACTGGAGGAAAGTGAACTGGCACTGTAGCTCCAAAACGAAAAGCAAAGGGGTGCTTTAAGGGGAAATCTTAAGGACTCTCTGGATTCCAAACCCCTTCCCCAACATCCTGCTGCAGGCCAAGGAGATTTAATATTTTTTCTTTGCCTAATGCAAATCACCAGAAGGCTCATCTTCCTCTCAAGCCCCATGAACCAGTTGCTGAGCCAGCTCTTGCAACTGGAGCATCAGCTCGAGATTCTGGGTCTCACAAAAGCAGTTCTCTTCCCTTTTTAAAGCATGAGAAAGCTGATGGGAACAGCACCAAGCTTTGGTAGTTGCTGGTTACCTTGACACTACCATTAATACAAGCCAAGTAAAAAGCAAAGAAATAACTTACTGAAACCTAAAAAACAACCGCCCCATTTCTAATGTCGTGAAGGACGAATGAACAGAAATAGAACTGTGATTTTGCTCTTTTATCCTCTCATCCTAGGATCAGATCTAAGAGGCTTCTTACTCTTTGTTATACAGTTTTAGATGAGACAACCGTGTGGTGAAGGCTCCGCTCTTTGAACAAGGCTTCTATCCTCGCATTTCCCTCGCAGCAGGAAATCTACACTGAGGAACATGTTTGCCATAACACCCCATCCCGCTTGTGTTGCCTCCAGCTAAATTCAGATCTTGGTCTCTTTCTCACCCTTTAGGACTATAGTGTTTAGCTTTACTAAAGATGCAATTTCAGTAGGTTTCCACCACCACTACCCTTTTCCCCTCTTCTAATGACTGTCCTCACTTCACTGGAAATGCTTAAAGCACAGATTGATGAAGTCCCTGTGAGAAAGCTATTAAAAAAAAAAAAAAAAGAAACATAATATGATTTCCACAGGCAGGTTATGGACTGAAGAGGTTAGGACTGGATTAAAAGTACTTTTGGCTTCTTAAATCTGTTTCACAGCCCACACCAAACATCCTGCTGTTCTGAGCCAGCCAAAAGATAAATTGAGGGGGGAGGGGAAAAGATACAGTATAATCACTAAACAGAAGGAAACTGTAAATACAGCCATATAATGCCTCTCCAGTACTGTAGTTTCATGCAGATAAATTCGTTGCCTTTGCACAATAGAGCTCAATAACAATACCTTGAGATAAATACTGCAAACAATATGCCACTGCAGGAATAACCTAGTAGATTAGAAACAGAAAGGATTATGTAGAAGAGCTACATTGTTTATTATTATTTAGTGTGTACAGCAGGTTCATGAAGGCCTCCAAGGAATGATAAAATCTGCACACTTAAGAACTACTTATTTCTTATACCACTGAAAGGCAGCCACCCTGTGACTGCTTTGTTCTCTTCCCCTGGTAATTTTTTACACCATGTGGCATTTTCTTTAAAGTTATGGCTGAAGTTTTCAGATTACATAAAGAAAAATGTCTGTCCTTCACAGAGCAACAAAAGGCTTCAAAATATGAATGCTTTTAGAATTAAAACGAAGAACAAAACCAGAAGACCCACAACACCACACACTCCACTGCAGGAGCACAATGGCATAGTGACACTGACACCCGGCAAACTCCTCTTCAGCTGAGGACCACACAGTTATCAAGAACTGGCTTGTAGTCTTTATAGAATCCTAGAATCACAGAATTAACTGGGTTGGAAGAGACCTCCGAGATCATCAAGTCCAACCCTTGATCCAACCCCACTGTGAT
>JAYRBT010000082.1:48794797-48842469 GCA_036023395.1 Myiotriccus ornatus
TTAAGCCTGTGCCCTCTTGTCCTTATACCTGTCCTGTACCTATACAGGCAGGTACATCCAGAACAAGTTCCTACAATATCAAGTACTTCTACAGAAAATAATACATGTTCAAACTGAATTGGATGAAAGGCCTCTGACACAAGAGCTGCTTCAGAAGGGTCCCTAAAGCAGTTTTCTAGGGATGGAAAACAAACAAACAAAACCAAACACACACAAACAAACAAAAAACCACACACACACACACAACACATCAATGTTTCTCATTAACAGGGTTAAGGATTTTTAGGGGTTTTTTTCCTCATTTTTAAGGAATGCTGTCATATAGTATCCTGGGTTTAGTTCAGTCATCTCAGACTCGGACATCAGAGAAATGCTATTTTGACATAAATGCTCCAACTTCGTGCAGGACACAAGACTAGAGATGGCAATATTGGGCCCTTAGAGAACTCCTGCTAAAGTTGCAAAATTCAGTGAAAAATAGTACAGATCTTTGTTTTTGATAGGCACAAGGATTATCTTCCATCCCTAGAAAAATCTATAAAGTGATACTCTGTGAGAATACCTTGAACTGGTGTTTCAAAGGGCTTCTTTGGAAAGAATGATTTATAGATCACAAAGACCAATGGGTCTTTTATCAAAGAAAATGGATTCCTTCTCTGAACCACAAAGAAAAGATTGATGATATCCTAGACCACATCCCCGTTTGTGAGAGATATGTAGTGCCAAAAGACAACAGTTACAGTCGGTTAATACTTTACAACACCCCAAATAACTCACATACTAATTACAGATGAAGTGTTCATGGTGTTTTATGGAGGTTAGAAAGCAAAATTATAGCAGAGGGAAATTCGTAAGGTAATTGATGTTATCCCCTGCAGTACGTATTAAGGATGACAAGGAGGGTTCTAAGTAATAAGTGCACACGGCAAAATAGCAAAATGGATAAAATGTGTCAGTGTGTTGTCTTGTTTTCTTACCAGGACTAAGAAGGTGCATATATGTAAAAGTACGTTCCACGTATGAATGTTAAGATACTTCAAACTTGATCACACCACTTCCTCAGCTGAGTGAAATTCCCATCATCTCTGTATTTAAAGTGCAGCATATTCGAACAGGCTTTGCAAAATTATTATCCAGACAGGAGAAAAACATGTGAATTATATTACCTCCAGGGTTTTCTAGGGGAAAATAATAAAAAAAACCCCCAACAACAGCAACAAAAAAAAAAAATTGGCTCCATTATTACTGATTTTTCAAAGCATTCGTTTTCCACAGAGACAGTACCTAATATGTTAGGTGACAGACAACATTTATTCAGCCCCAACAAAATATGGAATGCATGTGTTTTTACACAGAGCTAAATGTTTTTACACAGAGTTAAATGCAAGAGTGTATGAAAGAAAGTGGGCAACCCACACTGGCGTTTAGTGTTGTCGTATGCTGTCCTCAGAAGACACAACAGATCTGCGGAGATCAGAAGGAAACAGTTTCCCAGATGGATGGGGCTTGCCAAGGGCTGCACCTTCTAGTCCTCCCCATAGTCAGTATAGTTGATCTAGTGTTACCATTTCATGTCCATTTGCTGAAGCCTTACACAGCACCAGAGGTGGGAGATTTTACTGTCAGTTTCTTGTAGGCATTTTCTCCGTGCCTCAAATCCCTAACCTTTCTCTTCACCTTGTGAACTTGTGATTGAGGCTCAGTCGTGACCCTTGGTACTGAACAGCTGAAGGTCAGACTTAGCAAGTAAGAAGTAGCACGTTATACTAAAATAGTGCAACCATACAATGCACAGGTTTTCTGTTAGCTACATCAGCTAGACTTCGTAATAAAAAAAAAAATATAATTAAGAGTAAATATTTTTTCCACAGTGCCTTAAATTCCCACAAAAATTCAAGGATAATGCTATCCGTCATTAGTTTTACCAGTGCCTATTCCTCTAGTACTGTGCCATTCTCATTGTGCAGGAGGTAGAGCCACAGGTGACAGCAATCCTGCTTCTCTACTCTTTCCTTTTTTTCTTTTTACTCGTATTCCTGTTGTTGTCATCTCTGTGCTTTGTTCTTTTGGGTTAATGCAGCATGTCTCCAGCACAGCCTTGGAAAATAACTATAATGTGATTTGGGTTTAGTGTCATTAAACCCGATTAGCAAGGAGTGCTCATGAAAATCCATAATTACCTCACAAAACAAAAAAGACGTTTTTTTGCAAGGGCACCACAAAGAACTTTACTTCCATTTAATTATTTGTGCTACTTGAGAAAAGCTATTGTTACATTGTTTTCCTTTTGCACTTTCCCGTGCCTTGTAAATATCATAAAATACCAAGATATGCTGAAAACATCAATCTTCTCTCAAAGCTGATTTCTAATCTGAACCCAAATATACAGCCTTTATTTTGAGAAAATAAAATAAAAAGCCATAGAGAGCAAAATGCATCGTGATGGATGTGCTAGCACTTTGGGTACAAGGCCAGACTTTGTGATTAAATCTATAATGATAAAAAAATTCCCAGCTGGACAATAGCACAGTGTGGCTAACATACACATAGCTGAACTGTTAAGCCTCCCAAAGCATGGGTGTTGCAGGAGGTATTGCCTGGTAGTCTGCACTGGGGACTACTTTACTTCAGCATGTCTTTGTATTTGTTTTTGGGGGGGGAAGAGGAGAATACTGCTCTAAACTTTGTGACTAAAAACATAAGAAACTTTCATCTAAGACACACACTAGTACGCATTTTTCCAAACCCTCACTTTTACTTAACATTTAGTAGAGGACAATCCCTGCCTGTAGGTTTTTCAGTCTGTTTTCAGTTGCAAATTAAGCCAAGATCAGCCTTTTCATCAATTGCTGCTTGAAAACCTCATAAAGAAACAGGCAGAAAAAGAGCCTTCCTCCCCTGGAGCATCAGGAAAAGGATCTGGGGCAGCTCTACTGCTGCACTCCATGGGCAAGTATTCCCACAAACCTGTCCCCTGAGCTTTGCCGAGTCCAACAGCGCTCTTGTTTGATTTCTCCAGTAATGCCTTCCTCAGAGAATGACCTTGCCTGTAGCTGCCATTAGGAAAACCCAGCTTTCATTTGCACTATTATTTTAAGAGGTCCCCAACCTCTGTAGCTGTGGTAAATTAGAGGCTTGCTGACCAAAAGCCTGGCTGTAATCTACTGGGTGTTCTTGAGCTGGGTATACCACACACTTTTTCCCATATAGCTCTCCTATCTGTATCCAGAGCTGTTTGCCACAGGGTAAATATTTCCCTGACTTCTACACAGGGACAAAGCAGCAATGCCTGAGCAATGGTTGCATGTTGTGCACATGCTGAACCCCCTTCAGAGGCTTGATTAAGTGTCCTCTGCACCTGAATGACATTTGGGTCTGCAGCCTGGAAATTTGCCCTTGAAGCGCTCTAACATGCAAATTCAGAGATACGGGTAGAAACACATGCTATTAAATAATATTTGAGGAACTCTCCAGCTCTAGGCAGCGAAGGTAAAAAACACTGACAATCTCAGTAGTAAAATGAGCAATGTAAAAGTGGACCAAAGTCACCTTCATGGAAGAAACAAGAAAGTAAACTCTGGATTTCTCACATTAGAAGCAGGTAAAATTCGACCCGCATGCTTGCCCTCTATATGCAGTATGATCATGATATCTAAATTACAGAAATAATAACAGGCTTACTTCGAAAGGTCTAAGGCTTCCCTGCATAGATTTATGGGTACACACAAGTTTAACTGATAGAATACCTTGTTAAAACCCTGTGCTCTTTCCCTCCATTCCAGCTTTGATTAAGCCAGTAAAAAACAAAATCTGCATATTAACACTTTGGCCATTTTCTTTTTTGGCTCCACCATATCAGAGGCTTAAAAACTTGGAGTCAAGCTACAACTCAGAATCATACAAAGAACCCATGGGGATCATTGAGTCCAACTCCGTGCAGAGCAACATGCAAATTAAATTGCATATCCAAAACCTTTGTCCAAACACTTGTTGAACATCAACAGTCCTGGGACCATGATCACTTCCCTATGGAGCCTGTTCCAGTACTTGACCATCCTCTCAGTGAGGAACTTTATCCTAACGTCCAACCTGAACTTCCCCTGACACAGCCTTAAGCCATTTGGTCTCATGATGTAACTAGACAGCAGAAAGACGTCAGCATCTCCCTCTCTGCTCCCCGTCATAAGCAAGTACTGGACAGCAAGGGGGGTCACCCCTCAGCCTCCTCTTTTCTAAGACAAACAAACTTAGTATCCTCAGAACCCAAGTCATGCCCTCTAGTCCTCTCTCCATCTTTGCATGGTTTAGTTTGGTTGCACATCTTCGGACATATATCCTCATACTTTTCTATCCTTCCTATACTAAGGAGCCTAAAGTTGCACAAAATACTTAGAGGTGAGGACACACCACCACTGAGTGTAGTCATACAATCACTTATTTTGACCTGTGAGCTACACTGTGTTTAATGTGTCCCAGAATAGGGTTGGCCCTTTGGGATACCAAGACATAATATTGACTCATAATGAGTTTGCCATCAATTAAAACCCCAAGATCTCTTTCTGAAGGGCTTAACTCCAGCCTCTTCTTTCCCCATCTATAGCCAGAATTACTCTCTCCCAGGTACAGAATCCAGCATTTGTTCTTGTTAAATTTATACATTTGGTGGTTGCCCAGCTCTCTAATCTATCAAGATCACTCTGTAAGGAATCTCCACCCATGAGAGAATCAACAGCTTCTCCTTATTTAGTGCTATCAGCAAACTTACTGTGCAGTGAACTCCTATGTCGGGGTCACTGATGAAAGCATTAGAAGAGAAATGGCCCTAAAATGAAGCCCTGGGGAACACCACTAGGGAATGGCTGCCAGCCAGAATCTATCCAATTTACTATAACTCTTTGAGCCCTCAGCTCAAATTAGCCTTCAGCTAATTGTTCACCTACCATATTGTGTACATGTCTAGCTGTATGCTGGACTTTTGTCCAGAAGGATATTCTGAGAGACAGTATCAAAAGCTTTGGTAAAAATAGAAAATTTAAAAAAAAAAAAATCCCATCTAATGCCTTCTCTTTCTGCACTAAGAGGATAATCTTGTCATATAAAAGGATATTAAGTTAGCATGACTTTCCCTTAATGAACACATGTCGAGTTTGACCAATGACTGCATTGTCTTTCAAGTGGCATTTTCAGTAACTCGCAGAATAAACTCCTCCATAATTTTTTACCAGGTCCTAAAGTGATGCTGACGGGCCAGTAATTATCAGGGTCTTCTTTATTGCCCTTCTTGAGAACTGGAACAACATTTTCTAGTTTCCTGTTGACTAGGACCTGTCCAGATTCCCAAGATTGTTGCTAAATAACAGAGAGGTCTCGCAGTAACACCGACCAACTCTTTCAGTACCCTGAGATGAATCCCATTGTGTCCCATATATTTCTGAGCATTCAGCTGCAGCAAATCCTATACCAGTTCGAAGTCAGCTGGGAGCTTATCACTCCCCCAACTTCAGGCCTCCAACTTTAGGGGTGCCGGGGTCCATCAGTTTTAAATACCAAGGCAAAGAAGACATTAAATGTCCCTGCTTTATCTTCATCCATATTTTTGAGGTCAGCAACTTCATCAAGTGACAGACCAATGTTTACTTTAGTGGCTCTTTCATTGTTAACGCATTTTTTAAAGAGCTTTTTTTTTTTTTGTTAACTACAACAGTATTGGAAAGCTTCAACTCCAGCTGACCTTTGGCCATACAAATTTCCTCCCTACAGTAGCAAACAGCATCTCTGCAGTCCTCCTTTGCAGTCTGAACTCGCTTTCAAAGGTACATGCACTTTTGTTTTCTGCCAAAGCTCCAAAAGGACATCCCCGCTCAGCTAAGCAGGGCTTCTGCCCTGCTTGGTTGACATTTGACACATTGTAATTGCCTGCTCCTGCACTCCTAAAGGTGGTTCTTAAAAAGCAATCAGCATTTATGGACCCCATTACCCCTGAAAGCAGATTCTCAGGGAACCTTGCTAATTAGTTTTTCAAGCAGCCTAAAGTCTGCTCTTCCAAAACCCAGGGTAGAAGATCTGCTGACAATTTGTCTTATATCGAAGATTTTAAAGTCACGTATTTCATAATGACTGTGGCTAAGACAGCCACCATTACCATCTCACTCAGGAGACCATTTCTATTGACAAATGACAGGTTTAGGAGGCTACCTCTTCTAGCTTGCTCCCTTAGAACTCATATCAAAAACTTATTCTCAACATGCTCTGGGAATTTCCTGGGTTTAAATTTGCTGTATCATAATCCCAGTTAAAATCTGAGAAACTGAAGTCTACCATAAGAATGAAAGGAACTGATCTACAGATTTCCCTTAATGCTTATAGAATAACACACTGGGGTCATCATCCCGGCTGAGTAATCTATAGACTGCCACAACAGCATCCACTTTATTAGCTTTTCTTCTAACCCTCATCCAGAAGCTCTTAACCATGTTGTTCCCAACAGCAAGCACTGTACAGTCCAATCCCTCTTTTATATACAGTGCTATCCCTCTGTCTCACCTGCCTATCTCTCCCAAAGATCCTGTAACTGTCCGTCATAGCACTACAGTCACAGGACTCTTCCCACCAAGTCTCACTGATACCAATTATCTGTATCTCTGGGACTGAGACAAAGCTTCTGTCCTCTCCAATTTGTTCCTCATGCTGTGTGCATTAGTGAACAAACATTTCAAGCGTGCTCCATTGTACTCAGTACATCACAGAGCAGAGTGAAAGCCCTCACTAGCACACCATCCCTCAAACATTGTCATGCCACCTCATTATCACACAATCTCACCTGATTCTAGCCCTTCTCCCTTTGGAACGCAGTTTAAAGCTTTTTCAATCAGTCCCCTTAACTTTCCCCTACTGAAAAACGTAAATCCCATCAGGCCCCAGCCGGTCTGATGTTTTCTATGACCAGAAACCTCCAAATTCTGTCAGAACATCAGGTTAAGAGGCAGCTGTGGATAAACTGGGTCCACTTGATGTCATTCCCTACAATTGAGAGGGACAAAAGAGAATACCAGCCATGCTTCTGATCACTTTACCAATCTCCCCAAGGCCCTGAGATCTCTTTTGATCTCTCTTGGACTTCTCAGCACAACTTCATTGGTACACATATGAAAAAGCAGTAACAGGTAATAATCTGAGGGACATAACAGGCTAGGAAGTTTTCCGGAAATGTCTTTAACTAGAGCCCCAGGGAGGCAGCAAACTTCCCTTAAAGGTGTGTCTGGTTGGCAGACTGGGCCCTCCGCTCCCTTCCGAAAGGAGTCACCCATGACAACGTTTCTTCGTCATGGACATGGTCATGAAGTGGGGGAATAGGCTGACCTGATCCCACCAACAGCTCTGGTATGGAATCACACAATTTTGTAGGTTGGAAAAGAAATTTAAGATCAGTAAGTCCAACTGTTAATCCAGCACTGCCAAGTGCTCCACCAACCATGTCCTTAAATACCACATCTACATGTCTTTTAAATACCTCCAGGGATGGTGATTCAACCACTTCCTTGGACAGCCTGTTCCAACGCCTGGCAACCCTTTCCATGAAGACATTTTTCCTAATATCTAGCCTAAACCACCTTTGGTGCAACTTGAGGCCATTTCCTCTTCTCCTATGGCTTGTTCCATGGGAGAAGAGATTGACCCCACTTTGCTACAATCTCCTTTCAGGTAGTTGTAGAGAGAAATAAGGTCCCCCCTGAGTCTCCTTTTCTCCAGGCCAAACAACTCAGTTCCCTCAGCCACTCCTCATCAGACTTGTGCTCCAGACTCTTCACCAGCATCATCCACCTCATCATATCCCTATCCTTCTAATTGCTGAGCCTGGTATCTGCTGTGTAAGGGCACCTGAGAAGGCAAGGTAGGCAAGGAGGAGCTTCTCCCACCACCCCAGGCAGAGATTTGTATCCATTCACTTCTGTCCCTGGGGTCACTACCTTCTGCCTGGCAGGGAGAGGATGCCCTTTGCCATGTGTTCTACCTTAGCTGACATTTTGTTCCAGAGAAGGAAGAGTATGATTCCACCAGTGAATACTTCAGAGCCTTTACCTATTTTCCAGTGAAACCAGTAGAAAAATTTCAAAGTAGAAGCTGAATCAGGCACTACTTTAAAATATTAAGGTGAATATTACAAACCTGTAGAGCTTTATCATACAAACCGGGTTGATGGAAACATCCTTTACACTTATCATTTCCCTGTCATCTAACAGTATTAAATACAAATGAAACTCACCTACTGGATTAATGATGAGCACAGACAAGGGACAGTCTCTTAATTTAGTAGCAATTGGAAGTTTAATACAACCTTCAAGTGTCATCAGCAAAGGTAATTCAGAAATTCTCCCTCTTTCATGACACGATTCTGTCAGTTAGCTGAAAGCAGCAATTACCAGTCCTTTTCTTTATTATTTGTGAAGAATCAAAACTTTCCAGGGATGATAAATGGCTCTTTGGAAAATACAATGCTCAGTTCTGCTAAATTTGCACTTTCCTGTTGGTTTTTGGTTTTGGTTTTTTTTTTTCTTTTTTTCATTTTTTCAACCATTATTTCACATGACTTATGAAAAGAAAGTAGTAGGGGTTGCTGGGGAGAAGAGGAGAGATAGGACACACATCATGGAAGGAAAATGCAAAGGGATGGTTTAAAGGCGAATACAGAGTTTTTCTCATTTAACTCACTGACCAGGGCAAAGATGTTCCCACACTTTCATTAATTAAACAGGAAAGTTAACATTGTTAGCAACGTTAGGTACAAAACCTCATTTAAACTATTCTGAAACAAAACAGGGAAAAAAAAGCAAATGCATTCAGAGGATGACCTTTGAGAATTCTGGCTTCATTACCATTTCAAACAGCACAGCACAAAATTAAGATAGGAAATAGACTGGAAATGCTATTTGACTGCAGAAATATATATCATTAACATGCCTATAATTAACAATATACCAGTGTTTGTCCCATTGTCTCTGCTAATAATGGTACAACATGCAAATGGGATTTCTCCTAACAAAATTGAAGGGGATATTTAAGTTTATTCCAGTTCTCAAGCATACTGAGAAATGCCAAACAAGCCCCTTTTTGCTCTTTGAAAGAATGTCCTCCATGCCTGCCCTCCCAGGCTCACATAAAACAATTGCAGAAGGTATATACTTAAAAATCCAGAGTCCCGTCATCCTTTCCCATCTCACAGCAGCAAGCTAATTGGAGAGCTACTAGTGACCCATGCAGGTGCTGCAGAAAGCAGTTCAAATGCTAACACAACCCCTTTCATGCAAGTCCATAGTGTTAGCAGTCCTGTTCCTCAGAACAGGATCATTTTCCCTAAGACACGACTACAAAGCTCTGCCCATTCTTAGTCGTTCAAAATGCTGAGTTCCTGTGCTATTTCTTGGTGGCTGTCATGTGCCAGCCAGAGATGGCTACACTGAGCATGATCATACGCCTCTGATATTCCCCACTTCTCTGGGATGGGTAACTGAGCCTGCTCTTTGAAGTGCTTCGGGGATTGGGTTCTTGGCGTAGAAAGAAAAATAAGCCATCTAAAACAAGGCTAAAGGCAAACGCAGTAGATCTCCTCTGTCAGGGCAGACCACCACTCTGCCTTGGTGGGTTTGATTCTCTGTAAGAGGAACATAGTTTGGTGCAACACAGTGAAACTAGGCTGAGCTGAGGTGCCACCAGCAGTGCCACAGGTGGATCCAGGTCACCATACCTGAAGGTCAGAGCAAGGTCCGGGAGAAGGACAGGTTGCCAAATTGCTCCTGAACTTCCCACAAACTTCAGCCTCCTCTTGGATAAATTAGAGACAATATCCATCTTCCTGAAATAGGCCTAGACCCTACCTTAAACTGTCAATTAACTAACATTTTAATTATTATATATATATTTAATTTATTTTATATATTTTTTATATATATATATATAAAAAATTTATTTTTTAACAATTTGCAGCACAGAAGAACAATGTGCAGCCCAGGGAAGCAAACTGCTCCGGTAGCAAGCAGCTCCCATCACAGCCAGCTTAGCCTGGGTCTGCTCGCCCTTGTTGCCAAGATAATGCCTGTTCATTCCCAATGGCATAGTACTGCCCTTTATGGGACTGTATGATGGGTGTTCTTTTTAGAACACTCATACAGAGACCATATGTAACAGAATTTCTGCTACTGTTTTCCCAGAGGTATTCTGCAGTCTGTCAGACCTCACTGCTGGGAAATATTGACCTGATATTCAGTCTAGACTCAATTTCATTCTGTGTTCCCACGTTAGATCTTCTCAAATAATATTCATCCCTGTACTCCCAAGCTGTGGCAACTGTAGGCTGCTTGGTCATCCACTGGCAGGTTGTAGGATTTTTAATTTCTCTCATGTCAGATCAGCTTGAAAATATGACATAAGCCAGCCCTGCCTGATAGTAAGGCAAGATGCAGTAAGAAGTTCTTGACAGGGACCTGTCTCTTCTGAGGGCAGAATGTGACAAACTCTTCAAGTGTCACTGCCAGTACTACAGTTCTGTGATTAAGTCAAGTTGCACATTTTCAATCTGTTTCCCGATTATTCCTTTCCTATGCAGTCAAAGAAGCTGAAGTAAGAAGAAACACAGCTTGATCTCTTGTAGGGGACTAGGAGGATTATCTAACCTCCTTCTCTTTGTATTAAGATATCATTTACATTACGGGTTTGCTTACAAAGTCACAGAAGGGGCAGACAGATACTTAGCCTGCTGATTGTTTTGATCATGTAATAAGTACGGACAAAAAAGTCCCATCATCAAGCTGTTATACAATTACTGCTGCACCACAGATTATATAACCACTCTACTAAGGGTTAAGGAAACAATTATTGTGGGGTGGAGAGACCTAGTAAACAGCAAAGTTCAGGAATGAACCAGACTTGTTGATCTCAGCAGAGAACTACAGTTAAGATAATATCAATTAGGATGTCATATTTCCTTAAGTTCCCCTCCCCTTTACTGTTTATCAGTATTAAAAAAGGCAATTTGTATTTCTCAGGTCTCTAGATTGGCCAGTGTATCTTACCAGCAGGAAAGATTAAACAAGCTGCCCTTTCCCTGTTCTTATAGTATCAAAACCTGTTGAGATTAAAGCGATAGGAAACTGGATAAAATGCATTGATTTGCTTCAAGTTCACAGGCTTACAAAGTTAGATTCCTACACACCTACAGTCACTTTTAATACAAATAGCAAAATACCAGAAGTCCCCTCAGTGGTATGAGAGAGTTTGAGAAACATTATATGCATTTGTTGAATGAACTACAACATAAAATGCTTTCCCAGGATACCTTAAACCAGCAGACACTCGGAGAATAAGCAATTCTGGGGCTGATCTGTTTAAAGGGGAAAATTACTTAACACATTTTCCCAAAGTCAAAAGTGGCTTCGAGCAGTTTTCCCTTCCACAGGACTCTTACCCAATATCTCCTGAATATATCAGTCAGTAGAGCGGTCTGAAGGTGAGGGATATTTCAAAATGCTTCGCTGCTCCACACACCATCACTCAAAAAAACCCCACTTATGACTAAGACTCAATACTACAGCTTTACTGTATAAATTACATGTGATCAGTAATACTGATCTCAAATTTACATGTGCAAGGTGCTTCTAGATTAGTTATTGGTAAGCTCCTTCCTAGATCTGAAAACTAGGAAAAGTCACTGCATGTGCAGCCACCTCATGAATGTTCTCCAGTCTGATGCTCCTGTTCTCCATTCACTTCAAACTGCACCAATCATTCCAGCTGTAAATCCTCTAGGACCAGAACAACTATTCCTCATGTGACAGAGCACTCCTTGCCAATTAGTTGAACTGATTTATTTGAAAAACCATCTTGGTGCTTTCCTTGGGGCTGAACAGAGACTATAGAGCTAGGAATGACCACAACAGAGTTTTAAAAGGTAAATACATCAGTTTTTCCAGCAAGTTCAACATAGCTATGGCCTTTTCACAGGCAAGGCTGAGCACTCTGAAGGGATTTGTACCTGACCAGAAGCAAAATTTTGTGACTTGGTTCCAAGTGGTGTTGAACACCTGGGGTAAATCACAAGCACTTGTGCCCCAGAGCATGTCAGCTAGCTGATATATACTGCTTATTTAGTCAGCCCAAGCTCACTGAAGTTGCAGAATCCCCTGGGGCCTCCTGACACAATGATAATGGGAACAGCCTAAGGGACAAAGGAAAGAATAAATGTCTGCACAGAGAACAGTGCTGCTGGGAGCTCTGTGTGGCACTCTGTGTCAGAGCCCAGGTACACACCATTGTTTTTTCAGTAGTGTCAATAAGATCTTTCTCAATCTTTCCAGAATTGTGCTCAAAAGCAGAGAAATGACCCTTCCAAGCTCAGAACCATAGAGGGAAAGAAGGCCCTCTAGGTTGCCCTGATCTTTTTGTGCTGCCTTCACAGACCAAACTCTGACTTTGGACGATCACTGACACAAAATCCTATTAAATATACAATGGAAGGAATTTAGGGGAGCATTTTTCTTAGAAGCCCTTACTAGATAACCTTTATCATTCCTAGTCAAAACACCTTTGTTCTACTCACTAAAATCCCCTGCTACTTAAAAAGCAGAACAGCCTCAGGACAGATGTGTCCCTACAAAGAAACCGCAGAACAGAAATTTGGTGTCCATCCCTTCACTGATGAGTCATGTCCTCAGGGGTGACAGTCAAACACAGAGAAATGAAAAGCTTCCACTGCTCAGAGAATGGTGTGAAAAGGCAGAAAAGTGAAAGAGTGAAGGGCTGAAAATATTCACACCTCAAAAGGGTTGATTTTTAAATTCTCTGCTTTGCCCATGTTAAGTAGCAGCATGAAAACTTGTATATTCAAATGTATGTTTCAGCCAAGAGGAATAGGCTCAATAAATACAGCAACAGCAAGCTGCTGAGGACAGGTAGGCATAATTCTTTTTACAGCTCTAATCTGCTAAATGATAAAGTATATGACTGCTTGTGGTTCATTTTTCTACCCATTTTAATAGGGATAACACTAGCTACACATCCCTGTGAAACTCTTCAACAGCTTTAGACTGCATGAGGTGGGAATTGAGAGAAGTCAAACCATGAAGTTTCAGAAACTGGAGCTGGGCAAGGATCTAATCCTGTGCTGTTGTGACTGCAATTTTTACAGGGTAGGGCTCTAGACAGAATCTAAATCTAGATGCTTCTGTTTCAGATATGGCAAAAAATGTACATCCTTTTTCTCTGCCCATCTTCCCTCAGCGACTTCCCTCCCAACCTTAGGCCGGGTAGTTCACACTGTAGGCTCTGTTAGAAGAAATCTTTGGTGAGAACAAGCAGATCTTACAGCAATCATATGGAAACTGACTGCTGCTGTTGTGCTTAAGCTCAGCATTGACCCAAGGTGCCCAAATCACAGTACCACTCCCCTACACACGAATAAGAGTTCACTGCCTTTCACAGGATACTCAGCTCTAGATTCCACTGTTGGTGTAACAGCAGCTCTCCTTTGAAGCCATGCCCACCCAAAGTACCAAAATAGATTCCCCAGCCCTAGTGCCATTTTCTGAAGGGAGCACTGCTAAAACATGTGCATCTCTGTCATGAGATTAGCATTCAATACTGGTATAGTAAGATGTATTGGTGAAAACCATTTTTCAGTGAAGGATTCATTTCCCCAAGCAGACAAAGACCGATACCACAGAAGCCAGCTTATAAAAAAAGAAAAGAGCCACTATGAAGAATAGGAGACCTTTTTCTTGGCAGGATTCAGCAAATGGTATGTTACTCACTGCAAGACATATAGTTGCTCACGCCAAGCAGAAACAGAAACAAGGAGACAAAGCCAAGAGAAGACCAGTAAAATGGGGAGCTTTTATACAGCAGAAGAGCATGTGTGAAATTCACAGAAAAGCTGATTAACACTAAACCACCTCTCTAAATTCACAGCAACGTCATATTTAATGAGCAGAGGCAATGCCATGGCAGCAATAAACATCAAATCACAATAGCCACAGCATCCCAGGAAAAAAGTCAGACCTTAAGGGACACAGGCTAAGGGTGCACCAAAACACATCACTTATCCTATCTGCCCATCCAACGTTTTTCAGCAGCAATGACCAGAGTAGTTATTCTACCCATCAAAGTATATAGGAAATAAAACAACCACAAACCACCAAATCACCATCCATCCCTTTTGGCTTCTGATTTCAACTCCACGATCCCTGTGTATCCCTTCTACTCGGAATATTCTGTGATTCTGTGAATTCTGTGATTGTTTTTAGAGCCAGTTTCCCTGCAGAGATGTTAATGGACAACAATCAAGAAATTTCATTCTCACAGACTTCAAGTGTTCAACCCTAACCAAATATACTTACAGCAACATAAGAAATGAGGAAGAAAAACAAACACTGTGTTGTGACAGACATCCATCCATAGCATTTTTCTGGTCAGGTTAACAGCTGGACAACCAGCAAAGAAACCAGCTGGGAGGTAGCCAGGCTCGTTATCCTGCAGCAAAGCTGCTGTAATTTAGTGGGTACCTAGAGAAATCTGCAAGATTTGAGACACCTGAGAGACCACAGATATTTTGTGAAAAAAGAGGAGAAAAATCCCAATTTCTCAAGTGACAAATGGAAAGGGTAGAAGAGTGGTGCAAACACCTGCAGATATCAGCAGCTCTGCAGTCACCAACCCCTTCATACATTTCGTGGGAGCCACAAATTAATCCACAAGGAACTGGTATGCAGGAGCAATGAATCCCATTCGAGCTCTCTAGTTCTTAAATGAACTCTAAATGACTAATTAAAGGCCAAATAGTATTATCATTACTCACATTGCCTGGTATCTTACACCATGATTGGTCCCTTTGGCTTCAATTAGTTGCTATCCTGATGGGTGCCAACTAAACAGAGTATAAATGCCCAGTCCTGGCAAATCCTGAAGTACTGCCTTACTGAGTTTTCCTACCAGCTGCCTCGTTGTTTTGCATTTACTTACCTCACTCAAGGTGAGCAACTCAGAGCTTTGAAAGTTCTCAATTTCACCCTTCTGGTTTGAGAAATCTGCTTCTTCCCAGAGACAACCATTATGAGTCATATCTGCACCAGCCTCGGCCTGACCTGGGAATCAACTGGCTCAGGTCACCAGAGGGGCTGCAAAGTTCATGGAGCACGTTTCCTCACCTCCTGACACGGTGCCTGTTTTAAAAGCCTACCCTGCTAATAAACAGCAGTATTTCAACTGTGACCTGGGGGAGCGCACTGGCGAAATCCTTTTTTTATGTTTCAGTTTTAAATTTTAAGAGAGGTAGGTTAGAAGCCATAATGTCAATTGTGCTTCAGTGCAGAGCCTGATCAGAAGCCTACAAAACATTTCAAAGAACCATTTTTTAGCTACTCATCTTAGTTTCTTCCACTTTACTACCTCCTGCACAGGGCTGTGTGAATGTCAAACAGTCCAAAACAAAAAGACTTAAGTTATTCATAAACCCCCAGGAAGGAAAATTCATAAGAATCACCTGTTGGTTTTAATTTTGTAGCTTTTTCAGTAACTTCAGAAAAAGGGGAAAGAAGTTTTATTTTTTATGGCTTCTTGTAGCTTCTGTTGAACACAGACCAGATGCTTTGTATTTCTTGCACAGTCATTCCAGCTTGCACTGGAATAAGACATTGGTTTGCACTATTTTTTTTACCTTAATATCTTCATTTATATATAGCACTGGTCTTGCTCCACAGCAAAATCAAACTGACATGATGTTCTAGAAAACTTAATGTCTTTCAATTTCAGGGAAATAAAAGACCAATTTCCTTTTAGATTTTCCTCCTCCTACACCCCCTACTCAACAGACAGAGAGGTTCTCCTATGACCTCTGTGAGCACACGCCATCAAAGGGTTGTTGGGAGAGCAAGCCTGGGGGCAGCAGCGTGATAGGAAAAGTTGAATTATTTGATGAGAATTTCCCTTTTTCATCTGTAACTTCAAACTGCATCAATTGGTCTAATTGATTTTGTCACCATGGATGACTGAGCAGACTGGACTTCTTTCCAGAGTGCCCAGGATGACCCTGAAGGTCCCATAAAGTTTCAGGCAACATCTCTAAAGCAGGGGAGGACCAAGCACTCTCGCAGGAGCTCCCACAGAGACCAAGCAGTCACACAGGGCTCGTTTTCCCATTTCCAGCTTTGCTGCTGGGCTTATTTGGCACTTGGGTAAGAGGATTTGTCTCCGCTGTGGTAAGTAGGGAAGTTACATGGGAGCTCAGACTGCAGAAGTTTTAAATATGTCGTGAGCTTTTTTACAGCTTGAGCCTTAGCTAGTTGTCAGACAAGCAGCAGGTGCCTTTGCTAACAAGATAGAGTGAAAAGGGTGAAAGCACCCAAGTGAAATAAGAGGAAAAAAAGGTTTAGCTTACCCTCTCATGTTGCTTTTTCAGATCTTCCCTGGTTGCAGGCTCAGGGTTAGAAGACAGATGAGCTGTACACCAGGGACAGCAGCCCTGCTCACCTGCCCCACCTTGAAGCCAGCAGCTTTTCTTATTTTCCTTTTCTTTTTTTTTGTGGTTTTTATTTTGTTTTGGTTTTTAATGACTTAGCCAGCAGCCAAGAAATCTGCCACTGAAGATCTAGAGGTCACATTAGTGATGTCACCTGGGGTGAGGCAACACAGCTGATTGAAATGTGAAGTAAGTGTAGGCACATCTGCAAAAGATCATCAGAAGGATGGGAAAACACAAGTTATTCAAAGCATGAACCAGGCACTTCCTAAGTAGCCAGTCCTGAAAATAAATGGTCCCATTTCGACTCTCAGCCATTTATAATCACAGAGAAGAATATAAGTCTTGCTACTTTTGAAGACTGTAGCCATTTTATCACACCAAACCTCATAATTCTTAGAAGAAAAAGAAAAACAAAACCTGTCAACTGGCCCCTTTCCTCAGCTATTCTCTCCCAAAACCCCGAACCTCAGACTGTGCACTCACAGCTCAGTTCAGAGCAGTAAGACCTCCGGCAGCAACAGAGCATCCTCCTAAATCACAGAGGACTTCAGATGATCCAGGAAAGCTCATGAAACAAGACAAACATAGTGAAGATTTTCCTAATTAAATGGAGACCATCAAAAGTAATTTAAGTTTTTAAAGAAATGTTACAGTGTTTATAAAGGGAAGCTGATGCTGTTCAAATGGCTCCTGAGAGGACCATACCAACAGCAAGTTTGCAACATGTAGAGTACGTTTGTCTACCAGATACTTAGTAATATTTCTATGCACACTTACTAAAAGTAAAAACATACATAAACCTTGGCAGCCTAGACAACCACCATGGATTTAACGCATACTGTTCCTTAGTCTATTTATTTTCTCACATGCCTAGAGCAAGCCCGGAAAGCCTCGAGCAAAACCTTCTAGGGTGCAATACCACTGCCACAGGCAGAGGCAGAAAATAAATGACTTCAGGTGCTTTGGGAACATTAGCAGTACTGCAGGCAGAGAGGCAGGCAGTGGAAAATAAATACAGCTAAACAGTCGGAAATAGATTACTTCTGCCTCTACAGGCTTTCCAGGGGGAAGCGGATGGCAAATACAAGCCTGGAAAGGGCTCCCAGTCACCACTGGCCATAAATGAGGAAACTAGTCTGTTTCCTTTTAAATTCTTCAGCTCACACTGATAACATTGTGAAAAACAGGCAGCAAGGTGGGGAGAAATCTTGCACTGCTACCACAGCCAGCACCCTAAGAACAGCCAGCCCCAGGACCAAGACATCAGGAAAAAGTAAGACGTAAGGTTAAGAATTCCTTGAGTTACAAAGCAAGCTCAAAGGAGACTGGTGGCTTACAGACCCTTCATAAGCAGCTAGCCTTAGAGGCACTGTCATTCTGTAGGTAGGAGAAAGCACTTTTATTCCCACTTCCTTTTCAGGGATCCTATTTGAATACGATTGATGAGAGGTTGGTGTGGTTCTGGAGGGAGGCATTACTTCCACCTGCTGCTTCTCCTTTGCTGCCTGTGGTCTCCAATGAGAAAGATCCCAAACAAAGCAGAGTTCGTTTCGTTTTAGAGTTGGGCATGAGGAAAATGGCATCTGTCCACAGGAATCACTGGCCATGGGCCTGCCCTTACAGAGGTGGCTGCAGGAGTTTCTGCATTTGCTGTGGGTGCTGACTAGGAACAACCCTATTTGGTTGTTTGCAGTTGCATCTCTCCAACGTGCATTCTTCAAGAATTAAGTAAAATTCAAGTCCCCAGAACTGGCCCGGTACTTCTATCTATTCTGGTATTTAGAAGCATCAAATTCTGTTTGCCAAGCCTTTTCTACTTCTTTTTCATAAAATATAACTTAGAGATATTAAGAATGCTTTCCTGTCTTCCATGTACACTTTGCCACCAAAGTATTTCCAGCTCAGTGAACATACTGCACCTAAGAACAGTTAAACTGCTCTAAGTCAATGTTAATCTGCCAAACTGCCCCCTATCAAAGGGGCAATGGGTCCATTAAGTATCACAAAACAAAGAACAGCTTTTGAGAAGTGCTAGCAGTATGAAAACTCATTAAGAGAAATCTCTATGTGACTATAGCACTACCTACTCACCTCAGCATCCAGCATCGTGCTAGGGCTTGACTGTTGCCAAATATTTAAAGACTTCTGTCTCTTCAGGTTTTTTATATCAGCTAATTCTATGGGAAATTTTATCACCTTTTAGAATGAAAGAGAGACAACATCCAACCTTTCAGGCCTTAGAAAATATTCCCACACAAACCTCAAAACTCAAGAGCAGAGGGTGAGAAGAACCAATTCGGTTCTTCTCTTTCAAACCTCATGCCAGGACAGCACTGGGAGCTGCCAGCACACTCACAAACCATCAGCAGAGAAGCCTCACCAAGTGTTGTCATGTGTTACAGTGCTGGCACAAGCAATGGAAAGACAAAAGGAAATACATGGCCTTTCCTCAATTTCTTTCCATGCTCCTAAGGTCTTCAGGAGAATCACTGAACCAAAGGAGATTCTCCATTAAAATCATAAGTGACTTAAAAAGTTATGAGTTGTATTTGATTTTTAGCCTTCTTTATGGAGAGATTTTTGAAGTTGCACTGTAAAAACATAGCAAGGAATTTTAAAAAGTAGCAGTTTGCATTATTAACATGAATGAATTTTAAAACTCCAGATTTACTTTTAACTACTATGCTCTTCCATTATTAACTTTGCTGTATGCTGTACTTGGCATAGCCCTATGTAGAAATATGCAGAAGTAATTTAATATGAAGATGAAAAAGGCTTTGGATGGTTAGGACAAGTTCACATCCATCTGTAAAAAAAATGTTCTTGCAATCTTTTTGACAACTAGGAATGAAAGAACATGCCTGTGTCTATTCTTATCTGGAGATCTCAGAGTAAACGAGGATCTAGCAAGGTTCAGGAGGGACTGTCGGCATGACCCTAAGTCAGAGGAGTGCAGAGCAGCACAATCTATCCTCTTAGTAGCAGATAGACCCACCTTTACTCAGAAGAAGGTACATCACCCTATGCAGGTGGGCTTGAAAAACAGGTGTCTGCAAGGGAAATGTTAGATAGGAAAAGCACCACGTTTGGGGTCCTCCAGGAGCACTCAGCAGTTGCCTGTCCTTGCTCCCAAACTGACTCTGACTCCAGACGCTCCCTGTCAGTGGGAGGTGGCAGGTTGGCACCCTCCAAAGCCTGGAGGGTCCCATCAGGTCATATCACAAGCCCTGGGGCGAATCAGCCTGGGTGTCAATGCTGTCAGAGCCCACTTCCTGCAGTTCAAAAGCTGCCCCCAGCTTTGGAGCAAGGTCAGCTGCTGGAAGCTTGGGGTTTCCGACATCCCAGCATGGCACAGGCAGTGTGGAGACAGAGTGGTTGGACATCCAGCAGGGTGGAAGTGGAGAAGACCTTCTGTAACTCAGAAAAATAAGGTTTCACTGGACCATGCTGCTAAGGCTCAGCAGCAGTGAGGCTGGAGCAAACCGTACATGTTTAGGGATCAAAGGAGTTTTATTTTTTCATGAAAAAAGGAGGAAATACTTGATTTACTAAAATTTTACTTTTAAAAATTGCCTCTCATTTAGAAGCAGAATATTTAATAAAATAAGATGTGGTTGTATTGTGGCCAAGAGCAGGATGAATTCCTCTGCAGCAGGCAGAAATTTTTTGTTTTCTAGGTAAGAAAAGGTTAAAAAGGTCTTCATGTGGACACAGGAAGACTTTATGGCATTTACAGAATTAGCACAGAGGAAAAATCTGTGGTTTGGGATATTTCTAGGACAGACTGCAGCAGAACTGCAGGGACAAAAGAAAAAGGAAAAAACAAAAGCATGAAAAATATACATAGTTAAGCTACCTAAACAGCCAAAACCCAAAACCCTTGGAAGGTATAAAACTCTTCACAGTGCAATGGTTTAAACAAAAAACACTTAAAAAGAGATTCTGTACTGTGTTCTATGCCAAAATAGAGCCACCATTAATTAGTGGCTATTCAAGAAGGGTACTCTGAAAATGTTAATTAAAAAGGGCTTTCAATTAACAGAATGCAATTTATAGGGAGATGCCTTGGAAAAAGATTAAGCCTCTGCTTTTGGGTGTAACAAAACAGTCGTGAGGTCTAGTCTGGAAGCCATAATCAGCCTGTATTGCTCACCCCTGATCTGCTGGAGTTCTTTGAGGGAAGAAGGTGACCCACACCTTTCAACACTGCAGAGTTTCTGAAGATCTCTGTTACCAGAAATAAGACACTATTAGGATGAACTTGCAGCCCCAGGTGAGTCACAGAAGAGAGAAATCAGCATTTTCTAGTCTGAGCATTTGATCTGAGGCAGAAGTGTAATTTGCTTCTCGAGGGGCTGACTCCAATCCTAAATGCAACACTCCCATTCTGCACAACACGTTCCTCCTGTTGGTCCTGACACAAGTTTGGCATAGTCATAACGAAAAAGACTTTAAAAAGCCTTTTTAAAACATTTTAAAAGTAAGTCCGTTTGCAGATGAGATCTCATTCGAGAAGCTGCTTTCTGCTCTATGCATATGCATTATATTGCTGTATATATTGCTGTATATACATTGCTGCATGCAATGCATTAGAGGAAAATACATGGCACACCACTATCATGCTGTAGCTCTAATAGGAGGGAAAGCAGGGCAGAGGAAAAGCATCTCCTCTCAAGGGAAAAACATTCTCTCTGATGAATGAGACAAGATGATTAACAGCTCAAGGAAAGCAGATCAAAGGCTGAAAACTAAAATCAAAGCACTAATACTAGCTGCCCAGGCAGGTGCCACAAGCATAGAGTGTGGTACTCAGACCAGGGCAGGCAGGATGGAGAGCAGTAATCTAGCTTACTTCTGACTTCCCTATCAGATGGGAGAAGAAAGAAACCTGATGGTCAGGCTGCAGCACAAAGGGGTGCAGGAGGAATCACAAGCCACAAAGTCCAAGCTGAACATGTTGCACAGAGGTAGGAGTAAGGGTTCTGCCTTTGCCATCTCACAGCCAACCCAAATGAGGCCCCAAGCTTCACTAGCAAAAGGCATTTCACAACCCCTCCTCGGGACAAAGAACATTTGAGACTCAGGACACTGGCACAACCGATTATGCCATGATCTTGTGTCTGAGAGCTGACCACCTCCCAGGGTAGGCTTTAGGAAGCTTGAAGACTTACTGTGGAAAGGCAGAAAGTTTGATTTCAAAGCTGACACCAGAATTTGCACCAGAGGTTTTGAAGCACAACATCCTTTAAACAATCATGCTGACATGCACTGGACTGTTAGAAATATACACCAGAGAGGGAAAATACACATCTCCTCAGCACTGCTGGGGCAAAAGGCTCTGTGAATGTCATCAGATGAAACAATGCAGGTTACAAATGTGTGTGCACCTCAGCTAAGACAAAGTAGAGCAGTATCTTCAATGGTTCAAAACCTCACATGTGAAACATAAAACTCACATAGGTCTTGGTACTGAAGTTTAACAGTACTGTTTGAACCAGATGCAGCTGCTGGTTGGCCTTGAGTTTTGTACACGAGAGGCACAAAAGCTGGAGATTTGCCTTGCCGGGTACGCATCCCTGCTAAGTAACCCTGATTAATCCATCAAATTATGACAGCGTTCTGAAAGGATGAGCAATGCTGTGAACTTCACGCTTCAAGGCTTCACAGTTGAAAGAAATCATCTCTTGTCAGCTTTCTGCAGGTTCAGTCAACCCCACAGATACTGTATCACATAGGTTGAAATACCTTTTCAGTTAACAAATGTCCTTGTTGGCTGGGTTTAGGAGAATGCCTGTGAAAATTTATGAACGAGGTATTGCGTGCTGAACAATGCTCTCGTGCACGGTAGTGACTTTGAGGGATGTACAGACAACATAAGAAAAATATTCTAACTGTTGGAAGTAAGCTGAAAGGTCATAAATATGGTCTAAGTCAGAAGTGTATGATGTGGGAATCAAAATATTTACTCAAGGGGATTAGAGAACAGAGCAACATGGCATGTGGGATGCGCTTGCAGAGAAACCACAGAGCGTCACCACAGTCTTTCCTGGTTGCTGGATTTTCTCAATACCACCAATACAGCCCTGAGCAGTAGGACAGAAACCTGAGTTCATTACCTCGGACTGGGACTGGATATGCAATGCTGGAGATCCAGAGCTGATTTAGAAAAAGAAGAAAGCCAACAGGTATGAACAGTAACCATCTAGCTGAACTATACAAGCTACAGGGTTTTCAAACACACTGATAACAGCTAGAAAAATAGTCTTTAATGCTTCTCACCCTCTAGCCTACCTACAGAAGTTTACATTAAGGTATTAGGTACAGCTCATTATAATGGTGTCAGGATACTTGATTGAGCATCACTGTTTACAGCACAGGAAGAGCACTAACAAACAGGAGAATTAGAGGTTCTTTTTCAAAAACATGGTGACTAACAAATTGTTGAAACCTATACTCTGAAAAAAAGGCTTTGTTTTTAGTAAAGGGAACAACATGACCCCATTGTGACAATATGGATGTTCCCCCATTTTGCCTGGACTGCAGACACCAAAACAGTTCTCAGTGTAACAGCATTTATCTGGATATCTTATAGTCCGCTGATGCAAAAGCATTCCAGATTTGTCAGGTTCACTGAAGTTCATGATGAACAGCCAAAAGCAAAACTTTTCTTTTTTTAATCTGGCAAAGCAAGGAGGCAAGTTCTTGAGCAACATCTTGGAAGTGAAGTCACAAAAGAAAAGCATAGCATAATAAAGGCAAACTTGAGCTGTACTTGAAATCTTATTTTCTGCCAGGGAATTATTTAAAGTTTCTCCAAAACACTTTTTAGCAAAGATACTTCAGATTCTAGAGGTATAAGATACATCAAGATAGAGGAAGGTACTCCAATTAGTTGTACCCTTCAGACATCCCTTAACTGCAACAGGTAAGCACTGGCCATCCTGAAGAGAGCAGCCAAAGGGGACGCCGCTTTAGGCTTTCCCTCGAACTGTGACACCTGCAGCTTATCAAGGTGACATGCTGAAGCTTCAAAGCAGGTCATGGTTCCCCAGTTTTCCTCCTTTTTTGCTAGTCAGTTCACAGAGGCTGATTGCATTTACAACTTTGATGAAGCCTGTGCCTTTGTGAGACCACAAATTAAATACTGCTTCAGCCCATGAGGGGATATATGCAGCCATTTTGGCACCTCGGTGTTTTACACCCGCTCCGGCTGGACGGTCACCTTTCCACCTCTCAGATACCTTCTTTCTTAGATCACAATGTGTATTGCATTAGGAAATCACTCCTTGATCTGTAGTGAATTGCAACTTGCATATAGTAAGAGATATCTGGTCTAGGAGCCCTCTCAGATGGAACCTGCTTAGCCCCCCCTGCAGCAGTTCCTCCACAGCGATCACGGGGCAAAGTGGTACCAGTCCTACACCACTCCACATGTGCCCCTTGGATAGAACTAAAAGGATGTTCCTTGCCCTCCCATCCTATTTTGGTCATAACCCCCTAGCCCTCTCCACTGCAGTTTTACTCACCCGCCTCCTTACCCATACACAGACACTTGCCCGCACCTAAAGCCCACAGGCCTGGGCCTTGAGAGAAACATTTCCACCCCAGCTGGTCCACGGGAAGCAGTTCTCATGTGGAGAGAGCCTTCTCCTGCAGCCTGACAGCTACAGATAACTGGGAACTGCCTCCTCTTGTGTTGTGAAGCCCTTTCTAAGAAAGGTAAGATCTAATTTTTGCTCTTGTGCTGCTGAAGTAGCAAAACCCCCAGCAAGGTAACTGGCAAACAGACACTGAACCACTGGAAGGGGTATCTACAGCCTCTCAGAGGTCTGTTATGCCAGATTCATGAGGTGTTGTCTGGAAAGAGGAGGATCTCTTATTAAAGCAAACAAACAAACAAAACTATATTGAAAAAAACTATTGTAATATTATAGAAAAAGGTGAGGGAATTGTAGAGTACAGAAAAGGAGGTATAACAGGAGGTCTACGAAAGCTCATTGAAGGTTGGTTTTCTTATCACACATGAGCCCTGCATGTTTTGTCAATAGAGCCTGTACCTGCATCCAAGCACAAAGCAAACTCTCACAACTCGTCTGTAGTGCCACTAGGTAACTTGAGCTTGGTTTAGAAGACGTTTTGTATCAAGAAAAAAAAAGGAAAGATAAATACATTTTTGGCAGAGCACACCAATGCCCTTCCATGTCTTGCCTGAAGCCAAAATGTCAAGCAAGACTGTAGTAGGCAAGCTCTTAGATTACCTTGTTTTGAAATTTGGTTTCCTGAAAGGGGTCTGGGGTGCTCTGAATGGGGCAGAATTTACAAGCAACTTCATTGGAAAGTTGCTGAGAAACATCTCACACAACTGTCAACTACCCAGAGATCAAAAGGATGAGCAGTTAACTCAGACGGATATACTGAGGATTTTACTGACTTTTGCATGACTTTGTCTGACAGGAAGTAGGACGATACTTCTGTTTGCAAGAGGTGAAGGGATTGTTACGTTTCTTTGTTTCATGTGGAAGAGCCTGAAGCATACCCAGTGACACTGCATTTTGCTTACCTTTGAACTCTGAATTTACCTCTTGGGACCCTGAAGTTCATGCTGAGAAAATTAAAACAGCAGAAGAAAGAAGCTTCTGAACCCACATCAAAATACTTCAGAAATCTGATGGGGAGGGAAAGAGCACAGGAACTTGCAGGGCAGCCTTCTTCTCAGGGGTCTTTCAGGAAAGGAAGATCTGATAAATTAATGTTACTGGAATTATAAAATTCATATCACACTGGGAAGGAAAGGGAAATAGCCCAATAGCAAAAACAGAAAAGGGAAAATATGTTAAGAGTTCTTCACTGCAGCACTTTACCTTCTTGTAATGCTTTGCCCACATCTCTCTGCACCGCTGTCTTTTGATCTGAGTGTCCTCTCTATGACGGTTCACAGTGGGCTGTAAGAAGACACACAGCGCAGAGCAAACCACAGAGCTTACATGCCGACTGGAAGGAGATGGGGATTCAGACTCCAGGGGCTGACACAGCAAGAGTAAAAAGGTGCCTTGGCTTTTACCTGCTGGCACCCTGATGCTGTTTGTAGCTCAAAAACTTTGAGCCTTAAAGCATTTTCATCTGCATTTCAGGAGTGCCTGTGCTATTGATCTGCCCAACTTGAAAGCACCAACTAGACTGCTCAGCTATTCATGCCAGCTACAGAAAGGCACGTTTGCCAAAACAATAAGGGAGAATCTAAAACTAGTGATGCTTCAGAGGAGAAAGAACTGCAACAATGCACCAACATTAAAAGGCCATCTGGAGAGAGAAAGTGGTGCTCCAAACCTACCAACACTCAGCCATCACAAGGTACTTACACCATGTTTCCATCCAAGGACTGCATTAGGCTCTGAAACCTTACCTTTGTTTTGTAATTTTTCCTTTTTTTTTTTTCCTCTCTATTTTTCTTACTTCTTTCTTTTTCTCTTTTTTTCTTTCTTTTTTTTTTTTTTTCCCTCTTCCCTCTCCCCTTTTTTGAATCTGGGACAGTAACAAGCATATGAAAGTAGTTTTCAGCTGCACAGCCCAACTTTACCTGTCTAACCTTTGCCAACCTCTCAGCCCCAGCAGGCTGCACAAAGGCAGTGGCAAGCAAATGAGCATTCACTCTCCACCAGCAACACGTTTCCCAGACTTGTGTGCACCAGGAAGGTCTGCTGGGAGAATGTGTTCACTGTGGTCTATAGCCAACAAACCCCATGACCACCTTCATATTGAACCCAAACTCCCGCCTGACCCACTGCTGGCTTAAATACTTAGTACTTGTTAGCACAGATGTCAACTCTTCTCAACGCATTTGGGAAGGAGGAGGAAAATCCAAAATAAAGGTTCTTATGGAGGAAAGTCATTTCACATGTGACCCTGGGTGGTAAAGAGTCACAGTTAGCAGAACTTATGCAAGTGGCTGGAAAAATCCCATCAATTCCTTGTGCAAGCAAGTTGCTGTACTGGTGATCCAAAAGGTAATTCAGCAGCAGAAGCAAGCACTGCCCAAACCCGCTCGGCTGAGGAGAAAGCTTCAGCTGCTTCTCTGCATATTACCTGTGCCTTCAGGTTGCCACAGAACAGTGCCCTAAATTCTGGCAAAGCTGCTACACATGAGTGAAGAAAAGACTTGAGATTTTTGTCCAACCTCTAACTCTTCAAATTGGCCCCAGAAGGTTTGACTCCTAGAGAAGCAAGGCTGCTGTTCACCCAGCACCCCCTGCAGCCCAAGCCCTACAGCATCCTTGTGAGGCTCTTACAACAGTGCTGCAGAGGAATGAAAGACCTCGTCAAATTCTGATTTTTTTTCAGGAATAAGCTAGCCCCTTCCATCGAGAAATATTGAACATTTTTGATAGTCAACACAAAGGCATTTGAAATCTCATTGTGGGTTCAAGTGCTTTAGCATCTGTAAGGTTAGCTCAGTGTATTCCTCCAAAGGTTTGCAGGTGCAGAGTTAACCGAAATACATCATCTCTCTTACAGGCATCATCGTTTCTGATATCTTCAGAGATAACCGCACGGATCAGGAGGATTACTGTGGCATTAACTGCTCTGATTACATTCCCTACAGTTTAATAACAAGAGCAGTGAGACTATAGGTGTATCAACAGAGTTTTGGACTTGTGAGTAAAGAAAGTTGGGGGTTATTAGCAGAATGTGAGAAAAGAAAAGGTCACACACTCAAATGTGCCTCTTAAGATACGGCTGACATTCTGTGGGGCAAAAAAGTGATTTCTCAATATAGCATCATGAGTTTTCTGATAAGAAGCAACAGGGACTTTGTTAGGAAAGCTGTAGATCCATCTTGTCACATCCAGATTGCTTTGGCTGAGAGCTTAACCCATAAAAAATAAGGCAACCACATTTTGTAACATCCACCTTTTAAAGATAGTAGCTACAGTATGTGCACGTTTTATATTCCCATTTATCTGCTGGTGTTTACAGTGCTGGTTTGGGATGTGGCAGAGTTTATTTTCTTCACAATAGCTAGCATGGGGCTGTGTTTTGGATTTGTGCTTTCAAAAACAGTGTCGATAATTCAGCAGTATTTTAGTAACTGATGAGCAGGGCTTATAGAGAGTCAAGTCCCTTTTCTGCTTCTTGTACTACTCCACCAGCAAGCAGGCCGGTGGTGCACAAGTAGTTGGAAGGGAAAGCAGTTGGGACAGCTGACCAAAGGGTTATTTCATAACCTATGTCAGCATTCCAGTATATAAAGCTGGAGGAAGAAAGAGCAAGTGTGGAAATCTGGGGTGATAGTGTTTGTCTTCCCACTGCTACCTGGAATGGAGCTCTGCTCTCCCAGGGATGGCTGAAGACCTGCCCCACCCATGGGAAGCTGTGAATGAATTCTTTGCTCTTCTTGCACGTGCAGCTTTTGCTTTACCCATTGAACTGTCTTTATCTCAACCCTCGAATTTTCCCACTTTTACCCTTCAGATTCTCTCCCCCATCCCGCCACGGGGGAGTGAGGGAGTGGCTGCGTGGTGCTCAGTTGTCACCTGACATTAAACTACAGCATAACTGCACTAGACCCTGGATTTTTTTAATCATTAAGAGGAAACTTACTTTCACTGCATATAAAAAGATAGGAAATGGGGTCTCAGCAAAATGGTGGCTGTTAACTGCACTGTTGCTCCTTCTGTCTAATGTTTTCCAGAGTGAGGTATCCTTCCCTCTCCACAGAAAGTTTTTGGTTGGTACTTAATGGAGGAAAGCAGAGAGATAGCTGAAGAACCTTACAGCTGAAATTACGAGCTACCACTGAGATTAAGCATATTTTTCCTAGGCACATTTACTGAAGATAATACAGAAGAAGTTTACAATTCTATTGTTCCAGCTCACTGTGCTTGTTAAAGTGCAGAAGACAATCTGTAGTTGCTTATTTTGTATCTAAGCAACTGTCAGACTCTATCTCTACTAATAAGAAAGGGTATAATTATATGCTGCTACTTTAATTAGCAGCAGATGCCTGTGTTTATGAAATAAAATGTAAGATTTTTCTAAAGTGCAGAGTCCTGTTTATAAGCAAGTTGCAAGAGCGCTTCTGTAGGCTTCTAAAAGGCTTTGTTTGGCTGTGGCAGCTTGCTTGGGGCAGGGCATGGGGCACAGCCAGTTACTGGTGCACATTAGACTGCTGCCTCTGAGCCCAGCTGTCCTGAATGCCCATTTAGGAGAGCTGCAGGGCAAGGATAAACCGGTGTCTAAATGTGCCTTTTTGAGACTCCCAGGGCTGGCATGAAGCAGGTTCTTGTCCCCGATTCAAAGAACCAAGAATGCACAGCCTACTTTGGGCTACCTTCTGCAGTGCCCCAGAGGTTGCTTTCTGCAGGATGTGGTCACAGAACAACCAACACAGGGAAAGAATCCTTAACATGAATTTCTGATCTCATCGAGGTGCTTCAGCAGCACATAGTGATGCAATGCAGCATTTTTCTTCAGAAGGAATAACAACAGGGGCTACTGCTGAGGGTACTTCTTTGCATACGAGAGAAAGAGAGTACGAACAAAATAAAATTCAGTCTTTCAGAAACCCATGAAGATATATGCAAACAGAACGTAGAGGAGAATAACCTTGTCCAGGATAGAAAGTACTTGTTAGACGAGTCTCTAATTTCCATTATTCAGTATTTTTATCCTTGTTTCCATGGAAACAGTACTTGTGCGATGATGCTGTCCTGCAAGGGAGTGAGTGGATGCACACATGCGTATGTACACATGTGGGTTATTACACACGTGTATGTACACATGTGTATGTACATCTGTGTATTCTTCCTCTGGCCTCCAGCAACTTTGAACAAACCTGCTAGTAAAGCGGAGGTTCCAGGGACAGTTCGATGGAAGGAGTTTTGTGAAAGGATCCAGCTAAGGGAGAAGCAATCTTTTAAGTTCTCCAGCCAAAGAAATCTCATTAGATAGCAGAGAACCTGCACAAGAGGAGAACAAGGCCACCCTTGTAACTGCTGCATCTGCAGAAGATGCTTCAGTAGCCACGTCTATACTTGCTTGGACATCCAGCACCATCACACACAAGGACAGATCCATGGGAAATCTGTTCTTGGGTTTGAAAGTCAAGGGTCCTGTTTAGAAACTGTCAAAATGCAAGAACATCCTGCCTGAAGGTTTGGGAGGCCAACAGAATAACATTTGTCTTGTCTATTTGTCCATCCCTTGGGGTGCCTTGCCCTGCCACCTGCACCCAAAGAAAATGAAGCAGACAACCAAGTTTGGCCCATCTTTGCACTCCTTCAAAATGAGCTATCCTGCTGCCCCGGGGAGCAGTGACAGGTCAGATCACCAAGGTAAATTAAGGAGAAAAGATGAGCATCCATCAGTACATTCCTCATTTCAGGAAGGTACGAAACCCTTTAGCGTACCTTTATATTCATAGTTTTTACGCCCCTCTGTCACAGCTGGCAATCCAATTACAAGAACTAAGTGACACAAGACCACACCCTAGCAGGCTGCAAGAGCATGCAAGCGTATAACCCGTACCTTTGTCTCCTTTTACTACACTTTCTAATCTCTAATCCGCTCTCCGCAAGAACTGCCAGCCATTTCTCTCCCCGCTGCGGTAGATGCTGTCAGCAGAGACACACACCAGATGCTTTCCCACAGAGCCTGATTTTGCTCTTGTCCTCACTCTGTGGCTCTCAACCAGAAGTCAAGGTCATTCCGATTGCAAATTTGTTTATTTTTGGTCTTCCCTGTGCACGTAGTTCACAGCATGCAAAGCAAAGCTGCCACAACAGGTATTGCTCAGAGCACACATGGAAGCAGAAGGATCTGGTTGAAGGAGACACCTGCAAGCTGGAGCATTTGCATTTATTCAAAAGCTTTAGGGACTCGTTTACCATGTAAGATATTTGCGACAAAGCCCCATTAGCCTCATCTTAAATACGCTTTAAGAAATCATCCATGCTTAAGGCTAGCTGTATAAAATCACTGTGACCTATATTAATCAGCATTCTAGAAGAGGAAAACTCTATTTACACCTACGGTCATTTTTAAAATGACTTGTTGAGCAGTATTTCAGGATTATCCTCTTCACAACAGGGGCATGTAATTCCTGCTATACACACCGTTTCAATAACCTGTGTGCAGGTAACATTCAGTAACAGGTAAAAGTCTACTGAGTGTGCTCCAAATGCCTGCACATTTTCTGTGCGGTGTGATACGAATGCAACTGTGCAGGGAGCAGGGAACGGATCGCCTCCACCACCCCAGAAGGCAGTGAGCACAGCTCAAGGGAGGCACACCAAGGCACACGAAGTTTCTACTTACATTACCCTGAGTTTACAGCTCACCTCCTCATGCTCCACAGTGGATGAGAGGTCACACAAAATGCAGCCACCATGAAACCATAGGAAGTAAATGATTAGCCCAGGTAAATTCATCCTGGGCACACACTCTGCCATAACCAGCCTATTACAGCATGTATAATATTCAAGCCTATTACTGTCAGCTCTACATCATAGCAGAAACTAGTACATCTCCAATGGCATGGTCACCTTTGAGACACTTGTCTTTTGCTACCCAACAGTATAAACAGCTATCCAAAATTGCAGTCCTTGTTCAGATGGCAGGAGGAGTAAAACTCCTGTGTGTGCTACTGCCTCTTCTTCAGAGATTAGGAGACATATCTTTTACTAGCAAGGTTATTAACTGATGATGTAGGTCATTGCTATCAGTATTTCACACAACCTACTCTCCTTCTGCCCCTTAATTAAAAATAATGGGCACAAGGTGTTATTTTGCAGAAAACTGAAGTGGGGGTGGAGGGGCTCCATTGTTAAACCCCACTGACAACCCTGTAGTGAAATGCCATATGCTTAACATAGCTGAAGCTGGGGTGGGGGCAGAAATCTCTAAATCCAGAAAACAGTCTTCTAGAGACTTACAGGTAGAATTCCAATTTCTCTAGTATTTTCAGAACAATGTCTTTTTGTAGCACAGCAAAACTTTTTCTTCCATCAGCTTACATCATTTCGTCTTGACTCTTAACGATGCAGTTCAAAATTTTCCACACAAAGCCAGTGACGCTGGTGAGATGCGGAGATTTAACAGCAGTGCAGTGCATGGTGGATGACCAGGGTTATGTCTTTCCGTATAATGCCATCTACTGCTAAGGAACTGCCAGGCATGCTTGGTTAGGTATTCCTTCTCTACATTCAGGGATCAGAAGCGCCCTGCGAAGTTTTGTTTACGTCAAAGCAACAAGAAAAATTGTTTCAGTGTGGCCATATGACAACACTGGAAAACAGCAAAGCACCGGGCAGGTTTTTCTTTTTTCCTCTGAGTCTTCATCTGCATCTGTGATAGATCACATACTCTTTTCCTGCTTATGGAAATTAATACTTCCTGGAAACCACTGCCTAATGAAAAATTTACTAATAGAATATGAAATGCTCCTTCGCTAATGAAATGTAACTAGTGGCAGCAAGAGGCTGATTAGAGAAGAAAGTCAGCTTTCTTACTTCAGTGAGGAACTCCATTTGCTTTGAGAAACTCTTATCTACCACCAGGACTTGGGCTCTTGTACCTTGACCTGCTGTCTCTCCTTTCCTTTATGGGCAGTAGGTTCACACCACCCCTTGCTGCCTCCAGTACTGGAGACTGGCATATAAGCACCTACCTTGATTCCTCTACTCATATTGGTCACTCCATGGATGATCCTACTCATTTTAAGCCATAACTGCCCATTACAGCCAGCCTGTACCAACATCGTCAAATTCACGTGATGCTGTGTCTTCCCTCTTCCCTTCTAAAGAGCTCCTCTGCCCATCATCAACCCCCAGCTTTCACCCAGCTCTTCAGATCTTCCGACCTACTGGGAAAAAAAAATTAGTTTCCCTCGCCTTTAAATTCCTTTTCTGAACTCTGTTTCCCTGCCTGTACAGCTAAAGCTCCTTTTTCCCTTCCCTTTACCACCACTGATTTTTCTTGCTTCAGTTAATTCTTAAGCCTTTCAACTTGAATTTGGTTTTCTTTGCACCACCTACAATGTTATAATTCCATGCTGCCAAAGTCCTCAGGCCTTTCTTCCATGCTTCCTCCGTTTCCTAAACTCATTTGATTTGCCTCCTGTTTCTTAAACCATCAGCTGTCCCTCAGCTTTCCTTCCATTTTCTCCTGGCTCTTTCTCCTCTCTGACCACTTTGACATATTCCCTCTCTGTGTTTTTCATCCCCTTGGTGCAACATCTGCTGTTAGTGTTGTAGCCACCCCACAGTGACAGAACTATTACTGCTGACACAATTGCCTCCTGCCAGCAACACGTGATCCTTTTTTCTACTCCCACTCTCAGAATGGGTCATGATAACACCCACCATCCACTTTGCTCCACTGTCACCTCATTGCAGCAGCTGTCTAAACCTAATCAGATAATTTTGCACAGCTCCAGGTAAGGAGCCATCTTATGTCAGATGTGGGGGTGAGCTCAAATCACAATGCATATATTCAGAAAGAGACTGTCCAGGTACGCAAACTAAAGGTAGAAAATTCCCACAAGCTGCATAATTCCTGCAAACCAATAAAACAGTTTAAGATAACCACAAAGTCTTACCTAGATCTTCACCTTCACAGCACAGCGCTCCGAGTTCGGTTTGCAGCTGGTCAGAATGGTGAATGGAGGCAGCTGACGTAATTCTCCCTCTTCTTGGCTGATTTCACAGTTCAGGCTCCAGGTCATCAACCATCAACACGTACCTAAATTGACGACGCTTAATTAAAAAGCGATTTGCCTGTCCTTCCAGCAACATGAACTTCGAATCTCTTTTCACATACATTCGCACCAAAGAGATCTGTTGGTTACACGGTTTCAGTCTGCCCTCTGCTGCAGGCTCAGCAGACAGCTCCCTGATGCTGCTGCCCGGCCTGGTGCTGCTCGTCTTCTGAGAACACTAACAGCACAGCCTGGCCGTGTCTTACAACTCAGATATTGCGCACGTGTGGATATAAATACGTGCATATATGTATATTGGACTCAGGAAAGTTAAAACTAGCAAAAAATGAGAGGTGCCACCAGGTGTGGCCATGGGGGGACTTAAAGGTCTCTGGTAGGAAATACAGAGCAAAGAAACAAGAACTGTGGAGGCACATCCTCAGGCAGACAGCACTGCAATTAACGCTCCAGGTGTAAGGTAGCTGGCATTTACACCTCAGCCTCCCATCTCTCACGCTATGTACCCTCTCACTAACACGCACTGAAAAGCAGGCAGACTGATGGCAAATCTTAGTTAAATGAACTAATCTGTGAAGGTTGTACATCCCAAAATACAGGGCAGTCACCTACTTCAGGTAACCACTCCATTCCAGTGGAAGTCAGCATTAGCAAAACCTTGACACCCTAATGCACGTGCCACAAGCAAGAGCCCTCCCATCCTCTGCTTTGGCCCCAGGGTCGTAGGCCCACAGAGGAACCCGCTGCTGAAATTGAAGCTGGAGAGACTCCCACTGCTGGCAGTGCGCCTGAGGTAGGGCAGGACAAGCTGGAGCTCAGCCATGGCAGAGAGGAAAACTTTTGACCCCATATTGCTCATGTAACAGCCCATCGCTGCTTGTCCCCAACAATAACAAAGACATATTTGCAGAGTGAGCCCAGGCCAGGCTGTGTCATGGGACAAAGGTTACTTGAAACCAAAGATACTTCAGGTGGGAGGACAAAAGCTACTTGACAAGGCAGATTTTCAGAACAGGACTAGTCTGGCCTTCATCACAGGGACAGCAGTCACTTGAGATCACAGGGCAGAGGCTGCTTGAGAACAAAAGTTAGTTGAGGTGATGGGTTACATGAGGTCAGAACACAGAGGTTATGCTAGATCAAAAGTCACTTGAAGACAAAGGTTACTCAAGGTTAAAGGTTTCTCAAGGTCACAGGATCAAAGTTAATCTATGCCAAATGTTACTCACGGACAGAGGGTAGTTGAGATCAAAGGTTACTTCCAGTCAAAGGTTAATTGAGACCACAGGTTTGTCAAGGTCAAATGTTAATTGAGGTCACAACGCAGAGGATACTCAAGGTCAAGGGCTACTTAATGTCAAAGGATAGAATGTTCCTGAATGTCAAAGGTTCCTTATGGTCAGAGGACAAGTCACTCTAGGATAAAGGTTGATGCCCGGGCTGAGTCTCTAGAGCATTTTTGACACCTGGATGCTGTCAGCTGCCAACATGCACAACACATGCTCACACGCAGGGGCCAAGGCCAGATGGGCTGCAGGGCCCACACCATGTGCTTGCTCACCACCTCAGCCTCCAAGCAGGGGAGCTGCCTGCTGGGAACAGCCGTTCCACTGCCCTGCGGGCCAACTACACACCACGCTTGGCTGGAAAAAGCACCGCTTGGAACAGGCTGCCTTCACACCAGCGAACACTCCAGCAGCCTACCAGCACTGAGAACTCCAGTTCTCAGCATTCCAGAATTCAGGAATGCTTTACCTTAGAAGTGGAAATGCAGATAGGTGTCACCACGCAGAACTGCTGAAGAGACTAAAGGTGAAAGGGCTGAAGAGACCGATAGCAGTAATTTGTGGTGAAGCCATGGTGCTGACTTTGCAATGGCTGTCATCTTTTCATGCTTTAGCGTAAGCAGTTTTTCTTTACAACCTGGTTAATAAAATTGGTGGCCAGCTCCTCACAAGGATGAAGAAATATTACTCAAAAAAAAAAAAAAAAGGAAAAAAGAAAGCAATACAATGGAGATACAGTTGAGAGTATTGGGAACTATTATACTGAATTATGGGAATTAGATGCAAAGTTCAAGTCATCATTTCAGACTAACACTAGCTGTATGCTTGCCAGTAAAAGTTACTGTAGTTCCAAATCTGAGACCCAATCAGAAAAATCCCAACCCAACTATAATTTTTTTGAAACATTATTACTTTTTTTTAATCTAGCAATACTATCATGACAATCAGGTCACTTTTAAAAAAAAATAAACACTATTTCAAATATACCTTTCAAAAGTCATAGTAAACCTAAAAAGTTAATATGTAACACTAGTCAAACAAAACAAAACCAATCCAAAATCCTCCCCATACACAGTACAAAAAAAGCAATTTGGATGTTGTTGAGCTGTAATAGCTCATCTTTTCAAGTGCTGAAACTTTAAAGTTTCTCGCAAACATAGTGAATTCTGGGAAATTCAGGCAGCTTCATTCAACCAAAACTCAAACCCGCAATTGCTCAGTTTTGTCTATTTTAATGTTCCGTCAGGATAAATACATGCCAGAAAACAGCTTCTGAGATGCAAGTCACCTCAGAACCAAACACGTTTTAGTAGCAAACAAGAGCATCGCTCAGCTAATGCAGAGAAGAAATTTGCTTTCCAAAGAATTTGTGATTTTCAGCTGACAACAGGTGAGGTTTTGCAGAATGTCAAGTTCTTATACGGCCTCAAAGTACTTTGAAATAGCAAAGGCCTACAGTCAGTTTAACTGAAACTAGATCCCACAAATCAGCCCTAAAAAGCACTTAAAATAATCCTTCATCCCATTTGGGATGATAGTAAAAGAACTATCATTAGCTGGCAATGTCAAATTAGTAGTCAGCAAAGAAGTTGCTTTTTCACATGGATTGAACCACACTAAAAAAGAAAATAAAATACAGGAAAGACCTACTAGCCCTGCAGTAGTTTGGTATTTCACTCATGATCTGCAATTTGTTTGCTTCCTAAAACCTACTTTTCTCATTAACTGCATTGAAAGCTTTTATGCAAGACAAAATAAATGCTTGAATTCAAAGTCTCTGAAAGGATGTGACTGACTTCTTGGAGTGCCCACAGGGACTAGTTAGATGCCCTTACAATCCCTTAATTATCTTGCTACCCATGTCTTAATACACACGCTGCTGTGAGTCTCGCAAAACCCAGCCCAATATAAGTTCACAAAAACCAAACTTTGAATACAAGTTTCTGAAGGCACCACCTTACCTTTTCCTCCTCACTTAGTCAGAAGAGAAATATACTCCATCATCTTCGGAAATAACCACAATCAGCAGGATCTGAACCTGGCTGTTATTGCAGAGCAGCTGCTGCACCATAAAGCACCTGCACACACACAGGCGACTGTTCCATGCTGTAGCTGAAACACCTTCACCACAGCACAAACATTCTTAGGGGCCCATAACTTATTTCCACTCCTTCCAAAATAACACTTGTCTGAAGCCAAAGGACTCAAGAGAAACGCCATGAAGTCGGGTTTTCTAACTGATTTTTTTAATAAACTATAGAAGAACAAGATAACATTTCAACCAAAGTCATGACAGCTGCATGCTTAAAAGCAGATACATAACATGTCTCTGGATTTTTCGGTTCTCTTTAGGAAAAAAAAAAAAAAAAGGAGAGAAACTGAAAGCTGAACATAATGCATAGATTTCTACACATATTCAAATAATAGCAGAATAAAGCAAGCAAAAACACAACTGGAAAAAGTGTCTTGACAGTGATTCCAGATCGATAAAATTTTAAAACGGAAATTTCAGTTCTAAGAATCATTATGCTAAACCAAGTTACATTTTTACACAGCATGAAAATAAGTTTTATCAACTGAGGCACTAGAGACAAAACTTACTTACACAATAGCTCAAATGCATCTAATGTGTGAATTGAAAAACCTAAAGGCCATAGCACACTAAAAATTTAGAATTTAAAAAGTTGCATTAGACTTGCACTTGCTCACATTGACACAGTGAAATCAGTGGAAAACTACTGTATTTTCAGTTAGAATAAAATCAGGTTCTGATTGTTATTTCCAAACAGTTATCTTCCTAGCTTTTTCTCATTGTCCTCGCTTGCCTCTTCTGTATTCTCATCAGGGAAAAAAAAATGGAGAGGTTCTTGTGCCACCCCATTCAACAATGTCTATAAAGAAATGCAAAGCACCTGTCCTTGTGCAGTTTTATCCACGGTGGTGTAGTCTCTTACTTCATCATGTTCCCCATATCACTGAGCTTCTACAGGCTTAATAAATTTGTTTAGAATTAGATACTCATGCTCTATAAGGAATGCTTATTTCTACCTTTCGATTCGCATTTTCTATTGGTGTTAGGGAGTATTAAAGACAAGGAGTGTTCACATGGTAATCGGAGTGATCACACAGCAAGAGGAACTTGAGACAGAAAGAAAGGAGCTCATATGGATATGAATGCTGCTTTCTTTATGAGGAAGAATATTAATGATCCAGCGAGGTTTCCACCCAGATGCTACAATAACTGGCACCTCTAAACACCTACATTAAAATACCTCAATATCTTAATCAGGCACTTAAATAGAAAAACAAAGGAATAACATTTAACATAGGTACGGTAGTAGTTATTCTGTAAGGCCAGAACATCTCGTATGAAGCACTCAGAAAATTAACTGTCCCACAGAATCAAGTAACTCATATCAGGGGCTAAATGAATGGGAAGTCCCTCACTAGACAAGCCTGTTTTAAAAATAAAGACTGATAAATGGTTAGCAAATATTTGGTAGAAGCCATTAACCCCAAACTTAGATTCTTCACTATCTTATGTAAAATGTAGTGCAAGGCTATTAATCCCTTGAGAAGATGGATCCAAAAGTAAACATTCAATGTGCTTTAATTTACAAGATTTTCTTTTTCCCCACAAAAAAAAGTTTCTCCACTGATAACAAGCTCCCTGAGGGAATACATCAATTTTTTCAAGGGAAGAAAAGCAATCATTTAAAAACAGAATCTGCAAAGCTCCAGCAATCAATAGTTGCTCTATTTTGAACCATAACACATTTCTCATCAACATTTCTTTGGAAAACACAAGTTAGAACAACCATTCACTGGTCCTGTAAAAGAACTCTGAACTCCCTTATTTTAAGTAGTATCCTGGAGATGACAGTAATCATTCTTTAAAAATGGTAATGAATATATTTTAGTTAAATGCACTCCAAAGTTAAAGGAAAACTCCACCTGCAAGACTTCATCTACCAACACTTAAAAGGTTAATTATAGATTCTGTCACAAAAATACAGAATCGAGGAAAAGAGGTGGAAATTCACTTGTAAGGCTAAACTCTTGAGAAGTTATTTATGTTATGAAAGTTAAGGGACAAAGGAAACAATCTACAAACACACGAAACACATTTTTATGGTAATGAAAATGCCAAGTGTTTAAACCATTCTCAAGTAATTTATTTCTTTTTACTGATGATTTACAAGGCCTTGATTATTAGACAAAATAACATTTTAACTAAACTAAAAAAAAAATACAAACCAATAGAGTATAGAAGGAAATGCTATATGGTTCTGTAGAATATATCACACCCAGTGCACACACTGCCTCTTTTTTCTTATCTGAACATGTTTGCCACTTACAGGATTTTTCAAACAAATATTTTGGTCTAACCAACATGTAGTGTACAGTTTCAGACTGTTGAATTAGGCTCTAATTCTGGCATTAGTCTACAGTCTAAACCACTGCAGTAGATCTTTCAAAGGGTTTAGTGTAATCAAAAACCGATCTAGACATTTTGGAGCAGTTAACAAGAGACAGGAGTTATAGCTGCATACAGTTCAGTATGGTACATTAATTGAAGCTAGAAGTTTTAGTATGCTTATTGCCAATTTCTCCCAAATTTTAACAAGCAGAGCTTCTTTGCAGATACATTATTGCTGAGGGTAATAAGGCTGTTGAGGAAAAGGGTATCCAGGTTGTTGAGGTGGCGGATATGGTGCTTGTCCAGGGGTTTGATACATAGGTGAGGGTGCATATGGCAGATTATACTGACCATACATGTATGGATTATAGCCCATTGGCATTGGCATCTGGCAGTACCTGCATGGGGGGAGGAATTAAAAACATACATGAGTTGCAAAACACTGACGATGTTAATCTGCAAAAACAACTCATTAACACGCAATCTCCATAAATGTTTTCTTCACATCTTCCTTTGAGTGCAGCAGGAAACGTGGTAACTTTCAAGGGGCAAACGTGAAATCAGTTACAGTGCGTGGAACAGAAATACAGGTAGAAGGTCGAGTAAAGGCAACTTGCTGGAATTAGAACTGACCTAAATTGATTCTCTTCTGTTTAATAACACTGTGTATATTTTAACATTTGCTGAGCCTGCTACTGAAGGACAGCGCAGCTGCCTTCAATTCCTTGGGATAACACCAGGAAGACGGAAAAACGCATCAGAAGAAAGCACACTACTCAGGTGGAATTTTCTGTGTATTTTTCATCAAATTAAGCATGATATTAAGATTTGAAAAATTAGATATGCCAATACTTTTGAGATAAACACAACCAACTGGTTAAGCAAGGGTTGGCAACAGTCAGGAAACCACAGTTAAGGAACTGCAGTCTTACCTTCCTTCTCCTTTAAAAAAAGCTGTAAAAACTTAAAATGAACCCTCCCACAAAAGGTACCAGCAAATGATTCCTACAAGAGTTACATGATTAAAACTAAAATTAAAAAAATCTTGCCTCAAACATTAAACATATTTTGAACTGCAACAATAATTTTAAAATGTCACACACTCATTTTAAAATGTCAAGAAAAAAGAGCTTTTAAATTAACAGGATAATGAAAAACTGCTTAGGTACTCCCATAGCTTACCCTGGATAACCGGGATAAGTTGGGTAAGGAGGTCCCTGTGCCTGTGAAGGTGCAGTGCCTGCTGCAGGTGCACTGGCTCCTGGAGTAGGAATAGGAGCAGCAGCAGGAGCTGCAGGTGCTCCAGTGGGTGCTGATGCAGAAGAGGAACTGCTTGCCTCAGAAATCACTGGTGGTGGTGGCCGTGCTGGTGGCTGTGGTTTAGTCCCCTAACAAGAGAAATTGAATTAAGTTGGAGCTTCTTTATACATAAAGTCTTGGAATCAAAAGCTGTGGTTATATGATTAGTTGATTTTATTTTCATTTTAAACATTCTATATTTAGTCTATACAGATAATAATGCAAAGCATCTATAAGGCAATAAGCTTTTCATTTCAAATCTATAAATTATTAACATTATACACATAATATACCCCTCTTCAAAGTCCTTAATTTTGCCCTTTATTTCACTTCAACACATTTCCAACTACACCAATATATTAAGGAGTGATATACACAAATTGCAGATCAGTATAGAGTTCCAAAGTATGGACTTTCTACTTTCAACCCACTAATTCCACAGCATGTACTTACCACCATGGTTCTTGGTGCTGGAGTAGGAGTCGATGCCGCTGGCTTACTTCCTCCTGCTGATGTGGTCTGGTATGTAGGCAGGGGAATAGAGGGAGCACTGGGTTCCCTAGCAATGCTTTGCTGCAAATCTCTATTAAAAACAAACCAGCAAACATACAGCCTAGTTTAAGAAATGTTTGTTATGGGCTTCAGCAAGCTAAGCCAACAAGATGCAACAGAGTAAATCTAGTATTTAAAGCATGATCACTGACCTAGTTCAAACTAAATCTGGAGTCTAAATCACTTCCACAGAAACCATCCTCTAGCCAACCCCCTGATTAACTGTTACATTTATTTTCAATAATGTCTTTATGTTCTAACTCAATACTAGGTATAGACCACGGAATTAGCCAAAAGCCTTGGGAACAGGAAGTATAGAATTATCAGAACATTTAGCAACTTGGAAGCCTTCCAGAGAACCCAAGGAAACCTCAAGTCTATGGAAAAGGATAACACAAGAGTTAAAAAAAGGGTGCACATGAAAAACTGCAATATCATTTATATCTGAATAAGTGCAACTATGAAAAAAAAACCTGGAAAAAACTTGAATGGCTCAGCATATGAGCTTTCAAGTTCTCTGTTCTGTTACCTCTGGTGTTGGAATAAGCCTTGGTAAGTTACTTTTCATATCTTACTTTGGTAAGATACTAGAAGGCTTTGGTGTCATCTTGTACTACAAGCTGCCCTTAGACAGCATAATTTTACAGTCAGCTTGTCATGAAAGCTGCAAGGAAGAAGTTCTAAGAATACAAATCTCAGTGCAAAGATTCAATATTTGAGATGGGGCAGATTCTTCAGAGACTTAAAGAAGCATTTAAAATTTCAGACAATTCTGCATAAAAATATCTGTGAGCAGTATGTAACAACTAGAATGTGATAGCTGGCACTCTGAAAGAGAAGACAGAGGAGACTGACAAAGGTATACAGTCTAGTTAGCAACAAAATACAGGATACTATTACACACCAGCAAAATGTGAGCTCCAAAGAAGGACCAAACTGGCCACTTTTGCAGAAACTTTGTAGAAAAACACAAGATTGAAATAAAAACTCCAAGAAAACTGTCCTCATCACTGCCCTGACAAGAAAAAGGAATGACGAGGACAAAGCTGGAAATACTGTCTTGATATTCTGTTACATCTATATATTTATATCTGAAACTATTTCTTGCAAATAGTGAAGTAAATATTTAACAGTATTATACAGAAACTAAAAACCCAAAACCTAATATCTTACATGGCACAAGGGATGTAAGGAGTAATTTGCAATGCGATTTTAAAAGACAAGACCAATGTCTTACAGAACATGGGAGCCTTTCAGAGTGAAGTATATTTTGACCACAGAGTGACCAAATGCATTAAACATGAAGCTTAAAACACTATTACGACTGATCCTCCAATGGGCAATCATTATGGTGGGGGGAAAAAACCCGACACTGAAGTTCTAAATGAGAAACTCCCTAAACAAATTTATTTCCACTAAGATGCGACCCACAGTCAATATTTTTATTGTAGTTGGGATAGAAGGGGGCAGGGAGGAGAGGCAAAACATACATTTTATTCCCTCACACTGTGGATTGGGTGCATTAAGAAACACATTTTGTAGAAGCACACTACACATATCCCAGTTGTGATCGCTGCCCCCAACCGTGACTGGGTTTCACGTAAGTGAACAGTTAACACCCGAGGCAGTAAAAGGTATCATGGAAAGGCTCAGCTGAATGTTGTCAACACTAATCCTACAGCTTTAACACTGAACATTAACATACTCACATCATGGAGATGCGAGATATTCAGACCTAGGCCTTGGTTAGGCAGCCTACAGCTTCCAAATTATGTGAATGTACAAAGCCAAAGAGAGGCAGAAGGGGTTCTAATCAAGGATTCATTTGCTAGCACAACGCCCAAATGAAAAAGAACAGTTCTACAGAGGATCAAGTTAGGAAAGGTAAAAATTGAGGCCTGAGCATCCCATTCGTGTCCTGGTACATACACAGAACAACTGCAGTTTCACCAGTTAAAATTTTAGTAATAACTAGCTTTTTTTACAAAAGGCTATGAGCTTTGCTATTAGTAAAAGGCAAACCTTTTTCAGTTATGCTTTCCTCTTAAGAGGAGAGCCCAAAAATCACACCTGAAACACACTATACTAGGCCAGATCGCATACAGGGGACAACAACAAACAGTTTTCCTCATGTGAAGGACGAAATCTGCTGCTCTCCCCAGCAGTGTAGGCAACCCATATATCTAAACAATGATAAAAATACCAGACCAGACAAGATCAGACTACAGAGCAGAAGTGGAATACCAGAGCAGAACAGTTTCCCCCCATCACACTGGGCACATGGAAGGCAATCATTTGATGAAGCATTTATCTAATTTCTCAAACTAAAATGATAGCAGGAGCAGGGTGCAGAAATCTTTCCTCAAAGGAAAGAATAAAATAAAATTACTAAAACATGCATGCCAAAAAAAACCCAAGAGTGAAATCATAACATGAAACAGATTCATGCTGAACTGCACACAGGAAAACCACAGCAGACTTCAAAGGAGATTTTTCCTATTTATTTCTCCTATCATTTTTCTTGTTTTTGAGGGGAGAGAAGAGTAGGGTTAGCATTAAAGCAAAGAAGAGTTGATAGCCTTACCATACCTGTTCTTCCTTCTTATTTCATCAAGTACCATACTAAACATATCCCCAAAGACTAATTTCTGATAAATACTTAACCGTTACTGCAGTGCTTAAACAAAGCATTGAAATCTTACTTGAGCAGTTCATCTCTTTCAGTCTTGCGAGCAAAGACAATGTCACTGCACTTGTTTTGGAATTTCAGCAGGATTTCTGTCAGCTCATTGTAAAACTAGTAAAGAAAAAAACAAAAATCCAGTGAGTTCAATCAACACCTTCAGATTCCATGCTAGTGTACTTCTACATATTGATCCAGTTATGAGTATTGTGTTATTACAGTGCCAAGGACCTGCCATTCTAATAGTTTTCTAGTGCATTCTACTAAGCTTTTCAAAACCAAAATTAGTCAGCTGCTGCCCATCCCTGTAACATCATACTATTTGTGGGGTTCCGTGTGTGTATTTGCGTGTGCAAATATAAAAATAGTTTAAGACAACTACAAAAATTTACTGAAACTTCTGATCACTTCTGATGATGAACTATTTATTTTTGTAAAGGATATTTTTTAATTTTTCTTTTAATTTTACTGCTCTCAGTTCCATGCATTTCATCCGTATTGATATATCAGAGGTTAGGTTTTGTTCCTCTAGTGAGCTATCAATAAACCAGGAAAAAATACTTAATCCAGAAGCAGTGAGACACCTTCCAGAAGCCCCTCATGGATGCAGAAACGACACATAAAACACAGATTTGATAGGGTGATTAAATACCATGGGAGAGCAGATTAATGAATTTCTTAGATAAAATGCCTCCCCCGGATCCTTCAACATCCTTTACTCAGCTGTAATTAACAACTTTTCCTATTGCTCCGAAAAGGAACAAAGAAGCATTTCACAGCTGTTGAAACAATCAAAATTCAAGCAACTCCCTTCAGTAGTAAAATCCTCAAAAATGTACCTCTCACCTAGCAGATCTCCAAAGTTTATTATTATTATTATTGATTTACATCTCATTGTGTATATTAAAAAAAAAATTCCTTCCAATCCCTTAAGCATCACCATACCTTTGTGCCTTCTTTTAAATTGGCAACAAGTTCCACAAAGTTGTCATTTGCTATAGCCAAGTTCTTCAAAACTTCCTCTCTTAAATTAGATTCGTTGTTTGACTGTTTCATCTTTGAAAAATCTTGATGTGCACTCTTGAAAGAAGAAAAAAAATAAGCAGTGAAAATAATGCAAGCTAGTTCCATGTAAGATTCTGTGTATTTGATTTTCTTTTTCTCTTATTCATTGCTTCTACCTGTTTCCCCCAATACCTGCTTTTCCTCACCTTCCATCCACACACTGTACTTCATTACTTGTCATCTGCCAAGCACCATGGCTATTATAATGTATATTCCAGAACTATACATATTTTAACTCACTGGCAATAGATACCAGTTAATTATCTGTTCTGTTGTGGGCTGCCTTTAATAATTCTGAAGCTCATCCTGCAGACTCTCTTTCAGAGGCTGTACTAATTAGGCTCTTTCCTGTACTAGCCTCCATTGATATTCATAAAATCATACTGACAGTCAGTATTTTTCAGAAGTATTACTTCAAATTTGGTTGACATTGGCAAGCTATTAGAAGGACAGGGAAAACTCACAAAAGGATCACCTACCTACATCTCATTTCTTTTGGGAAAATAAACAGGTAAACTTTAAAAGACTACTCCAGCTGCCAGAAGCAGACAAACTTGAACTCCAGGACATTCAAAAATTAAAGTAATATCCATCAAGATGTGGTAAGTATACTGTGTTAAAAGATATTCAAATATAAAATCCTTGATAAACGTGGTGCACATGGTCATTTAAAAATAATTTTTCCATATTGAAAAAAATCATCATCATTACTTAAGCTGCTGTTGTCATTTCTCCAAGCACTACGATTCTCTTTTGCTAGATGTTTCAGGTACCTGCCTCTAGTGTTACTGACAAATCAAGGCTGAATTTATAAATAAACTTTGGGAAATTCTTTTAAGTTTTACTTTGATGAGCTCTGCACACACTAGAAGTCAAGCACATTGTACACACCAATTAGGAATAAACAAAAATGTACTTCAGAGACCCAAAATGTCTTCTAGTAGACAGTAAGGACAGGTGTCCTATTATACCAGAAAGAAGTATGAACGAAGGGAAAAACCAAAACAAACCCAAAAAACTTCTAAACACTCCAGTTAAGCTTCTTTCAAGGACAAAATCCTCTACAGAACTGGACCAAGAAAAGGTCCAAGAGAATTTTACACTGGAGCTCTGGGAGAACCTACTAAAATTTCCCATTTCTTTTCAGTGAACACAGACATTGCTGTATTTTTCAGTGATCAAGGAGTAAAGGAGTATCAATGCAATGACACACGAACAAGCAAAAGAGAGAAGAAAGCAAAGTGAGATTTCTAAAGTACTACAGAGGTAGAAGTATCATTGCTCTTAGTTTAAGAGGATGGAAAACAAGAAAAGTGTTGTACCTGAATGTTTTGGAGAAGTTCTTCCTGCTTTTTTAGGGACTCTTGCACTTTCTGTGTGTAACTCCCATAAATTCTGTCCAACTCGGTCACAGAGATAGCCTCCTCATCTATAGCACCATCCTGCGCAAGTGCAGTAAGGAATTTGCTTGTCATGTCAAAATTTACAGATTTCAGATCATTTTCCAGTTGTTCTCTCTCCTTCTTAACTTCATCCAGACTGGCCAGCAAAGTTCTTAAGACATTAACAACCTAGGCAATAAAAATTGTCAGAAGTTAGCAGGTTCAGAGGAGTTATTACAGAAGGATACCCTACTACTTGTTTGCATCTTGCATTCCTCACTGCCCTGCATGACTATTCGTTTATGAATGTGTTTAAGATCACAAACCAGGACAAAATACAACAAAGCAAAGATCTTCAAACATTTCTCAAGCTATATTCTCATCTAGAGGTTTGCTTTCACTAATAATGTTGAATTACCACAAAATGTTTAATTCTTTCTTAAGCTGATCAGATACCTTCAAACACGATATTCTAAAATGGCAGTCAAAACCAATAACTTCAAATCACTATGAGAAAAATAATAATATTGCTGTAGGTGAGCCATTAATTTCTTGGAAAGCAAGTTGGTGAGATCACCTAGTACTTTAAAATATTGAGCCATGTCTTACATTGCTTACCTGTCCCAAGAACCCAAACACTACAGCCCACCTCCACACATAACAAAAATATTCAAAGATTGCTCCATTTATAATAGTCAGCTAGTCTTGCTGTCCACGGCAACTGACTTCGTTCACACTAAGTGTAACAAAATATACTCAAGTGGATTTTAAACATAAAGACAATTTCCTTTCCAAATGTTAGTTATCTCCTGTACCAATTGTGACAGAAATAAGAGCAACTACGGATCAGCTTCCACACCAATTCATGTAAGTTTACTTTGTCAGACGAGTAGCACTTCTTTTCAAAACAGAGACAAATTTCCATGCTTTACCTCATTTCCTTGTAATGTTTTTGCTGGGTTGGCAGAAGGAATGGCTGCGTTGAGTTCTGCCTCTGGCTTACACAGAAGTGCAATCGTATCCCGGTGAGACTGATAGCGCTCTTTAACCTGCCCATCTGCTTGCATAGCTTTATTCATAATATTGTGGTAATTGGCTCCCTCTGGGAATGGGGGGACAAAAAACAGTGGTTTTATGTCATTTCGAAACTTGTTTTTATCCTAGTCTTGCACCTGAGCAGTTTTCATGCTTTTCAGCAAGTCTTCTTATATTTTTATGACCCTCCACATTTATAAAGTTATTTACTAAGACTTATGTACAAAACTTAAGCTTCTAAGTTATGTTTTAAATAGGGTATAAGCAAGGCACCTATAGTAATTCTCCAATGAAGCACACAAAGGCAAACAAATGAACAATGCTTTGAACTATAGCCCAGATTTAAACCGCTGTAACTTTACTAAACTGAGGCAGTGGTACCAGTTCCTTACTAGCTTCAAAAAAACAACATATATTAAGCATGCATAAAACATGCTATAGTGATGGTCCTAAGTAGTTTGACTAACTGCTGGGGGAAAAAAAACCAAACCACCACATTAAAGGGACAAAAACACATTGATGGGAAATAAATTTAAAAAAAAAAAAAAAAAAGAGATGTTAATATACAAAGAAAAATACACTGAAGTATTTAAGAGGTAATTGCAACCAGATCCTTAGGACAGTCATTTTTCACTACATATGCTTTCTGAAACTTTAACATGCACGTACATGCCAAGGGTGAAAAAGAAGCAGCAAATGCACTGCTATCACATCTCTCAACTCCAAATAATGGCA
>JAYRBT010000082.1:48851421-48864897 GCA_036023395.1 Myiotriccus ornatus
TCAAAGATAGTACTGCTTCACAGGAAAATTCTTTAAAGCATAAGTTTTCTAATAGTTGTATTAAAATATCCAGACTCTGAATATTTCACAATCAACCTTTAACGATTAGGGAAATAATTTTTTTGTTCTGTTTGCAGAATTTCCTTTTCCAAGATAAACTGGACATTCTAAAAGATTTGGTCAAAGATTTCCCCTGTTAAAAGTAGGAGCAAACAAACAGAATTTGTTTCCCCTCAAACTCCTAGGAAATTTCCTTTGTTTCATAGCACAGACATTCCTTTCTAAGTTCTCATGAAATCACTCCCCAGATGAGGAGGGGAGTACTTGCAAAACCCCTTATGCATCATTTCTAGTACTCTCAATTCTTTAGGACAATATCTTTTGTTCTCAAGGGGGGAATGGAAAAAATATAATTCAGCAAAATCCTGTGTAAAGATGAAGACTAATGGTTTGAGGGAAAAAAAGGCAGATGGGAAAACTGCATTTTCAGGTGAACTTTAGAAAAATCCTTAAGAAACATCTGTCATTTGTGTTTCATGACCTGCAAGGAGCAGGGGGAGAATCAGTAAAGGCAAAAATAAAAACTTCTGAAAGGCCCTTTACACACTCTTAATAGTGGAAATTGAAATGTGAACTTAAATATACAAGTCAGAAACTAAAATATACCTCTTGTTGCTTTCAAAAAAAAGACTTCTTGGGCTTGAGCCAACATAATAAGACTGAGAGTCCCAACTGTGTCTGGAGAGATGTCCACTGTAGGTTCTCGATTCAAGGCTGACAAAACTGTGTCTTTAATGTGTTGAAAAGCACCACTCGCAAACTAAGTAAAACGAAATAATACATTACCATTCAGTTTTTTCAAGTTTTCTCTCTTACAAATATAATGCATATAAAAATAAAAATAAAAAAAAAATTCTTTGGTATATGGTCTCCCATTTATTGTTTAGCCACTAAAACCAATTCCTGGTGATCTCTTTTTCTTGGAGCCACTTATCATGACAGGGTACAAAAAAAGGTATACTGATTTCACCTAATGGCATAAAAACATGGAAATTCTAATGCATTCCATAAAGAAGAGATTATTACTGCATAACTTGTTAAAACTACAACTTATACTAGCTAAAACTATTAAATCTTAAGCTGAAGGTTATTAGTTACCAACATGCTTGAGGGAAGGAGTATGGGGAACTGTACAGAATTATATCCTCCAAATCTGGTAAATAAATATTAGACAAGACCGGGTACATAACCAATCCATCTTTGCAACTAAGAACAGGAAAATACATACATATATATATATATATTTATGCACGTGTATATATAGTTTTAAAATTGAGAGATACTTATTTGATGTTCTAAGATTACTTGTTCTGAATTCGTAAGCAGAAGCAGGGTGCCTCTCTACCTGATAGTGCTTAGCTGCAGCTTTTAGTCCTTCATCGTTATCCAGATTCTGTTCTGCTGCAATCTGGCTTGCCAATGCTCCACAGTTGAACAAAACACAGGTCTTCTCATACCCCAAACTTGCCAGAGCTGCAAACAAGACAGACAGTTACCCCGACTGTTGAAAAAACAACCTCAGATTTCAAGCATCCTACATCTGAGGCCAACACTACTATTATCTGTAAAGGTATCAACAGTTTCAAGCAAAAACAAACAAACAAAACCCCAATCATACTGAACTTTTAAAGTCAAAGTCAAATTCTGAAGGCTTTACGTAGTCTAATTCAGTACTTTCACAGAATGTTTCCATATGAGGAACTACAGAAAGCAGCCTAAAGCATGAAAGCAATAGCATGAAAATCTACATAAAATAATTTCCAACTCCTCATAAGCACAGTGCAGCTTTTTGGTTCTTGAAGCATTACTGAGAGATAATCTGAAATATGAACTTCCACACATTAATCACTTTGTAATAGCTGTCCAATTACAAAAACTTTTACTTTTAGATAGGTCTGTCTTCCTATTTATTGAAATATAAGGAATTTTTCATTCTCAAAGCTATTGTTTTAGACTGAAAATTCTGACAAATATCTTCATTATGCATGTACTGAAACAGTTAAGGATTTACTTAATTAAAACTTGAGCTCACTAAACAGCAGTGTAGCCTGTCCAGATGCAACTCCTGCAGTACTTCATAGCCCCAGAGGATGGAGCCCACACCTCTAGAACTAGAAATACCTAAACAGGAACCATTTTGAATATATTAATTGCTTTCAAAAGCTTATTTGCCAGATGCAAGTGCTGGAAAAAACAAACACTGCAGATATTGGTCTCCTACTGGTGTTAAAAAGTGTGCAGACACTACTCTTGGAGAATACAGAAGAGACAACTAATGAATTTTCCATTTCACAGACCCAGATACAGTTATCCTTAAAACATGAAGGTACTAAAGATGCACATTTGTTTCATTTCACTAACATCTAGCCTCTTTATACAGCTACAAATTCATTTAACACATGTCTAAACTTCTACATTAGCGCTCCCTGACCTGCACTCAACTTTCAGACAAGCAGGCATAAATCTGACACGCCATTTTTCCCATTTTGTTTCCCTGAGCAGTCACTGTATCTCATGAAGGCAACTGTCATTTATCCAGCTAATGTCTCTTCTGAAGTTTATTTTTCCAGAATTTTTCTAAAAAGATCTTGTAAACTTAGACAACACTAAAAATACTAAAAACAAAAAAAAAACCAAAACAAAAACCAAAACAAACAAACCAAAGAAACAAAAAAAAAAAAAAAAAAAAAACAGCAAAAGGAGGGACTTTTTCCCAAAAGGTATGATTAAGATTGCAGCATTATAGGTGTCAGCTCTGACAGGCTCCAAGGCATGAATTATAAAAAACAAACCAAACCAAAAGCCATAACAGATGAATTCATGTCAGACAGGCTCACATACTTAATAACTGGTGGCCAAAATGCAACCTTCATTTCAAGATCTTAAAATACAGGTGGATACACACTGGGAAAACACAACAGGAAAAGCATCACTTGTCTTATTTTTTTCCTCCCCTCTCTCCAGCCTTGTGGGTTCCTTCCAACTCAGAATATTCTGTGATATCTGTGACTTCTTCGTGGTCACCATCAGAGCTGGGCTACAGGGCTATCTGAAGAGGGCTGCCACTCTTGCACACTTCCCTTACCTGAACTGTTCTGGTGAAGTTTGATATTTAAAAAAAGCTTTTCCTAGTTTTTGGGGGCTTCCTGCCCACACTTAGCCTTAGCTCCAGACCAGGAGAGACCCTCAGACAGTCTTTTTGAAACCTATGCTGCAAATCACGAGTTTCAACACCTGCAACTGGTATTTGTAGAACTACTGTGAGTGAAACAAGAAAGGAGGTTGGAGCCTGGTTGGCCTGGGTATTGAGCAGAGAGAAAAGCCAAGAAGATACAAGCAGTTCAGAGAGCACATTTTAATTAATTTTAGAAAGCTATCTCTTTAAAGCTCTGTCCACGCTCTCAATCCTAACATGAGATTCAGAATTCCGAGTATTTTTGAAGCAGCACATGAATTCCTCGTGCCCTGCAGTTAATTAGCCATGCTTAGCCCAACCGCACCACGCCCAGAGATAATTCAACCGAAAGAACATTTAATAAATGAAGGAGCACGAAGGGAATCCAGGCTTCTGCTCACTGCTTTGTTCTAATTTAAATCTACTAGACTTCACCCAAGAGCTGGCCTCTAATGGGCAGTTTCAGCACTGCTACTCCCAGCGAAGAGCTGCAGATCCCTCCCCACCACTGACTGAAAACTTCTTGTCGGCAGAGACCTGTCACCATGATCTACACCTTCATTCTTTCACGTGGCTTTGCAGTGTCAGCCACCTGTTACATTTTTGTTGTTGCTAGTCAAATTATTAAAAAGATATTGATCCCCCAGATTAGGCAGTTATTTACTCTGTTCACGTGCTTAAACGCAGCAGGGAGGGCCAAGGTGCCAGTTTCTTAAGCCACCACTCAGCACAGTTGAAGTTTGTTTTACTGAGATCAAAATGTACATTAGCAGGAAGCCAAACAGTGGTGAAAGACAAATATGGCTCAACAAATTTACCAGTTAAACAAATGATTCCTCAACGACACAGGCAGATACTCTTCTGAGCTCTTCTTTTATGTTTTTCTACTCAAGTGATGCTACTTTCAAAAAACAGGACACTGTGAGCTGCCAGTTCTTCACACAACAACAACATTCAGAACTGCTGGGAAGATTTGTTCAGATATTCCCAGATAGATCAAAAATTCTCTTTTCCCTGAGTATTTTGCTATACCACTCACTGCTCTCACTTTACTGTCCTAAAGATTTCCTGTAGTCTTAGAACTCTCACCAGTGACTCTTCCTCCTTCACTGAGTTAAGATGAGAATAATCCTGCTGTTTAGGTATTCCCTCATCTGAGGGCCAGAGGCCAAGGTCTTGTGTTTCACAGTGGAATTTAACCAGGTAGTGGTTAAAACCAACTAAGATGACACTTTGAATTCTAGTCAGAAAATAAATCTATACTGGGAGCTGAGATATTTTGCATTTCAGAGCAAATTAATTTCAGGACTTTCAATACCTGAGGAGGCTGTGTTGAATTTCATGGGAGATTTTGTGTTTTCTGCACAGAATAAAGTCCTCTGCCACAGCACTGACGCTGGTCTATTGATCAGCAAGACTTAATTAAAATTTAACTTACCTGCAGAGCATGCTTGCTGGCGCAGTACCCAGTGGCAAGAGGAGCTCCCATGATACCCATCACACTGCTCACAGTAACAATCTTTCCTCTCTTCCTCTGGATCATGTGATTCAGGACATACTTTGTCAAAGAGATTGTACCCAGGTAGTTGAGTTCTATGATGGCATTGTAGACATCCAGGTTTGTATCCACAAACAAGGAGCGCTGGGAGCGTCCTCCATTGTTGACCAAAACATCGATCTTGGGAAAAGATATAAAGATAAATTAATATAACATATTTCCTTTAGTTCTCGTGCTTCCTCAGGCAATTCAGTGACACCAGATTAGTTTTTAGTCATATGCCCAGGGGTTATTTGTTTGTTGTTGCATCTCTGCAAGGCCTGCTGAAACCCAGAGGCGAGCAACAGAAGGGATAAAAATTCAGGGACTTTTTGGCAAGTTTAATACTGATACTGAATAAAGATGTAGACACCGGTGAATTTATTGTACAATAAAATAAAACTAGAATAAGAACATAAATGCAGGTCTAGGAGGTAGAGAAGAAAAGCCAGTTTAAGCCCAGAAGCTCCCCTTACCTTGCCAAAATGCTTAAGAACACTGTTGGTTGCAGCTTCGTGAGAGGATCTGTCAGTCAAGTCAAGACGCAGAACAAGGATATCTTTTTCACTCAAGCTGCTGATCTCTAAAAACAACCATGGAGTGAATGGGAACCAGTAAGAGACTGCTAATGTAACAACTGTGGGAAATGTATCATGCTTTTAAACACCACATTTTCATGAAAAAGACACCAAGAAACAGTAACACCAAGTTGTAAATAAAATGTTTGCTTTGCTTTCATTTTTATCTCTGCAGAGAATCCATTTTCAACCTGTTTCCTACCAAGTCCTTCTTTTCTCATCATTATGCTTTTGTACATGAAAAGCTTGACTTTATTAAAACAAGTCTGTAAAGCTCAACACAGACAACTCAATTCTCCAAATAAATTGCAACAGTTGGGAGTAACGTGCATCCAAGTTTTTCTCTGAGCCAATCAGAAGCACAGCACACTGGCAGCCCTGACATTTTGCTTGGATGTTAACAGGTCAGGCACGTTTATTCCTGATAACAGGACTAGCACAATTTAGAGCCAAACCACAACACACACACCTGAGTAGCTACGAGGCAAAGTCTGGAGGAGCTGGATTATTGGGGCGTTACTGGAGGAAGCAGGAGGGTTTTGTTTAACTGGCAGTTTTAACATATCCCTCTCCTGAAATAAAAGTCAGCTGCCATCAAGTTCCAGCCCTCATATTGAGTGCTTCTACCACTGTCTCTTCAGAACAACTGACCTTTTCCTCAGAAAGCATTTCTTGAGCTGTTACCCGGGGGTTTCGGGACAGATGACTCACAAAAACCAGATCTTTGTCACTTCACCTTTTTAAACTGCATATAGCATGATTTTTTTACTTTATTTATATTAGTTCGATAGTCCTATTTTTGTTTCTAAATCAATTCCCAGCCACAACTAAGTGTACCTGCTCCCCTTTAAGCAGCTGAACTCTACAGGGAGCCTCAGGCCTTGATTTTTTAATTATTACTTCTTCATACACAAGGAAGGTTAAACTTTGTCTTAACAGTGATGTAGAAATAAAGAGGTTACTTAAATCCGTCAGTTGCCTCTGTTCAAAGGTCATTAGTACTTAAGCCACTGGTTAAAACAAACCCATCTCTATGGTTTAATACTACAAGTAACTTCATTTATTGCTCCCTCCAACCCCTCTATGTGTATTTTCCCTTCAGTTTCTTCCAGAAATACAGCAGTAAAATCCATGTAGTTTAAGCCGCCCTCTCAGAGACACATCTCCACCTCATGCTGCCTCAAGCAGATTTGCAGGGCTGAAACCTGTCAGGGTGTGGAATGTTCCTGCCTTGGATTAACAAGGCCAGACACTCGACCCAGCCACAAAAGCCACACAGAGGAGAAAGAAAAGAGCAGAGAAAGACTGCTGATAAGGAAGGAAGTGCTCTTTTATAAGATGTGAGAAACTTCTGACATCAGGGAATTTCAAACCAGAAATGTTGTTTTGGAGCAATCCAGAGTCCAGCTTGATTTCCGATCCCCAAAGCACTCAAATTGTATCCCTCCAGCAGCTTCCTTAATTCTTTTCCAGGGTGAGGAATCCTTACTCTAGGCACTCCTCACAGACAGCTTTCACAAAACTTCCAACATTCCTGTTACCCTTTGTCCAAATTACGTCTCCCATTCACTCATCCCATTTTTTTTCTGGCTGGGCACAGCACTGTGCCCAGTGCTGAAGGCAGTTTATACACTGCCAGAATGATGTACTTCATTGCTTTTAATAAGAACCCCCAACATTCCACTGCCTTTTCTTTGCCTGCTACCAAACTGATGTGTTTTAGGGAACAATTATGACACCCAGAAAAACACTTGGTCCCAAGCAGGAGACCTCAGTTCAGAGTTCATCGTTCAGATTTCAGATCAGCGGCTCTTTTCAAAACATGTGAACCCGAGATCTCAGCTTCTCGTAACATGATAAACACTATTGCTCAGTGTAATGTCTTCCAGGTCTTCAGTACTCCCTCTTCTTTTATTTCTCCCTTGTGTAATGCCACAGACAGAAGTTGAGCTTTTGGCAGAGGCTGATCAGTGTGACCTCCTGGGGTCCATTCCCCAACCTCAATAACCGCACACTTTTTGAACTTACAGATTGCCTGTCACTCATTTGGCCTATCCATATTTAAATCCTATTTGAGCTTTGTCAAGCCAAGAAACATCCCACTTGCTTTTATTCTTTTTAGGGCTTTTGAGAGAAAGCAGCCTCCAGCATTTCTGATAAAATTCAGCTCATATTGCAGAGTGGTTGGGGGAAATAGAGGAGCCACTTGCAGGAGCCACAGAAGTTATGCAAGTTGTTTTCTCTCCCTCCTGCACAAGTGCAATGAAGTGTTGAGCTGGCATATGCATGACTCAACAGGTATTGCCGTAGCTCTTACAGAGCTTTCCTTCTCTCTCTCCCTCAGATTTCAGGCAGTGTAGAATGCATAAACCTGTATCACAGGGTGGTGTCACTAAATTTTGAACAAGATACATGTGCTTGTTTCTGACATCTAGTGCAGTTGCTGCTGTGTACAGCCTCTCCAGGAGGCATGTCACAGCCCATTAGCTCCAATTATGGCCCATAATTCAGCCAAGTTCACGTTGATATTACATGTTGCAGCTCACTCCTAATCCACCCCATGCTACTCAAATCTTGCAAAACAGTCTTGAACTCAGCTGCAAAGAGAAAACACACAGGTGGAAGCAGGAACAAACCACCCAGGAAGCACATGGACCCACTGCCCAAGCATGCAGGGATGGAATCAGGAAGATCAACAGCCAGGTGGAGTTTGAAACTGGTGAGGAATGTGAAAGGCAACAAAGGCTTCACAGGCACAGCAGCAACAGAAAGGAAAACAAAGACACAGTGAGCTCACTGCTGAGCAGGGGTGGTGAGGGGGAAGTGAGGAAGGGCACAGAAAAATGTCAGGTACTTATTGCCTTCTTTGCTTTAGTCTTCTCTGGCAAGATCTCCTCTCAAGTCTCCCACACTCCTGAGGCTACACTCTGGGGGAAAGAAATACTAACAGAGTCAGAGGAAGACAAATTAGGGACAAACTGCACATATAAGCAGGGCAATATATACATCCAAGATTCACAAGAGCTAACTGATGTCACTCATCTTTGGAAGGTCCTTGGTAAGTGCAGTAACTCCCCAGTGACTGGAGAAAAGGAAGTGTCACACAGCCTAACCTCAGCCCTTGGGAAATTTGTGTGGCAATTCCTTCTGAAAGCAGTTTCCAAGGACATGAAGGAGACGTAGGTATGTGGGAAAAGCCTGCGTGGATCCAGCACGGCCATATACTGCCTGATCAACCCAACTGCTTTTTGTGATCAGCTGTGGTATCCCTCCCTGATCAATATATTTTAGTATCTTCATTAATGAACCAGATGATGGGACAAAAAACACAGGTTTTGAGAAAATTTTCAGTTAACATCAAGTTCAGAGGAGCAGCTGCTCTGCTGCAGAGCAGGACTGCCATGGAGAGGCATCTTTACAAGCTCTAAGAACAGTCTGACAAACTTCATTGAGCTCAGTAAAGTCAAATGCCACATTTCACACGTGGGACAGCACAATGCTCTGCAGTACTGCAGGCCAACATCCAGATGGTTACGGATCAGCTCCCCAAACAAGACCTGAGGTCCTGGTGGAAGGACAGCAGCAAGCTGAGTGTAAGTCAGCATTGGTTGTGGCAATTACAAATGCTAATGGGCTGCACCAACAAAAGCAGACTGAGGGAAAGTGATTTTTAAGAGCCTCTACACGGCATTCTCAGACTGCATCTAAAGCACTGTGTCTGGTTTTGGACCCCTCTAGTTCAAAACAAATACACATACACTGGAGACAGTGTAGAATAGGACACTGAGATGCTCAGGGAAAGGGGTAGTAGCTGGATTTACATGGTCTTGAGAAGCAAAGGATGAGAGTGAAGTGTGTTCAGTTACTTTCTTCCACTGCTTGAAGGCTGGCTATAGAAAACATTGAGTAACTATCACAGAATCGTAGAATCAGAGAATGGTTTGGGTTGGAAGGGACCTTGGAGACCATCCAGTTCCACCCCCTGCCATGGGCAGGGACACCTTCCACTAGACCAGGTTGCTCAGAGCCCCATCCAACCTGGCCTTGAACACTCGCAGGGATGGGACAGCCACAGCTTCTCTGGGCAACCTGTGCCTCACACGGAACAATTTCTTCCAAATATCTAACCTAAACATGTCCTCTCTCAGATTAGAGCCATTCCCCCTTGTTCTATCACTTCATGCCCTTGTTGTGTTTCTGTGTTACTGAAGAGTTTCCAATATTCCTACTAATCAGACTTTTAGTTAAAGGTTGAAGTTCAGCAGCAAATATTTGCAAAGCACAGGGCTACACAGGACTTGAAAGCTCATACATAGCACAGCTCAGACATTCACAGGGTCACTTAAAAGTCGGCAGAAGCAGAAATCATCTTGGATAAGTCTCTACTCCTGGTGCACATGAATGGAAATAATATTTCTGAATATTCCCTTGACACGTAACCCTCTCAATACAAGTATTTCCTGAAGATGCCTATCCAGGATTAGAGCTCCTGCCAGCCTATCCTGTGTTATCAGTTTTGCAACGATAACAAACAGTTGCAGACTTCTCCTGACCACTAAGCATTGCGTCACACAGCACTGGGGTTCTGTCACGACTGCCACCCTGTCATCGCACGTCCCCTGCTTCTTTATAAGTGTAACCCTCTGAGTGACTGCTTTTTGGAACCACCAGTGAATAAAACTAAGGAGCTGCGCATTTCTGAAAGTTCCTTGAGAGATTTTCTGAGTAGGCTGCTGCAGTTTTCAGCTTTCTAGAAATGCTTAGGTGCTAACCCAAGAGAAACACTTCAGTGTTCCCTAGCACATGTTCCAAGTACACTGCAGACATTCTATCAACATTACTAGGAATGAACTGCCAGGGTGATAACAGATTCCCTGTAAAATCCTGCACTCTGAGCTGTAGAGGATAAACAGCCTGAAAGAGGTGTAATATTAATCATGTTCAAAACCTCCATCAGCATGAACTGAATGTATGTCCCTCTCGCTGCCAAGACAGAAAACAGGAGGGAGAAAGAGAAACAGGAGGAATGAAACCAGGCTACAGACTCCACAGGCATATGAAAGATAATGGAATGGTTAAACATTCCACTTCCCATTTTTTTTCCTTTTGACCTACAGGAGATCCTCTTGCTTGCAAATTCTTAGAACATTCTTTTTCCAAAGAGCAAAGTCACTTGTCGCTCTGCCTGTAACACACACAAACCTGAAGAAAGAAGATTTCTCAGCAGTGTGCACCTATATGGTTTGCTTCTTTACAGGATGATACCCCTGAGATTGTTTCCCTCCACTCCCCACAGTATTTATTGCATTTCTTAATCTAGTATCTTACATGACCACTTGCAGTTGATAAGGAGATTTTTAGGTAACAGAGGCTTATGAAGGAACTTGTCATGCAGGTCTACACAAAGTTTTCTTACTCACAAAAAGAAAGTCCCAGCTTCAAAGGTACAGCGAAGCTCTGTATAAAGCTGACTTTCAGTATTAAATTTATTCCTGTGATATGTGGGTTAGTGTTTCTGTGGCAATTCCACCACAGCAGGAGTGGAGCTGTTTGCCTGAAGCGGTTAAGTTGTACTTACGAAGGCACTTCTTTTTCACTCTCTCCAGCTCATCCTCCCTTCTTGCAGAGATGGCAAGCAGGGCTCCTATCTTTGCCAGCTGGTAAGTCAGTTCTTCTCCGATTCCACTTGAAGCTCCTGTCACCCAGACAACTTTGCCACGCAGTTCATTTTCTGTCAAAGGAATCAAGACAGCAGCTCACACATTGCCAGTGCCAGGATAAACATCTAACTCACTGCAGGAGTACAATTTGATACTGTCTTTAAGAAATCTGATATTGTTTTTAAGAGATATGCTCTGGTTTGGGGGTGTATTACAAAATCCTGGCTTCTTTATTTTTTAGTCATATGCAGTTGTGAAATTGTTCATAGTTGTCCTGTTGCCATTTGAACTTTGTTCCAAGGCTAATCTGAATAAACATGGATTATTTACCTGATGGAAGAAATCTGGTTGCATTTCTGCAAGCCATCCACACAGTTCCACTAACCTCATCAAACAGAGCTTCAGAGGAAAAGGGAGAAGAGAATTCTTGGAAGGGACAGGAAGCAGTTACTGTATTGCAAATTCAAACAAAAGTCTAAGCAAACCTTTCCAAATAATGTTTCATTTCAATAATGTTCCTAAGTAATTGCTGACAGAATAAAATTCTCTGAACAACGACAGCTGATCATAAAAACCCAAATGGGTGTTAATTCACTTTGTCTTCTATCTGATGCAGGTTAATTCCTGCACTGGCCAGAGCACAGCACACAGAGTTCCCAAGGTTCCCCGTGCAGTCACAGTTCCTGCCCTGACACGCTTTTTTAACCTGTAGTAAAAATAACAACATCTTACTCCTCTTACTCCTCTGCTGATAGGCCTGTTTCCTCTTGTTCACAGTCATTCCCACTCCATGGTACACCTGGGTACTGGGAAAAGGCTTAGCTTTCCAGACATATATCCAAAACCATCAAATGCAACAGATGGCTGAAAATGACCCATTTAATTCTAGAACATGATTTAAGGAGGAAGCATCACTAATTTCAGAGCACTTTTCAGAATGTACCATTGCCTGACACTTGTCTGGGTTCTCCAAGATCACTTTTAGTGACTATTAGTCTCGGGGAGGATCTGACTCACTCAGAGCACTGCTGACAGGAGCTCTTCCCTCTGTTTCTCAAGCTTGTGAAGAGGAGTATTCCAACATCTAGCCAACCAATAAGATGTCATGGCATAATTCAAACAGCAGAGCCAAAAGCAGTTCCTGAGACTTAAAGCCAGTTCCACTCTGAAAAGGGCCACAGTAGCATTTTTCAGCTTTTTAAGCTGAAATTTTCCCATCATTTAATTTAGCAAAAATACTTATTTTTCACTGCAGCTGGTGACTGATGCTGCTCTTACTTCCTGCTTAATCCAGGGATTCAGTTCCTGGTTTTCTCTATGTCACACTGTGTTTCAAATTTCTATTTTTGGAGTCTTAATGACATAAAACCCACAAAGACATCAGCACCAAAACCTTCTACCCTTTTGACAAGAGCAGAGAGCACTTGAGACTGTCAGAACAGCTTGAGTTTATGTGACTGGAAGTGAGTACTATTTGTCTTCTTCGAAGCTGACTGTATTTTAGCCAAAGAAAAATCCCTCATAAAACCAAGCATTTGTGTTTTGGTTTTTGTTTGTTTCTTAAAAAAAAACCAAAACAAAAAATAAAAAACCAAAAACAAAACAAAAAGAAAAACACAAAACAATAGCTAAAAACACTAACAACAGCAACAAGAGTCACTTCCCAAAGGAGAGATGTATTCTAAGGTAATGAGCTTGGGAGGCAGAAGGAGGCGTTGCTGAAGTTGTAGGAATATCCACTGTATTGATCATTATATCAAATGGCTGCTGTCTGTAAAGTTTATTCACACCCTCTTCTTACAGTTTTATTCCAATATATTCCAAATTCATTGAATTAATGACAAGGAACATGGGGGTTCACTTCTCCTACTACATTTTTTTTGCAGAAAACAAAAGTAGACAAACACTACATGAACAAAACAACACATGGACATACTTTCAGCCCTGCTTACCACACTCATTCCTCTTGCTATTGAAAACAAATCCACTTCCTCCTACCCCTTAGTTTCCCAGTTCCCAACCTGTCTTGGGCAGCTTCACAGCAGTTATTCAGGATCTTGTTCTGTGAACAGAATAATTAACTGAGATAAGGCAAGTTTTCCACCAATCCCCCAGTGCTCAGTTACCCAGCACTGAGCTACCAAGAGTTAACATAATGGAAAACCTCAAATCCTGGTGCAGAACGAGTATCAAACCATCAGATTGCTCCAGAAAAAACATCCTGTTGTTACTGGAAGTCAGTTTAAAAATTAACCGTGCCAAATTAAAAAATAAAAGCAGATTATAGTGTTACTAACCATTAACCACTGTGTTACTAGGCATAACAAGTGAGAGGTCGGACAGAGTCACACTGCAAATAATCCAAAAAGTGGGTTTGTAGCTCTACATAGAGGGGTTTTTTTCACACATTTTATAGCTCTTATAGCACAAGGCTGCCATGTCATTTCATTCAGGAAAAATATTTGG
>JAYRBT010000082.1:48864997-48880956 GCA_036023395.1 Myiotriccus ornatus
GAGGGGTTTTTTTCACACATTTTATAGCTCTTATAGCACAAGGCTGCCATGTCATTTCATTCAGGAAAAATATTTGGGGTGGGGAAGTTCACGCCAGAACATCCCCCCCACAGACCTGAAAAATACTACTATTCCCAATATACTCAATATACTATTGATAGTACTGGGCTGTCTGTGAAAAGTACAGGGTTTAGAGTAGAGTGACTGTTGTCCAGCCAAGGAAACACAACACACAAGGAAAGGCACCCAGCACCCAGCAATCCTCCTCTCCCGACCACAAAAACACTCAGAGGGTGGGAAGCAATCCAGCACCTGCCAATAAAAAAAATCCAGAAGTCAATTTTCTCTATAGAATTGAATGGCTGAAATGGAACCAGTCTTACCTACACTGAGGCCTTTCTCTGTAATTACAGTTTACAGCACAAGAAACATACGAGATCAGTCTGCTTTCTGCCAAATATTTTCATGTCCAAAAACTTCAACATCTATAATAAGGTTGTAGAGGCGATAACACGATATAATGACTGCAGGAGTGACAGCTCTAACAACAGCTTTAATTAAAAATCAAGGAGTTTTTTATGGGATCCACATGTTATTTATGTAGGCACGCTACATTAAGTGCACAATATTGGGATAAGGGAAATTTATTTAAATAAACATCTTTTCCAGTGTTTGTCACTTCTGTTTTCCTACCTGATTTCCCAAATGTTACCATTTCAGCTATATTTTAGTTACTTACAAGCACTGAGGCTGGGAAAAGGGGGAGGTGGCCAAAGCACAGCTCACCTCTTATGTAGACAAATTTCTGCCTGATTCTTCTTATATTACATGTTGAAACAACTCCATCAAAAAAATGACTACATTGCTCTTTATATGGGAACTTTAGACACTACTTATAAGTTTTCCAGGCTTCCAACAATTCTCAAGGCTACATTCAGTAACGCTGTCTACCTGAGAGCTCCTACACCTTGATGTGCCTTGCACGTAGATCCCTCAGGACAGAGCTTCAGTTCTGGTTGTATTAGTCAGGATTTATCTTGTTTCTCTGTAGAGATGATGGAAAGACTCGGGGCAAAGCGCACACATGAAGATTTTTTGTAGTTTTCTTACAGCAAGGGAGCTATCTTCCTGATGGAGTTAGTATAAAACCTTGGGCTGCATATCTGAAGACCTACACAAGATTGTTCACACTGATTTAAATTTAGTAATTCTTAGAGCTTTATTACTTGTGCTAGTCCATATAACAGAGAACAGAAAAGCATGCACATTTGCAGTAGCCTTCTACTGAAAGCAAAACACAGGGATGTCTCAACAAGTTTGTCCTTCTCCTCTCTCAAGCTGAACATCACCTGTACTGCCATCCCCCAGTGAATCACAGTCCTGAGCCAAATCTTACTCCATCGTTCCTCGTCCACCTTCATTTGATGCAGTCCTATCTCTCTATCTCAACCCAACAACCAGTTTCAACTTCCACATGGGACATCTTAGTGTCCCTCATCCCACCTTCTTCTGGATCAGCTTCTGCCCCCACTCCCTGCTTCCACCTCAACCACTCGCGCCCAGCAGCTCACAGCAGCCCCAAATCACCACTGCTGGCTAAGATGAGAGGGGATATTCAGAAATTCATGGCTTTTCTGAAAAAAAAAAAAACAAAAAAAAAAAACCACCAAAAAACCCCAAACTCTATTAAGCAAACAAAGCCTATGATTTCCAAAGATCTTTGTCCAGAAGTGGGAAGAATTACAGTCGGATTAGAAAGATCAACACTTGAAGAACATAATTCTTCAAGAGCTAGAATTCAAAGTCCCTGTTTTGGAAGCATTTTAATCGAACTTTTGTACCCGCGGGTGACAAAGGCAGCACCGTCCAGAAACACGCACAGCCCCTGGGAGCATCGCGTGGGGCTGGTCCCTGGCACCGCTCAGGACACAATATCCTCGGAAGAGGAAACCCCTTTAATCCCAGCATTAATATTCATGTTTACTTTGCCGTAAACGCTTTCAACGCCCCAGCGAAACCGAGACCTGCTTGAAGATGTCAGGACAAGACGAACCAGAAGCTGGAACAGACGACGAAGCCACCCACACACACCGGGCACCCTCGCCCCCTTCCCAACCCCTTCCCTCGACACCATCCCTGCTCCGCGCACTCCCCGCGGGCCCGCGCCAGGACTGGGACCCTGCCCAGAAACTGCGCAAAACAAGCGAGTTTCGGGGCAAACGCGCCAGACCCGCGGGGGTCTTTTATCCAGGTACAGGGGCAGGTAAATTTGTTGTACTCTCCCAATGGACGAGCCCACGGGACGGGCGGCGAGGGTCGGTGCCGCCGGGCAGCGGCGGCTCTCTGGGGCCTCCCCACACGCCGCCCCCGCCCGCCCCGCTCCCCCCCGCGCCGGGGGCGGCATTACCTGGCTTCTTCCCCCGCCACTCGGCCCACAGCAGCGTGAGGTCCCCGTCGGCCCGCAGCCAGCGCAGCAGCTGCAGCAGCAGCGCCAGGAGCGCCCCGCCCGCCAGCGCCAGGCACAGCGCGCACCCCCACGCCATCGCCTCAGCCGCGGCCCGCCCGCCCGGGCCCCTCTTTATCGGGAGCCGCCCCCGCCGCCAGCGCCGGCCTCCTGCCCGCCTCCCGCCCCGCTTCCACCCCCGAGCCCGCCCTCGCAGCCCCGCTGCGCTGCCCCCGGGGGCGGGCGGCGCTGCCGGCAGCGGCGGTCAAGGCTGCGGCGATAAGCGCGGGGTTCGCGGGGCAGAGCCCGCGCGTGTGGCCGCGGGGTGAAGGTCGGGTTCTGGCGGCGGGGCGCTCTGCTTTCCCCTCCTCGCCGCGCCCCCCCGGCGAGCGGGGGCTGCCCGGCCTTCCCCCGGGGCGGAGAGCGCTGCCCCCCGCGCGTCCCGGGCATCGGGGCGGCCTCCGGCGCGCTGGTGTGCGAGGATCACACGAACGCTGGTGTTGCAGGGTTCAAACACCGGTGTTCGGAGGTAAAAGCAGCGATGGCCGTTTTCCTGGGAAGCGCCATGGCTGTGCTTTGGGGAACCCGGCGATTAATCTCCTCCCTGGGGGCTTCCAGCCCACCTGCAGCCACCGCTGGCCCCTGTCACAGACCACAGCCTCTCCAGGTTCCTGCGGGAATGCTGCCCTTGGATGTGTCTCCTGCTCTGCCACCTGTGAATGCAAATCTAGTTCTCTCATGGACCCACCATTGCACACCTTGGATTTAAGCCCTGGGCTCCAAAATCCGTGGCGGTGGATACCCACAAGTGCTAAAAAACAGGGGCTGTGGCGTCTCTGGTCATCACATCACTCATCTACAGCTCTTCACTTACTGGTGCTAATGTGCAGAGGGGAAGAACACTGTTCTTACTGCTTTGATGTAGCAAAGTCTTTCACAACAGGAGGTACAGATGCAAAAAGGAAGTTGGACAGGGACTTTTTGCAAGGGCTTGCAGTGATAGGACAGGATGAATGGGCTTAAACTGAAAGCAGGTAGGTTTAGATTAGGTATTAGTATGAAATTCTTCCCTGTGAGGGTAGTGAGGCACTGGCACAGGTTGCCCAGAGGAGCTGTGGATGCCCCATCCCTGGAAGTGGTCAAGGCCAGGTTGGATGGAGCAACCTGGTCTAGTGGAAGGTGTCCCTGCCCATGCCAGGGGGGTTGGAATGAGATGATCTTTAGGATCCCTTCCAACCCAAACCGTTCTGTGATTCCATGATTTTATGAAAAGGGTAACCCATAATAACTCCTGCCTTCTTGCCAGACACTCGACACAAATGCATGCAGAGCTTATGTAGGACAGGACACACAGCCAGTTCCCAAAATCTTGCAGTTTAAGGCCTGTGATCTATCAGAAGACTTAGCACAGGATGGTCATGTTTAGCACACACGGCTGCCTGGTCTGTTCCAGCTCCACCAACGACCAAAGGTTTCATGAATCAACTCCTGAATTGCCACATTTGCATTACAGCTTTTTGAGGCAAAACACAGCCATTGTCTACCTTTGAACCTTTAGGTTCTCACTGACTTTTCAGCAAATCAGTCCAAACCTAATCCATATGACAAGGGAACGGTGACAGAAAATAAAAACACACTGCCAACAAACTTTCTTTCTGTAAACAAAACCAATCTTCAACCATCTCCAAACCAATAATTGTAAATTAAATGGTTGTGGTGTTTTAGAATAGAAGCAGGCCTTTGGAGGTTAGGAAGGAAGTCACGGGAACTATGACTGTTCACAGTTACACAGCTATGGGTTACAGCTATTCTTTTTATTTCTCTGCTTTCTCCTGTTTTATGAGTTGAGATCTATTTATTTAGTGTTAATGCAATGCATATAATAATAGAACCTTAATGTCATACAAAACATAAATGTTATAAACAAATAGCAAGTAATTTAAAGAGTGTTTTCTGGGTCTTATTTCCTCCTTGTGCTAAGTGCAGGTGGTGCACACACAATCGTGGAGCTTTGTGCCACAGCATACCCAAATAGGCAGTCCAAAGTTAGAAAAGGATGCACATTGAACCTCCACAGTATATTCCCAGTGAGGGTTTTCCCAGATGTCTCCAAAGACAAGGTATATAGCAGCTCAGGCTGAGCACAGAAAGGATGAGTAGGAGGAGCTCACGAGGTCCCAGCATCCTGTGATCGGTGAGTGGTGAGAATTTATCCTGTTCACTCTGTACTTCAACCCTTTTACAACAAAATGAGTAAAACAGATTTCTCCTGTTTAAAAAAAAGGTTCAGTTATGGAGTTTTTGTGCATTTGTACACCTGCACAGTTGCCATCAGTGGGGATTTTACTGCCTGCCCCCAAGACAGGCATGAAGTTCCTGCTCGGGGCATGAAGGCATGCCCAATGTCAACCTGAACTTGGGAAGGAGACCACTGGGAAAAGTTGCAAGGTCCTTTACAAGGTGATGTCCATTTTTGCAGTTTTCCAACTTATAAAAAGCAAATATGCTCCTTTCGTTAGTATTATCTTAATGATAGATAAGTATACTGAAGGAGTTATCTATTCAAGTCCATTCAAAAGATTTCTTTAGAGGTCCCCACCAACACTGAAGGTACCACAGGGTGCAACTTTTACACATGGCTGCTGTAAGACATGCAAATCATGCCAGGCTGCCTGAGAGATTTCTTCTGAACCCCAAAGCAACTGGCAAAAGATTGATGGGCATCCAGGATTGCCACTTCCAGTCTAACCTTTATGACCAGCAGTGCTCTGGCCTTCCTTGCTGAAGTTCAGCGTTGAGTGTGGACAGTAACATAAACCCTTTTTGTTGCTTCAGGGCCAGTAACTACTTAGAGAAAAGCTGTTCCACGAAATATCAAAGCAAAGTGGAACATCTGCCCAAGAAGGCCAATGGCATCCTGGCCTGTATCAGGAACAGTGGAGCCAGCAAGACCAGGGAAGAGACGTGAAGTCCCCTTGTACTGCACTGGTGAGGCCACACCTCGAGTGCTGTGTCCAGTTCTGGGCCCTTCACTGCAAGAAAGACATTGAGGTGCTGGAGCAAATCCAGAGAAGGGCAACAGTGGAGAAGGGTCTAGAGAGTAAGTCATATGAGGAGCAGCTTAGAGAGGTTGGGGGGTTTAGCCTGGAGAAAAGGAGGCTCAGGGGGGACCTCATCACTCTCTACAACTCCCTGACAGGAGGTTGTAGCCAGATGGGAGTCAGTCTCTTCTCCCAGATAACGAGTGACAGGACAAAAGGACATGGCCTCAACTGCACAGGGAAGTGGTAGAGTCACCATTCCTGAAAGTTTTCAAGAAACAACTGGAGATGGCACTCAGTGCTGTGGTTTAGTTAACAAGGTGGTGATCAGTCAAAGGTTCAAGGTGAAGATCTTGGAGGTCTTTTCCAACCTTAATGATTCTATGATCCTATGACCTCTTAGAGGATCACATCATAACAAAACCCCTGGATTTGACCAATGTCTGAATTCCCAAGGAAAACAAAAAATATTTCCCCTTTTAATGCCTGAACTTAGTTTCCACATGGGAAGTGAATTTTCACTTTCTCAAGAGGCCACTGCTGCTAACAGTTTTTAAAATTCAACCAAAGTCAACCTGAACATAAGCAGAACGAGTGACAATCCTGTTGCATTTTGCCCTGTGGCTGATGCAGAGAGCACTCTGGAGTTCAACAAACATATCCTGATATCTGCACAAAGTACTTAACTGCAGTTGGGAAGTGCAAGAGCCAATGCAAAGCTGAAGTACAAGGCTCTGAAAATAAAATCTAGTTGCTAATGTGGGAGGTCAGTCTTGCTCCACACCTTGCTGTGACCCTTGCTGAGGTTCCCATGTTTCCTCGATGGCAGCAGATAGTTAACAGATCAGTCAAACTCAGGATTAATATGATAATGTGCCTTATTCTCAAGGGTTACACTAATTATATTGACACAATTAGTGTCAATAAAAGCAAGATAAGCTGCCTTCTGTCTCTAAGGCAATATGGTAGAAAGAAATGTTTGATTGGATTGCTCTTTCTATGTATTTATATTTTATTCCAGCTGTGCAGTATTGAGAACACCTTGTGCAGAAGAGGAACTGGGGGATGGAAGGACTGAGAGCTGTCCTGCAGAGAAAGACTTGGGGATACTGATGGATGAAAAATTGGGCATGAGCTGGCAATGTGAGCTTGCAGCCCACACTCCCCCTCTACTCTGCGCTGCTGAGACCCCACCTGAAGTACTGTGTCCAGCTACAGAGTTCCTGGGGAAAAAAGATGTGGAATTGTTGGAGCGGTTCAGAGGAGGGCCATGAAAACGGACAGAGGGCTGGAGCACCTCTACTATGGCAACAGGGTGAGACAATCGCAGTTGTTCAGCCTGGAGAAGAGAAGGATCTGGGGAGACTTTATTGTGGTCTTTTAACATATAAAGGGGCTTTTAAGAAACATGGCATTAGACATGTTACAAGACAAGTAGTGACAGGACAAAGGGCAACAGTTTTGAACTGACAGGGGGCGGGTTTAGATCAGATATTGGGAAGAAATTCTTTACTCTGAGGGTGGTGAGGCCCTGGCACAGGTTTCCCAGAGAAGCTGTGGCTGCCCCATTCCTGGAAGTTTTCAATGCCAGGTTGGATCAGGCTTTGAGCAACCCGATCTACTGAAAGGTGTCCCTGACCATGGCAGGGGGGACTGGAAAGAGATGAGATCCCTTTCATCCCAAACCATTCTGTGATTCTGTGATTCTACAAAATGAGTAAATTCTCACAGATTTGTAGGTAAGGTGCTTCCCTTGGAATGTTCACAAAGTGGGCCTCACATGATTTGCTGCCAGCCCTGCTCATAGTATTGTGAGAGCATTGGGTGTGAGTATTTTCCACAGTACTGTGATGCAATTTCTTTGATCCATGTTAGAGCAAATAAAGCTCCAGTGCAATTACCTGAGATTATTTCAGTGTCTGTGTAAAACAAAGATTTGATAAATGCTCTTACTTCACTAAATTATTTATGAGGGTACAGTAACACTAAAATGAATTACAGTAAGTAGAGCAGCACTCTATTCCCTGTTCCTGTATTTCCTCTTTCACTGTGAGCACAACAGAATAGGTTATAAGGAGAAAAGCTCTTTGCTTGGTTTATGAAAACAAAACTTTAGGGAGAATCTGTCATAAAATGAGTGACAAGTGAAGTAAGGCCATGCCTCCAGGCTCTCAGCTTCAGAATGTTACCTGTGCCACATGGTTTAGTGTTTGTAGAAGAGGAGACATAAACACACATCCAGGCAAAGACAGTCCCATGTAAATGTAACAGAATGCCAAAAATACTTCTTACATACATCTGTCTGATCAGACAGTGGTTATGTACCTTCTTTCTGCAGTTTTTATTTTATACCTGGTTTCACTGCAAGTTCTTATTTAAGAAAGCATTGTCTTTTTTGTAATAGCATTTACTGAAAACCTAAAACTGTATCTTAGTTAAGGGACATTCATTTGTGCCTTTTAAATGTGGCAATCATTGTGATCTGACGCTGATTTGAGGTAAAATTCTGCTGACACTATGTCAGTGAAATTGTTCCTGTTGCTTACGAACAGCACAAACTGTCTGCTTTCTGCATCAAAGTTACCTTCTTGAGTTCAAGTCTCAAGTGCTACCTGGGGTGGGTGACCCTTGTGTTTGGAGCTGTAAAGCTCTGCAGTGTTCCCTGGCACCTGCAGCTACACTTGGCCCTGCCCTTCTTCCCAATTTCACATCCGTGATTTTTCAATCAGATTATAAACTACTTTGCTTTGGTTTTTGTTTGCAAAGTGCTCCGTGAGCATTCATTGGCACCTGCATTAACTGTATCAGTTTAACAGGGGGCACATTATTTTTAAAGGATAACATTCACCTCCAGACAAATTGCTCCTCCGCATCAGGTCTTCCTTCCCGGTCTAACTGGATATTCAAATATGACTTAAGTGATCCAGATGTATCCTTCACATAAGGGTGAACTCTATTCAGCTCTGCCTGAGCTCTGCATGTTCATCTAGACACCATTACTTTGACTTCTCTTCTTGTTTATTGACATTAAAAGCACTTTTACTCAGAGAAGTAATAAAACAAGAAATCCAGAAAAAAAAAAAAAAGGCAACCTTTCTGCAGGAAATGGGCCTCTCTTTATATGAAGATAAGATTTGTTTATTACGATGGGACAGTGATGGAATCCAGAGTTCTTGAGTAGTATTATCCATTTCCTTTTCATAACATACTTTCTTTAGTTTACATTAAGGGGTGTGACTAAATCACCTGCATTTATATAAATATCAGAAATACAGAATATGGGCAAGTGAATTGAACAAAACCCCATTTGATGATAATGGCACTTTGTGTGACATTATTTCTATGTAATTCCTTATGATTATTTGAATGAAACATTAGAAGAAGTCAAGATAGAAATATATGAAGGATTTTTCCTCAAAGGAAAAGGTATAAGCAAGGGTAGAACATACCTGAATGCACCGTGCCTTATGAATAAATCATATCTGGAGAAGTGAGGGAAAGCCAGGATTTCATCAGAGGGCTGGAGCACCTCTGCTATGGAGACAGGCTGAGAGAGCTGGGGCTGTTCAGCCTGGAGAAGAGAAGGCTCTGGGAAGATATCAGAGTCCCTTCCAGTGCCGAAAGGGACTCCAAGAGAGCTGGAGAGGGACTTTGGACAAGGGCCTGGAGTGACAGGACAAGGCAGAATGGCTTCACACTGACAGAGGGCACTGTTAGGTTAGATGTTAGGAAAAACTTCTTCCCTGTGAGGGTGGTGAGGCCCTGGCACAGGTTTCCCAGAGAAGCCATGGCTATCTCATCCCTGGGAGTGTTCAAGGCCAGGCTGGATGGAGCTCTGAGCAACCTGGTCTAGAGGAAGATGTCCCTGCCCCTGCATTTAGTCCCTGACAGACTACATCACCTTTAATGTCCCTTCCAAGCCAAACCATTCTGTGATTCTATATTTTGCTTTAAAAAAACAGCTTTCTTGCTTTCTTGATACAGAACAAACCATCTTCTGATGGTGAAGAAGCGGCAGACATTATCATTGATCTTTAAATTCTGATTCTTAGATCCCTGTTTTGCATCTATCACCTTGGGGTGGTTTCAAAGGTCACCAAATTCAATGGAAAGATTTGCATCCCCTTTCTACATTTGGAACTCTCTCTTTCTCCGTATATATATATACAATATTTATTCCACTTCAACCTGTTGTGATGAATCCAGAAAGGTTTCTTTCTGTGTGGACTCTCTCAGTGAACTAGTACTGAAAAGACTGCTCACAGGGAAGAGGGAAAACCTTCTCTCTTGCAGCATTCAACATTGTGAGACACAGGAGGGGGAAAAGAAGGTGGTTTCCAGGAGGCTGATTCTGCAGAGCTTTGTCTCCCTGATCACCTGTCAGCAAAAACAAACTCCACTATGGGGGTGGCCAAGGAACATAAATTAGGAGCCTCCTCCAAATCCTGCACTGAAAGATTTTCTCTTCCTCCATCTCCTTATACAGGGGTAATTTATGGAGTAACTTATGGAGGGAATGTCTCCCAAAACCCATGAAAAGATACTTCAGGGAACCAGTCCTTTAGTAACTGTTATCCAGTGACAGAATTAGATAACTAAAATTCCTTTCCTAATCCCCAAATTATCTTTTTTCCCTTTAATAATTAGTACTACTTTTTGGACAGCCTCTTAATAGTGCAGTTTCCCTAAAACAGCTACTTTCCCTTCATTTTAATCTATGTATTTCCTCTTCGGTTTTAACAGACAACAAAATTAAAGTGGATTTTGTTTGGGTTTTTTTTTAAACTGTTATTGTTCACAATTCCAGCACAAATGTGGGACGGGGTTTGCTCTCTGGCTCAGGCCCCCTCTGCTGGTCTTCCCAAAGCAAAACACAAAATACCAGAGATTTTTCATTACCAACCAAGATTTTTAAGAGAAAAATCCAGATTTCTCTTTCTAAACCTTTTTTCTATCAGAATATAAATCAGAAGAAAGATCGGCTTTGGGACTGTGAACTCAGCATGGGGGAAGATTTTCAAATTAATTCAAGAAAATAATTGCATAATCAAGCATGTGAACCTGTGGAATTTCTCAGGCAAAAAGTCCAAAAGTGAGCATGGCCCAAAAAGCTGATCCCAGCCTGATCAGGCTCTTAGCATCACCCTGTGATTGGCATTTTAATGAAGATATTATGTAAGCTCTAGAAGCTACTGGAGATTGGGAGGTTTGTGTATCTCAGCTAACAAAAGCCACAGGCAGTACTCCTGCTCAGACTGTACATATTTTAAGGAGATAAAAAGGTAAGGAAATACAGTGGCTAAATATAAGCTTCCATTCCAGCAACACAATAAAAGAGAGAGCTCAAATTATCCTTCTGGGGAAGTCCCTGGGTGCCAGAGAAATGAACTGGAGCACGATGCTTTCCTGATCAGCTGAAGGACAGGACATGCTGGCATTGGGAGAGGAGGAGCTGGATGCACCTGCTACTCCAGCAGTTCCTTTCTGCTGTCCAAAACCACGAAAAAGGATCTCTAAGACTGCTCTAACTAATACTAACACCTAAAAATGTTTCCTGCGCTGCCCAGGATCAGCCAGAAATGTATGGTAGCACGGGTGTCAACCCAGAGAGGTTCAGGACAGTCACAAAAGACAGTAATGGTTTATTTTCCATAGCTGAGATTTGTAATGATGTTAAAAAGCACTTTCTATGTCACAGCAACAGATGAGATACTCAACACACGTATTTCAATCAAAGCTCTGTAAGAGGCCTCCTGTTACCTTTCCTGGGTAAGTAAGTTCTTCAATATACTGGAGAAAGTGCAGTGCAGGGCTACCGAGGTGGAGAGAGACTTAGAGATCCTTCGCTCTGCTGTAAGGAGAGAAAGATAAAGGAAGATTTTACTGCTGCCCTCAACCACAGGCTCTTTTCAGAGATACACAGTGATAAGGCAAGAGGCAACAGACACAAATTGCAACACAGGAAATTCTGATGGGAAACACAAAAGCAGGTGCCCAGACAAGTGGAACTTCCCTTCTCAAAGATATTTAAGTTGGGTATTAGGCAAAGGTTCTTCACCCACAGCATGGTCAGGCACTGGAACAGGCTGCCCAGGGCAGTGGTCACAGCACCAAACCTGGCAGAGTTCAAGGAGTGTTTGGACAATGCCCTCAGGCACATGGTGGGATTGTTGGGGTTGTCCTGTGCGGGGCCAGGAGCTGGACTTGACGATCCTTGTGGATCCCTTCCCACTCGGGATATTCCATGACTCTATGGCTCATCTGGACAAAGACCTAAGCAACTCCTCATTGGACCTGCTTTGAGCCAGGAGTTGAACTAGGTGACCTGCAGAAGTCCCTTCCAACCAAAATTATTCCATGATGTTATGATAAATGACTGCTGTATCATTAATCCAGCTTAAACTGATGGAAGTTACTTTGACAGTACTAATGCTTCCCCAAGCAAATAAGAAATTTAAACCCAATCCAGACTCACTGAAGTCAGTGGGAATCTTGAATTTAACTTGAAGGGCACTGAATCAACTTCAATGCTTTTAGGAAAAGATACTAAATTTTATTTTTGTAGATTACACTAGATATTGCTTCTTTTTTTTTGTTTTACCATGGGTTTCTCAGTAGGCTGCCTTTGCAGCTCAATGAGAACTGCTCTCTTTTGAGCATTCACAAATCCTTCCCAGGGAGTCACCAGCAGAGTGAGGGGTTTGCTCAGTGCTCTGAGGGGGTGTAACTTCCCTCTTCAGTTTGCACTTGCAGGAAAATTCCCCTTTTTGCTGAGTGTTATTGGGAATGAGCCTCTCTCATCTACTGTGGGTTCAGCTCAGGTCAACCACTGCATTTGTGTTGAGACACTGTCTGTAATAACTGAAATTTATGTCATAGAATGGCAATCTTATGACCTCTGTAGGGTGAGCTAATAGTTCCAATACCGTTTCCAGCAGGCTGCTGTGAATTAACAGGGCCAGTGTTTTCCCTTTTCACCTCATCATTTTCCTCATCTTTGTAGGACAAGATTTCCCCTATTCCTTAACTTGTCTTTTACAAGGCATCACATTATTTATTTATTTATCTCTTAACCAGAGTAAAACAACACAAAGGAGTGAACATGACAAAATAAATGTCAAGTACTAGCCAACTATTTTGATTATTCCTAGAAAGGCTAAAAAATTAAATCAGTGAGTTTGTAGAAATATAGTATATGCTTTCACACACACAAATAGAATGGAAACAGATTCATCTTAATGAATACGTGAGAGATATACGAAAAAGAAAGGAAAAAGAAAGCAAGGAAAGAAGCACATTTCAAATTCTTAAATCACGTTCCCAAATCTCTCAAGAAGTCGTTGGCCTCCTAATCCATGGGATTAACTGAAATTTCCTGGGAAGGGTGGAGACTCAAATTACCTCCCAGCAGCATCCACGTTTTGAGTAATACTCTGTTAATGAAGCTGTGCCGCATTGCTTGCACTTAAACACTCCACAGAAGAACACAGGCTAATGTGACCTGCAACACCAGATTTTCCTTTCCTGGTAGGTTCCTCCTCCTGGAACTCTGAGCTTGATCTGCACAACAAGCAGTTTCTTTTCTTAATGGCCCCGCTTGCTTTGTTAACATTTTGTTCTGCACCATCGCCAAAGAAACACAAAACCATCATGGTGGGAAGAGGGTTGTCATAAAAATGCTAAAAATACCAATTACAAATTGTTTTGCTTTCCTATGAAGACGATCATTAACGTCTTGTGATCTCATATCCATTTTTACTGTGTTCCTTATGCCAGTAAACATGAAACAATGTCTTTACTTCTTAGTCATACCACACCAGCACCTAGGTAATGAAACTAAATTTAAATTTTGGTTATATTGTCAACTAAGAAAGGCATAAGTGGCAAGATCCAGCTTCAGAACAGAACTGTCCTTTAAATCTGGGACTCTTCAGAATCCTTGGTAAGGTGGAAAACTAATTTTGCAAAATGCTAAGTAATCTTTAGATTTCAAATATCTCCACGCCTTGGCTATTTGATTCTGACACGTTGCTTTGAGCTTAATTTAACTGTTTAATTGACACAAAAGATTCATCTCCTCAGCTGTGTCCCAGCTAACAGGCTTGTTCAAAGAGACGACAGATTCAACATGAATATATGAAGGAATGTAGCAAAATATAAGTTGTGTTTGGCTGTACAAAGAGTGTGACCAGACCTAGCTATTTAAAGAAGAAAAAGACTAGTAAGACAAAAAACCGGGAGTTTACGGAATATAAATCTTATCCTCGTATCAGAATTAATCTCCTTCACATCTGGAAATTCCAGTCTTTATCAAATTTCAGAATCTCTAGCCCGAATGTTAATAATTATAAAACTCTTAACAACATCATAGGACTCTTGATGACTCAGGATGAAGTATTTTTATGCATCAAGAGTCTGCCTTGTAATTTCAGCTGTGATTGCTAAGCTAATTTTTAGGTTAAACAACTGACAGTTGTGGGCAGGCCCATTAAAATCGACTGGGTAGCAGCGGTTTTTACAACGTGCTAATGACTGAGGGATTGATCCTGCAACGCTGAGGTCAGTGGGAGCTTCGTCACAGGCCTTCCTGCACGGACCACTAACAGCAGAGGAAACCAGCAGCTCCCACACATCTTCACAGGCACGTCTTGGTGTTCAGTGTTGAAGACTAAATGAAGTGCATCCCCTTCAGGTTGGAAAAAAGTGTGGAAGGTATCCCTGCCGGAGTCCTGTTGAGTGAGAATCCAACTCAGCTTGAGAATACTTCAAATCAGCTGCTGTTTTCTCCTAGTGTGGCTTTCATCTGATTGATGGTTTCTGTGCTGAAGGGAAGCACAGATGGTCCCAAAGAGACCATATGCATCACACCACCATGAACCTGGTGGATAGCACAGGGACAGGGGCCAAAGTGAGTTGGCATAGCCTGGCAAGTTGTGCCAGCGCTTCTTCAGACATCAAACATGGCTGTTTTGTCCCTTTCTCCATAAAAAGTTCAGGACACACAGGCTTTCTACCCAGACTTTTCCATTTTAACTACTGAGCAGCTGAGATTCTACAGGGAGGGGGGAAAATCAGTATTTAAATGGTTCTCTTTTCCCCTTAATTTTTAATTTTCTTTAAAATGCTTGTAGAGTATACTGACATTCTTTTTTAATTTCCCCATTTCACATGAAAAGCAAATTTTCCTGACCACCACGTCTTAGGTGACATTTTGCTACAGATAGAGAGAACCACGTAAAATGCAGGTGATTCACAGGTGAGCTCTGAATACCTCAACAAACTGCATTTCTTTTCCTGAGATGTCCAGATTTTTGTCATCTTACTTTGGGCTTCTGAAGGAATTGGGAGATGTCATGCTTTTGTCATATTACACAGACAAAAGAGATGGAGAAAAAGGGAGAGACAAAAAAAAATTTATAGAATATTGAGAATATTAATCTATACTAATTTATATTAATTATATTAGTTTTAGTATTTACTATCTTATATTCATTTATATTAATATATTTTATATGCTTTATATTTTAATTGTGCTTATATTTTTTATGCTTTCTAGTTTTATTATGCTTATTTTTGCACGCTTTAGTTTGTTATTATGCTTCTATTTTTAATATGCTTTATATTAATTGTAAGCATAAAAGGATTTTGCCCCTATTGATATTTTGGTCTTTACTGTATTTCGCTTTTGCTGATTTTCCTGAATTGCAGGTTACTTCCATCAGCAAATTCTCCCTGGAAAAATAAAACTCATGACTGAGCATTGCTTGCTTTCTCTTACAGCTAAAATAAGAAAAACCACATTCTGATGCCCTAATGACTTTGTACCTAATTTTGCAGCCTGAAAATTACCAGCATTTGGTTTTTAACTGATGTCATAACTCTGAATGTTGTTTCTAAAAGCAATCAGGAGAGCACAGATCTGCTCTCAGAGGGGACAAAGTGTGGCAGTTTGAGAAGCACTTCTGAGGACGTGAATTATATCAAAACCACTGCATTTCAAGAATGCGGGACATTTGCATGTGATGTTCTTCAAAAGACCAAAGTCTTTGTGACATCCTTCAGATAAATTCAGTTTGGATACAGGATACACCCTAGGTGTGCGCTTTTGATGACTTAAACATCATGTGATTATTAATCATCGCTACAGTACTGGCATTTTACAGAGTTCCCAGTGGCACAGCTGCCTGAGCAGATCCCTACAGATGTCATCACACCGGGGTGTTGCAGGAATAGCACCGGGAAGACGTAAAACCCGCAGCACAGTCATGCAGCTGGCTGTTAGATTCCAAAAATAGGAGCATCATCCCCCTGGAGAAGGGATAGGGCAGGGCATCAGGGCTTCCCAAGCCAAAGACATTGTTGTGGTTATGCCCTGGGATTAATTTGCTTTTACACCCCCCACACAATTACTATTAGTTGAGAGAAGGTTTATGCAGACAAAAGAGGCTGGATTTGGGAAAATAACATGAACATTT
>JAYRBT010000082.1:48881056-48939597 GCA_036023395.1 Myiotriccus ornatus
CATGTTATTTTCCTAAATCCAGTCTCTTTTGTCTGCATAAACCTTCTCTCTACTAATAGTAATTGTGTGGGGGGTGTGAAAGCAAATTAACCCAAGGCAAAACCACGACACCTGCCTCTGCATGGCCCCTTCTCCAGCCACATCTTGTTCTTTCCCACAGTGTGTTACTACCAACAACCCTTGTTTATTACCAACAATTCTTGTCTGGTATTACCAACAATCCTTGGTTGTCTCCACAGCTGTACAGCTATCATTGTTTGAGGCATACACATTAACCCCTTCTCTTCTGGGATTCTGCAATCATCGTAACAAAGTCTTCAGTTTCCTATGCACTGACAGTCTCTCAGAGTTTGAAAAAAAAAAATTAATCAGACAATTGTTGTATTTTAGTACTAGACTTGGTGGAACCAGGCTCATTTTGGCTATTGAACTGGCTGACACTTAAGGCTAAGGTCAATTCATCAGCAGAAGTGGCCGGGCAATACCATGCTCAGCATTTCTGAGAACTCCTACATCAATGACCATTGACTGCCAACAGCTGATAACAAGGACCTGCTCAATAGACATGCTGAGCTTGGCTCTTCACAGCTCTGCCTCATGAGTGACAAAACAATAAAGCAGAAAAGTCCATATTATTGCCAGTTGCAAATCTCAGCCAGCCCAGTTCATTTCTCATCTTTTTCCTGGTAGCAAACTCACCCACCACACTTCCACCCTTGCTCATAGATGACTTTGTGTTAGGTATGATGATTTAGGGAGTGGTCAAGGAAGAAGAGTTTGGCCACTGAACACTGTTGTATTTCCCATGATGTCTCTTTTTCTCCCTTACAGTCTCCATTTCAAAAAACTTTTGTAAAGGGTCAAAAAAAAAAAAAAAAAAAACAAGAAAGGAAAGAAAATATGGCTTTTAAGTTTCTCAAGTACAAAATTACTTTAAATGCTGAATTACTTCACACTCTGGACTGCACCTCAAGTGTGATTTACTACAGTGAGAACAACTGTTTACCAATACAGATTTTTCACAGACTCATCTGTTTATAGCACTACCTATTAACTTAGTCAACATATTTCAGATTACATGCCATGCTGTGAACTCAGTCACTTCCCAAGCAGTCACAGTATCTGTCAGCTACCACTGTGATACAGACTTGGGATTCAGGGGAAGGTGGGAAGCAAGGAATTCACCACCACCACAAGAACCAGAACTCTCAAGTCACATCCCTACATCTTGTTTCCATGGAAGTCACAGGAGTTTTACACTGAATTTCTACCTGGAGACAGGACCACCTCCTCTTAGAAGTCAAGAGGAATTTTGCTCCCTCAGTAACTGAAAGCTTTGCTTTATACAGGGAAACCTCACTGCTAATTCTGATCTGAAATAGAGATACACACATGGCGTAGTTAATCTGGATAACAGCATCTGGATAAACTGTGATACATCACTGTAAAGATATATAATAAAATACTCCTTCTGTTAATGTCTTTTCACCAAGATCTGCTTTAAAGTTTCAAAATAAAATTTGTTCCATTGCCTGTTACTTGAGGATTACTCACAGCTCAGTCAAGAATTTCTTTGATATTTCACATGGACTGCTACATAAGTCTCTGGCCATCTGCCTCACAGATTATTTAGACTAGCATATAATTAACCTGCAGACAAGCAAGCTTTCTCAAGCTGCTGTGATATCATATTTATTGAAATTCTCAGGGTAATCATCACCATTATGATTACTGATTTTTTTCCTCACAATTATTATAAATCTCTGGTGATTCACAGACTATGTTTAAGTCATAACTAAATATTCTGTACTTTACTATGAAACAGGTTCCACCCTCATTAAATGTTAGCCCCAAAGAAGACAGGATGAACCAAATTCTGAGAAAAACCCCACAGCATCTTCATGAAGGTCTCCAATTATCCCGAAGGGCGTCTTAGAACAGTTAGAAAAGAAAGCAAGGGCCTGTGTATGCAGAGGAACATGGTGTATTGATACTCATATAGTTCAAACAAGCACAACTTCAGCAGGTGAATGCAGAACATAGAAAACTGCAAAAACTTTCAGTGGTTGTTAACAGAGAACTATAGAAAGGATGTAAGACTTCAAAAATAAAAACAGGGTAAGCACTCTAGCATTTTTTTCAGGCTTTGTCTAGAACTTCAAAATTGCACTAGTCATCTTATAATGTTAGTCAGGATCAACACTTAGGTATAAATAGAAATACTAAAGAATGTTGACACATGACTGAACAGCTCCTCATTTAACTCAAAATGATTTAGTCTTACTTCCCTATTGGCAAGTGTCCCAAATCCATTTAATGATCTTGAATTTGCAGTGCAGAATTGCCCTTATATGACTATAATAAATCAAACTCCTTAAGTTCGCAGGAAACAATTTTTTTTTCTTTCCAAGTTTCCAAATCTGTATGAAAATATTTTTAAAAGAAGTGATAGAGAATAATTTCAGAGCATGGGCAAATCATTGTATTCTCTTGAACAAAATGTGATATCAAGGCTGGGTTACTGAAGCCAGCTACCAACACTCCCTTTTGAAGAGGACTCACTCACTCACAAGCACATTTCATAATGATCTTACTAATTTAGACCAATAAAAGCTGGATTACCAAAAAGTTACTACTGAATCTTAATGTTAACACGAACAATTTTGATTAATACCAACTGGGGTTGTTACCAGAACAAGTCTGAGAAGCAGACAGTACAACTACTACCAGACTGCAGATCTATTTTGCTTCTGGGAATCTAACATTAAATTTCAATTTTATAATAATTCTTTGGATGGTGCCTATTTGTTCATCACCAGTGTTGAAGTGATTAACTCATCACTAATACAGCTGGGAGGGGGAATGTTTGGGTGGTTTGTGTGGACACCTGGCGCTCAGCCAAGGTCAAACCACTACATCATTTAAAAGCTATGTTGCAAATACTAGAAAAGACTATTAATTCAACTATATAAAAATATTCTCCAAAGTTTAGTATCTTTAATACTTGAGTTTTCGATACATTCACATACCCAATTTGGCAGATCCTCCAAAAAGTGATCCTTTATCAAAAGCATCTTTCCACGTAAATGTTACACAGATCTGAAAGTTGAGAAAAAGAAAGATCTTTACCTTTAAAATCAAATATAAAATCTCCTTAAAATATCCCAAATCTATGTGCTTAGCCCTTACGTTCGAATTGCATAAAACTTTTCATTCACTTGTGGCATTGCTAACATTCTGGAAGTTTTAGAAAAATCAAGAGTTATTCAAAACAAAAATTATTGCATCTTTTTTCCTTCCTCCTAGTTTGCTCAAAACATTTCAAGTAGATAAGACAGAAATTATCATAATCATCTTTCAGTTCTGTTCACATTCTGAGCAACAGATAAATTTGTTTCCAAACCAAGACATTCCTTTCCCAATAAGTCTGATGGTCCAGTGTAGTCACAGTTTTAAGGAAACTACCCAATCAAGCATTTTCCACTGTTCCAAATTACTAGAGCATTTGGCTCTGTTTTGTAATACCAAAATTCACTCATTGTTACTAGTGAATTCAATAGCAACATTATCAGGAAATGCCCTCAGAAAGGAGAATAAAACAGTGTGTATTATTTGTACTTCCAGCACATATTCCACAGACAATGCAAACTCTTAATAGAAACTGCTTTCAAGTTCCACAGTTTGATTCCTTATTCAGCTGATCAACTAGTTGTAGGAAACTGGTATCAAACCAGAAAAGACAGCAAAAATCCTCAGTTTGATGTGCTGAGGGAGAATTACTTCAGAAGCTACAGGGTTCTGTTTGATAATGTATTTTCCTCTAGCAGCAATGCTTAGTGGAGGAAGTTCTGGTCCGCAGCTGTTCATTGATGCTTCCACTGACTACTTCTTCCCTTGAATGGAACAGTTTACAGATATAGTAGATCTTGCTCTCTAAGTTTTCCAGTTTTCCTTATCCCAGGGTTTGCAGATCATCATATCAAAACATTTGCACACTGAAAACCAAAGTGCTGTTCTTGGCTACAAATCAATGCAGCTACAAGCAAAACTCATCTGGAAGTTAGAAGGGCATTAAAATTATTCCCTTACTTATAACCTGTAAGACAGAAATTTTTCCTTTTAATCATAGTATTACCATTTAATATGACTTAACGCAGAAAGAAATATAAATTCTGTTATATTTCTAAACACACCCAAAGAAAACCCACATCTTTTTCCACCAAAATAAAGGAGCCTACAGATCTATTCATTTCCATCTGAGGAAGGCTTCAATAGGCAGAAGTTCAGTTGAATTTCTCTGTAGATTCAGGATTCTAAAAAAATGGGGTAGACAAAAAAACCCTCAAACTCTAATGAACACCATACCTATATAAAAACTATGTCATTTGTAGATACAGAGGCAGCAATACAGTATTATGCTCTTACTTGGCTTATTATGTTAGGTGTTGTGAATGAAACATCTGTGCTTCAAAAACCAAAGATCATATTCCCTCCCATAGAAATTATGTTTTAAAAAGCCTTTAGAACATAGTATGAAATAGACTTCTGGAAAAACAGGAATCAGCACAGCACAACTCTTTCCGACCTAGACCACGGTGATCACTAGCCAAAAATCAAAATGTTTCCGTAAAACAAAGGCAATTATGGCCACTAAAGGGGAAGTTTCAGTATAGATTATATGCAAGCACCAGCTAGAAAATAAACAGAGATTAGGAAATAAGGCTCAAAGAGATTAAATGCCTTGTCTCAGAGAAATACCCTTTAGAGGATTAGGTACAGGCTTGGAAGTCATACATCGTGGGTGCCATGATTCAGTTTATGGGTTTGGTAAGTCTTCTTACCTGATTTTCAGAGAATGGAAACTTTGGTTCGATTGAACACAGCTGATCATAATATCTATTAAAAAAAAAAGAAAGAAAGAAATAAACAACTTTTAGATAAATCAAATTAATATTTTTGTTTCTTAAGCTGGCACATAAGGTAAGGAAAAGGGCACAAAAATCCTACACACAAGTTGTGAAGCTCATTTGTAACAATGGAGGATTTGCAGGAGAGACAGAATTTCTGCCTAAAGGGATTTTTTCAGTAGAGGAACAAATTCAACAGGAGGTAGTTTTCCACAGATAATGTGGAAACCCTGTCTTACTCCAGCGTAAAACAGCATCACAGGCAAAGATGCAACAAAACCGACCCATTCCACTACCTGACGGAGGGTGGATTAGAAGAGAGTATCATGCATAGGAGTCCCTATATTCACACAGAGAGACAAAGAGTACTTTAAGCCATGCTACAAAAGGTAATTGCATACAGCATTTAACCTAATATTAACATGCTACACCACACTCTCTTGATCTGAGCATTATAACCCACTCCACTACAAATTCTGGCTCAAACGTTTCAACTTCAAAGCCTTTGAAATAAATAGATGCCATTTGCCTTGCAGAGCACCAACTGTAGAGCCTAAACCTTGATAAAATTCTTTAGTTCTAAACTTAGTTTTCATTAGAGTATACTCTAGCACTCACAGTGAATCAAAACCAAAAGTTTCTCTGTGCCAATATTTTGTCTGCTCACAGTGGAAGATGTTTATGAAAGAATGCCAGAAAGATAATACAGCAAGTATAGCACAGTCCCTCACACAATCTATCCAGGCAACAGTAAGCAATTCAAAATTTTCCAGAGTGGTACCCTACACCTGCACCAACTGTTAAACATAACAGGCTGGATGCAGAATGCAAAACCTTTAAACTGCCCATTGCTAAGAACACATAATACATGAAGCCTGGCTCCTATACTCTTCCTGTAGCATATGCCATATGGGCATACACTCAACATTATATTGGTCAATTTTTTTAAAAAAATTGATATTCCCAATATACAAAAAATCTTTTCAGTGATGACTTCCACAGTCTGTAAAACAGGATTAATATTGTCCCCATTTCCTTATGTTATTAAATATTGATTACTACCGACATCGATACGAAGCACATGCACAAGACTTATGTTGTGCAGGCAATAAATGTTTGAAATCTCAAGAAGCATTTTCAGAACTCATATGCAACAATAAAAATAGGTTTATTATATTTTTCAGTTAATCCTGTCTGCTAGTGTATATACCACTACAGGTTTCTGAGTTCAACAGGGCCACTGCAATTTAAGACACAATACACTAAGCCATATCAATACACTAAGCCATATCAAAAGCTACAATAATCTGCAGCAGTAACCAACAGGATCTCCACTAATAACCTTGTAGGGTTACAAGGAAAAGAAGAAAGGAAAAGGAAAAAAAAGGCTGCAGATATTTGCTGTGACAGCAGTTTAAAGTGAAAGGTATCGTTAAAAATAGTAACAACCACTGAAGATCACTGCAACCACTATATTTAAATATACTTTCTTCATTGCCTTCACCTGGTCTCAACACAGTTTTCACACAGTATCACAAAGAAAAGGAGACTTTGCATGCTGTCTCATCCTGCCTCAATTTAATTTGTTAACCAAAGGCCACCACTAAAGCCAAGCTGTCTTCCCACATTCCATGATTACACTGTCCTCATCTGCCATGAGGACAGAGTCAAGCAGCAAAGCTTGTCAAATGTCCTTGTGAAGCCGGGAGTGCCCAAGCCTGAGCTGCCTGCAAACAGACTATTCTTTGTATGTCAACACAACCATGGAGAAAATAAGCCAAAGAGGTGTATGCTCCTCCCAAACGTGTACATTGCTGCGTTTAGCATCAATGAATACCAGCAACACGGGGCTTTTCGTTTGGTTCGTTTTAAACAACTTCAGAATTTACATTACTATTTTCTTTACTATTTTAAGTGATGTCACTTCTTTTTACTGGAGAACTTGAAATTCTACTCAAGATTTAAGAGCTCTTTAAAGCTCTGCACACACACAAAAAAAACCCAGAAGACAAACGTGAAGTTTTCTAGTTTTATAAGTGGTATAAATATAACAGTATAAACATACAAAATGGTAAATGAAAATGTTAACCACAGGACAGTGTAAAACTAGCAGTACCGAGAAAATAACTACAGAAGGAAAGGCCACATTTGATGCACAAGTCAGTTACACATTGAAAGACATAGGTAAACACAAAGATGTAATTTAAAACTAAATTTACAGCAATTTAACTATCAAAACACAAAGAACACAAGGCACAACACAGTTGAGTGTTGTTTGGTGTGCCAGTGATGAACTAGAGCTACAGAAGGGGGGGCAACACAGATCTAATGCTCAGAGTACAACAATCTCTCATCAAAACAGGCATTACACACTTCTAAACGCTAGTAAAAAACAGACATCAAATTAGTTGGAAGTCAAGATTTAAAATCAGAATTTAATTAATATATGTATTGCATTAAGGAACTCAAATTCTGTTCCTCTTCCGAACAAGCATTAAAAAAAATAAACCCTTCAAAGGATCGTGAGAGACAAAAGATCTGTGTTTGCTCTTCAAGATAAGAACCAGAGTCCCGAACTCACAGCTGGAAATCACAACTGCAACTTTCATCCCTCAGAAAATTTGAGCAATCAAAATAAAACCATGCACTACCCCTCCCAACCCCCCGTTTCTTTAAAAAAAAAAAAACAACTGCAGGAGTTGTTAGCAAAATTAAACCAATTAAAGTCATACTACCACCCCATGTCTCCAGAAAAAGGAAATTAAGTCCAGGCTAGCTTTAATATTAGAGGAAGCAAGGAATCCCTCGAAGCTATAATTATACTCAGAAGGAAAAAAAAGAAAAGCACCACTAAATCAAATCTGCTGTGACAGAATTTAAGGAGAAACATCTGTACCAAGCACACCTACGTCACCTTCAGAGCGCTCAGATTCTCACATAACAAAGAAAGCTTTGGAAGCAGGCTGAGGTCTGTCCCAGTTTCACTATGCCCCTTTTCACTGGGTATCTCTAACACTTCTCCAAGACAAGCCTTTGCATTCAGCAGTTGAACAACAGCACACCACTCACTTTTAAAGTTTTACTGGACAGTGCTTGTCTAGGAAATGTGGCTGCAACTGAGTTAATTTCTTCCACAAAAGAAAAAAAATCTGTAGCGACTACTCAGCAAAACAAGGCTTCTAAAAATTACAAAACCAAGGGCAAATCCTAGATTAGTTAGCAGAAGATTAAGTCCTCATTTCTTAACAGTTACATAGTCTACAACGCTCTACTAGGTATTAGGGTCTATAAAAAGCCTCCAAGAAGTAAATGTGTGCAAAGGGTATCCATGTTTTAATTAGCTCTTCCAACCTTACTTTGCTAACAAACCAGTTTTAAAGTCAAACTTCAATGAAAAGCTTGCTAAAGTTGTTATTTAAACATAAGGCTGACTACCACTTTTAAACTTCTTAAAGCAACTGTGCCTTGCAGAATAATTAACAGAATATATGTCAGAATAGTTTTAACAGAGTAAGAGCAAAGTTATTTTACAGCATATAAATATATGAATATTAATGGTCAGACAGGGGCAAGCCACCTGTGACTTGTTAAGAAATAAGGGAAAACATACACTGGATTGTTTTATTTTCTCTAACTTACAATTAGTTCAGACCTTCATCTTATCTAACTTCCACTACAAAATTAACAAATATTTTCAAGCAATACAATTTAAAATGCAGATGTCTTAACAGAGGAGCTTCTGCATGGAAGGGATATCACTTCATGTTTACACTGGTGCAGAGCCACATTCAACAGCTCCTGACTACCGCAACAGCACCTGGGCCAGCTAAATTCATCTGCCGGTCACTGATCACCAGCAAAGAACAGATCACTGCATATGGAACTGACTCAAAACTGGTAATTATGAAATTGCAAGTGGTTTCCTTTCATTATTCAGAGAGAAAACCTGAGGTGAAGTTGCATATTATGGATAACTTCATTTAATAATCTGCTGGCACTAAAAGAGGGAGGTTCTGCTCAGACCCTTGGCTTTCAGCAACACTACTTTTATTTATTTTGCACCAGCTCTGATGTTCACCTGACCTTCCACTGAACTCATTCAAGTTGCTCAGAATGCCATGTACACATTTTGCCTTCCAGAAAAAGCATAAGGACCAGAATCGAAAAGAGGACTGTCTTCTTCTGGTCATGCAGAACAACTACTAAATAGGATGAAATGATAAATGTGGCTGAGCCAAACAGGGATTTCAGACAGAAACTAATGGCAATCCTGACTGGCACTTTCAGAGGAGGAAGCTTATTTCCAGTATTCAAGAAAAGATAATAATACTCTTTTCAATTTGGCTGGCAAAGTCCCTCTTTCTGTTCATAGATGCTCACAATTTCCCCAACCTTCAACAGGCATAAGCACAAGTACCTTCAAAGACATACACAGTAATAAGACAGGAACAGAACAGGAAACTACAAAGATACTGTAAAACATGATCAGTACAGTCATTGCTTTTATAGTCCAAACACCCAGTGAAGGGTTGATAAGCTCAAAAAACATCAGTAACTTATTTCACAACACTCGCCTTCCTTTTAACAAAGCAGTGGTTTCTTCTCCATTTCTCTTCAATTTTTAAATTTTATAAATACGAGATTCTAGTGAACATCAAGGGTAATTTTACTTGTTCATGATATTACAGAAATGTGTCTCCAAGTATCACTTCTCCCTATAATAGAAAATTCCTCTTTTTTCCTTTAAAATGAAAAACCAGGTGGCGGCCACTATGTAAAAATGCATTTTCGATACTGCAAGTGTTTGATCCCACCTTTGCAAATAGAAATGTGTACTTACTATTAATCTAATGAATGAATCACAGTGACCTCAGTGAGCAGATGAGCTACAAATACATTGGCTCAAAATATTTCCAACACAGAGAAATGGAACAACAGTAAGGCACAAAATTGACAGGGCTGAAAGGGACTTCTGGAGATCATCTAGTCCAACCCCCCTTCTAAGGCAGGTTCACCTAGAGCAGGTCACACAGGAAGGTGTCCAGACGGGTTCTGAATGTCTCCAGAGTGGGAGACTCCACCACCTCCTTAGACAGCCTGTTCCAGTGCTCTGCCACCCTCAGTGGAAAGTTCTTACACTTCAGTTTTTGGCCACCGCTCCTCATCCTGTTGCTGGGCACCACCAAAAAGAGTCTGGCACCCTCCTCTAGGCACCCACCTCTGAGATATTTATATGCATTAATGAGATCCCCTCTCAGTCTTCTCTTCTCTAGACTAAACAGGTCCTCCTGCAGTCTCTCCTCATAAAAGAGATGTTCCAGAGCCCTAATCATCTTTGTGGCCCTGCACTGGACCCTCTCCGGTAGCTCTTTGTTTTTCCTGTCAGTATTGCAATTCATAAATGTCCTACAGAGGTAGGAAAAAGCGACTGCTTTTGCAGATGATGGAGCAGTTTGTCCTAACACAGGCTTTATGTAGTTTATCAGGCAGAAGGCACAGATGAATCTTTTCCTCATCTAACCTATGATAACTCCAGCACCACAGAGGCCCCACTAAACTTTCTGACAGCATTAAGTAGAAAAAAGAAAGAGGATATGACTTTGCAAATAACTTAAGAAGCATATAAATTAAGAAGCTGCTAAACACTGCAAATAGAAGAAAATCAGGACAATAACAAAAAAACAAAACCAAACCCACACTCAAAACTGAAAGGGAAGTGAAAAGAAACCTGTAACAGCGAAACAGTAAAACTTTTCCTCTCTCAGAAAAGCAAAATGGTCTGTCATGGGTACAAACTGAAAGAGGAGAAATTTATGTCCGATATTAGGAAGAAATTCTTTACTGTGAGGGTGTTTAGACACCAGAGCAGGTTGCCCAGAGAGGCTGTGGATGCCCCATCCCTCACAGCGTTCAAGGCCAGGCTGGATAAGGCCTTGAGCGATCTGGTCTAATGGAAGGTGTTCCTATCCATGGCGGAGGAGGGGGGCGGGGCTGGGACGAGACGATCTTTAAGCTCCCTTCCAATCCCTCGGCATTCTACGACTTTACGACTTCTAGATCCAAGAGCTCCCAGCACGACACAAACACTGGGAAGGGTACGCCGATGGGGACAAGGCCTCCCCCCCACGCCCGCGCTGCCATCGTGTGACGCCCCACGACACCCGAGCGGCGAGGAACCCCGGGATGCTGCAGGACACCCGAGCGCCAGGGCGCCTGCATCCCACAGGCCTCCGGAGCCGGCCCGGCAGCCCCGGCCGCTTCTTCCCGGCAGGAGGGGCCGCCCACACCTGGGCCCGGCCGCACCTGGAGCCGGCACCGCCACGCCCAGGGCCCGCAGCTGCCGCCGGGGCCCCGCAGGGACGCCGGGCCGGGGGAGACGGAGGAGGAGGGGATGGCGAGGGCCCTACCTGAGGAGCGTCTCCAGCGCGCTCTCGTGCTTGTCGAGCGGGCGGCCGAGCGCGCTCTTGCGGAGCCGGCTGAGCTCCTCGGCGGCGCGGCAGTGCTCGGCCTGCGCCTCGGCGCCCGGGTAGCTCTGCTGGATGAACTTGCAGAGCGGCTTGGCCAGGTCCACCTCCGAGGCCTTCTTGAGCTGCACCGAGATGAAGTTCGTCATGTTCTTCGCCGCCGCCGCCGCCCGGCGGGCAGAGCCGCCGCCGCCCCGGCCCCTCTCACCGCACCGCGGGGTCCCTGCCCCGCCGCCGCCGCCGCCGCTTCCGGGAGCGCCGCGCAGGCGCACTGCGCCCCGGCACCGCCTCCGGGAGGGAGGGAGGGAGGGAGGTGGGGAGCGGCTGTGGGGATGGAGGGAGGGAGGGAGCGGCTGTGGGGGAGGCTCCCGAGGTGGGGGCGGCCCGCACGGCAGTACCGCGTAGGGAGGCGGCCGAGGGAGGGGTGGCTCGGCCGGCCGTCAAAACTTTCACGCTGTCTGTGCATTTTTTAACGGAAAAAGGCGTCAGCGTTCGCTGGTTCCGAATTAACGTAGCTTTGCTACTAATTGGTACTCCAACCTCTACTTCATAAGTACATCTCTCTGTTCTCGTGCTGATGAGTCCGCAGGCGCAGTTCTTCCCTCCGTTTGAATCTGGGATCCCTTCTGTGCTCAGTGAGTCGGTGGTCGCAATCCCAGTGCTGGGATTACCTTTTTCCCACTTACTGCTCAGTTCTGTTGACTTCACTCCCGGTGTTCCTCCCCAGACAGCCCATTCCTCTTGGGGTTGTCTTCCCTTATCCTTGAAACGAAAGATTAGCCAAGTGTACAAACAGACAAGAATCACGGAATTGTTAGGGTGGGAAGGGACTCCTGGAGATCATCTAATCCGACCCTCCTGCCAAGGCAGGGTCATCTAGAGTAGGTCACACAGGAATGTGTCCGTGTGGATTTGAAGAGTCTCCAGAGAGGGAGATTCCAAGACCGCCTGTTTCAGTGCTCTGTTACCCTCAGTTGAAAGGAGTTATCCCTCCTATTGAGGTGGAACTTCTTGTGTTCTAGATTTTGGCCCTCGCTCCTTATGCTGTCGCTGGGCACCACCAAAAAGAGTTTGGCACCATACAAAGCTCACAACGCAATTACTAATCACAGCGGTTCAGCTACAGCTACTGATTAACAACTTAAAAGGAGGCACAAAGTTTGACTCAAACCTCTATCCAAACTTTGAGGAACTCAAATCTTGAGGGGCTTGGCATCATTACCCCTCTAAGGCTCTGAAATGAGGGGCTTGGTATCACCGGGCCCACTGCCCTAGGGGAAGCGGGAACCATGTTCTGCATATGAACCTTCCCATCTGTCCAAACTGCCGGGAGCCTGGGGAAGGCAGTGAGCTTGAGCACTGTGTGGTGGGAGTTGTGACCATGGAGCTCGGCTGTGGAAAGGGACAACCTCGCAAGCGGTGACACCGCCGTGAAAGCAGTGGCTGCAAGAAAGGAGTGGAGCCATCAGGCTTTTAACGCCTTACAGTGTCCCATTCTCAAGCCCTGCCCTAAGGATCAGTGTCTTAAATAAAGCAGAACACGGCTTCACCATGGCAAATGTTGAAATGTGTCTATTGGCAGTAAAAGATGCAGATTCACGTGTTGTGTCATCACGGATCAGCCACATTATGCTTGCTTTCTGCTGACTCAGCACAGCGTGGCTCAGGCAGGCGTAACAGGCACTCTGCCCACCAGGCTGGCTGGTCCGGGGACCAAAAAGGGATATGCAAGCCATGTGCTCATCTCTCCGTTTCCTCTGCCACTTGTTCCAGACAGCTAAGGCTCTAAGCCTGCTATTTTCTTATTGCATAAGCTGCCAGGTGATGACACCACAAAAAGGAGTGGTAAAAGTGCTTTTAAAATTACATATTTGTTCTCAGTTTGTAGCAGACAACGGGTTTTGCTGTAAAGCAGGCGACCCCTCCGTACTGAAAGTGTGCTCTACTAAGTAGAGCTGCCTTTGTCATCTCATGAATGTCTGAAGTAGTGTGGCGTAAGAGGAAAAGGGTAGAGCCTGGGAAATCAGTCTTAAGCATTCCTGTCACCACTGGGAGGGGCAGCTTGTCCAGGATTAAATGTCCTTGTATGCAATCCAGAGATGCTGTGGCAACGGCAGCCAGGCCTTCCCAGGCACAGCCATAGGGAAGGAGACAAGGGAGTTGTCCTCATTCTGCTGCATCCGGTCACCTTCAGTGGGGCCCAAGTGGGTACCCTTCAGAGTCCTGCCGGATTGCTTCTGTTAAAAGTCTTTGCTATAATCACAAAAAGTGAGTATATATGTTATCAGTTCCTTGGGGCGCTCCTGGCTCCTGCGCTGAGTAAACACACAGCTGTGTTTTTTATAGCTCAATCAAAACTAATTAGTAGTTGACTCAATTTTACATTAAAAAAAAAAATTGTATCCTGCAATGAATACAAAAAGTAAGCTGTCCTGCCGTCCTCATATCTGAGTGCATGAGTTCTTCCTGGGCATATATTTTTCCCCGAGGTTTTATGCCCCCTTATACTTGCAACTATTCGGTGTCTTAGCTTGAGTTAGCCTTGTACTGGGTGCACTTTCCTGTCCCAGAGAACACCTCCTTGGATTCTGACCAATTTTAAGATACAGTTTAAGTGTGGGCAGTTGCCTCCGTTTGTTTCCCATACGAAGACTTTCTGGAGTATAGTTAGCCTATAAGATACATGGCTGCTTATATATGGACAATGGAAGCCATCAATGCCTTCCAGCATAACACTCATAAACATGGAAAGAGTGTGAACAGGGAAGGGCAAAAACTGCAGCTATGAGATCATAGTTCTACTTTAGAGCCGTGGTGACCTTTGTATGGCTGTTGCTTAATGAATGGAATGACTGATACTTTGCATTCCTAAACATCCGCCAGCACAACACAGAAATTTCACTTTGTCTTAGAACAAGTTACTACAGCTTCAAATGTACAGGTGATTTGCTTCTTTCCCACATATTTCTTGATAAATCAGTACTCCTCTGAAGGCTTTATTCTGATTATTACAATTATAATGTAATAGCAGTAATGACTTGTTTCCTTATTACCTCTGACTGGTTAAGTACTATTTCCCAATATGAGGAAGCCACACAGTCAGGAGTTATCAGTGCTGGGAGCATAATCTACATCTTCTGACTCACAGTCCTGTGCTTTAAACAACAGACCACACTTCCCTGTTCAACAAATTTATGATGCTATCTAAGGGAACTGCTTTAAAACAGGTTCCCCCAAAATGTTTGAAATGAGGCAGCATAAACAAGTAATATCCACTGACACATTTCATTTCAATGTAGACCATTAGATGTCCCCAGCTTTCCTCTTTTTCCTAAATAACCATCATGCACATGTATAACACCACAGTTTTGCAAAAGCACTTCCAAAAGTCAGATTTGCTTTCAGTACTCAAACCAGCTTTTCTTCAGTTTCTTGGGTTTTATCTACCATTTTTAGACAGAAAAACTTTTACATAAATCTTAACATTCTCTTTTATTCTTGCTTTCTGTTCATGAAATCTGTGTACAGATATTTCATTGAAGCAAGACTTCATTCTGCATTTGCTGTATTTTATTCTGTAATTTTGATCATGCTGCTTTATCCATAGCATAAGAATTTCCCTGTAGCAATTCAACTAATTGGCAAACAGATGCTATACCAAACAAATCAAAAATCAGCTAAGGAAGTGATAAGGCAGTTAGTTGTTAATTTTATTAAATCATTAGGCCCTTTTGCCTAAAGCTTCATTTAATCGCTCAGATCCAATCCCATTTTGATATTCCTAACAAAATTTTTTGGTGACACAGGGTAAGGACCAAGTATTTTATCACCATTATCTTATGACCATGAGTTTCAGGAATTATTATCATCAATTACCAAAATGAGGGAATGCGGAAAACAAGTTGTATGTCTGCTTTGATCTAAATAACCCATCTAGTCCTACTGCCCATTTAGAAGAAAATGTGAAATTCTTATGACCTATGAATGAAATTTTTCCTTAGCAACCCATAATCAAAATTACGAGGAAGAATTCCTACCATTTCCTTCAAATTTTACACTCCTTTACTTTTTGCTTCCAAATTTGGAGGTATTATAAATCCTAATTCCCTCAACTTTAATTTGTATTTATGAGAGTGTATTTCTCTTTGGCGAGGAGAGACCTGAACCAGAAGATACATTGATAACGAACTCAGCGGGGCAGGGGCTGGGCTAATCTTTGTGATCATAGAGCTGCAATCACAAGAATGCTCGATATGTCATCCTACCGCTGTTCCAATGCTAAATACGAAAAACACGTCTTCAGTCCAAATTCCAGATGTGATACAGGTCAGGGGGAATAAATGAGAGGTTGGAGAAGTGGGAAAACAGGTCTAAGTCAATACTGTCGGTACACTTATTTAGGGTAGGCACTTTTATGTAGCGGTAATTACAACCAAGTTGCCTTTCAGCCACAATAAAGAGTAAAGGTAGCGACTATATCTGATTTTTGCTTGAGGAGAGGGTGCTGGCAGAATGGTCTAGAATAACAATAGCATCACATGCATAGCTAGTGGCACAGAAAAGAACATTGTAGATGTTCATAGAAATATATTATACCAGACCTGGAAATTGTTGACTTAGGTAAATAATTTTACCTGCTGCGTTGCTCAGCATGAGCCAGCAATGTGCACACGCAGCACAGGAAGCCAGCTGCTGCCTGGGCTGCATCAAAAGCAGCATGACCAGCAGGTCAAGGGAGGTGATTCTGTCCTTCTACTCCCCTCTGGTGAGATCCCACCTGGAGTACTGTATCCAGCTCTGGGGCCCCCAACATACGGAGGACATGGACCTGTTGGAGGGAGTCCAGAAGGAGGTCCACAAAGATGCTCAGAGCACTGGAGAACCTCTCCTATAAAGACAGACTGAGGGAGTTGGGGTTGTTCAGCTTGGAGAAGAGAAGGCTCCAGGGAGATCTTGGAGCAGCCTTTCAGTACCTAAAGGGGGCCTATAAGAGAGCTGGAGAGGGATTTTTTAGCACGGGCATGTAGTGACTAGACAAGGGGGGAATGACTTTAAACTGACAGATGGTAGGTTTAGATTAGATATTAGGAAAAAAATTCTTAACTGCAGGGTTGGGGACACATTAGATGAGGTTGCCCAGAGAAGTTATGGATGCTCCATTCCTGGCAGTGTTCAAGGTCAGATTGAATGGAGCTTGTAGCAACCTGATCTCGTGTAAGACACCCCAGCCCATGGCAGGGGCTTGGAACTAGATGATCTTTAATGTCCCTTCCAATCCAAACCATTCTATGATTCCATGATGACTGTAGATGAACTAGAGCCGAGCAAACAGGGAATCCAACCAACATTAGTGCAATGTTTTCCATAAATGGTTATGAGAATATTAGCTATTAGGCCAATTACAGCACAGCCTAGAATTTTCCTCAAGTCTCAGCAGGCTTAGAAATATGCCATATTACAGATCACATAATGATAGAGCCTGTTCTTGTTAATCATACACCACAGAAAAGGAACAAACAGCTCTTCACTGTTTCATATCGTGGTTTGTAGTAGTGGGTCTTCACATTAAGTACCAAAGGCATTGCTAGAGTGTTTTCATATATCCTATCAAAAATGTTATTATTTTTATTGCTTAGACTATTCATATCACTGTGGTTCTAGAAGATTTACAAAGCAGAAAAGATTGTGGAAGACAGCAGCAACTTCCAGTTCAGTAGGAAATAGATGAGACGCTATTAAAACGTGTTCCCCAAAAGGTCAGAATTAGTGGAAGATATGTGAATACAAACATACAAAATGCTTTTTTTTACAATTGAATAAGGCTGCTTGCTATTTAGCTATATTCCCACAGTCCTGTATACCACATGCAGAAATGGTGCAGTCTTGCTCTGCCTCCAGATACACACTCTGCTTAGAAAGAGACAATGATTACATAGGTAATTGTAGTGAAAGAAAGCAAAGCATTAACATGCAGCACTATAGATAAACTGATACAAATCAGGAGACTAGCACCCCCAAAATGGCCACTTCTACTGTGAATTAGAGTGTTTGTGAGGATATAAATTCACACCCTGTTTCCTGTCTACTGGGGCAACTATGCGTAAGGAGAGGCTGATGTAGTAGAGGATATTATCGTAATTTAATCCTGGGCAGATTATACAGCTATTTACTGAACCCAGTCTTGTGTTTAAATTTCTGGAATATCCAAAGCCAGGTATGCGAAGTTTCACTTAGATTTTGGCGTAAAAACTCTGCAATCAACAGACTTTGTTGCAATGTTTATGGTGTGCTGTTTGAAAAAGGTTCACAGCCTTCAAGTCCAGGTTGGATAGGGCTTTGAGCAACCTGGTCTAAGGAAGGTGTCCCTGCCCACGGCAGAGGGTTTGGAACTAGATGAGAACTAGATGATATTTAAGGTTCCTTCCAACCCAGATTGTTATATGATTCTGTAATTTTAAGTTTGTTGAAATAAAGAAAAGGTTTGTTCTACTTCTGCTTAGTGTGGAACCGTTGGTGTTACTTACTAAATCATCAGTTCTATTTACATATATAAATTATGGAGTTTTAAATAATGTTACCCCTAGGAATGGAAAACAAGGTACTTGACATATTGTATTAAAAACAGACAAAAAATAAAAAGTTTGCTTTTAGTGATAATGGACTACATTTTCCCTTACACTGCACTTATTCTTGCTATGAACATTTCCTTGAAATGTCACAGGATTTCAGAAGCCCCAACAGGAGATTCATAATGTTCTAATGTTATCACATCTTTAATTAATTATTAAAAGAGAGAATTAATGACCTTGAAACACAAGTGTTTTGCCATATAGCCTTCTCCTAACTATGCCATGTTTTTGTTTCTTCTAATTTTAAAATAATAAACAACTGAATTAAAGTATGTGATTCTTTATTCATTCAAGAAGAGAGAAGAGTTTTTTATTTTACAAATCACTCTTACAAGCTTGGCTGATTAAGTTACCCCTTAAGATTTGACAGTCAGAAAGTTTTCACTTAAATTCTATATTACTAAATAATGCTAACATATCTGTAATAGAAAGTAACAAAATAGATGAAAGATAACTGGATAACTTTGAATCTCTTAATTATCGCAGTATGGAATATACCTAAAGCAAGAGCTTTATTTTTTTCGCTTTAAAACATTGCTTGCTTTATTTCAAGCATTGTATTTCATATTTTAGAAATAATTTTGTTCAGCTATGTTATCAGTTCAATCCAAATATTTTTTGAACGAAAGGACAGAGTAGCCTTCAAAGAGGCAGAAATTAATATTTGTCCTTTGTTGATATTTTACAATATGTAATTAAATTTTATATCATTTTTGCCTGTATATTCAGTGCAGGAAAAATACCTTTTCCTGTTTACTACACTACAATTACAAGGCTTGACTAGAAAACTCCATGTATAATTCGAAGACTACTAAGTATATTACATTGAAGATATGAAAGAAAGTAAATCTGGTTAACTGAGGAAAATCCCTTCTAAGTAATCATTGATTCAGCATATTTCAACAGTATTTTTTATTCTGAAATAGCTTATAAAATATTCAAATAGAAATAATTTTACAAAGCTTGAAATACATCTGGATGGAAATAGGGAATTAGGTAGTCAGTCACTGATACAGCATAATGGTTGCTAGTATAGAGACATCGTTTCCTGCTATATGGAAGAGGCAGGACAGTAAATAAGATCCCAACAGAAATACCTCCACTTGGTAAATTCAGTTAAAAACCAGTGCTGAAATTCAGTTCTGTCATTCAAGGGATGCTTTTTGTAGCAAGTGAGAGGTTTACATGACTAAGTAATCGTTCTATTGACAGTAAAGTTTTTATTTTCAGCATTTCAGGTGGAGAAGGGCCTGCAGGTTGCAGTTCAAATATATAGAACTCCTTTACTGCACAAAGCAGTCCTGTTTTTTGAGAAGACAGTAATAAACTTTGTCCCTCTTATGGGCTGCGTACACGTGCACCAACAGGGACAAGCATGATGCTCATGTGTGAGTGGGGGAGCATCTGTCATTTGGCTGGGGGCATGTGCCTCTACTCCCGTGCCTGTAGCAGCAGCTGCCCAAATGTGCAGTTCAGCTCTTCCCTGGCTGCCAGGTTATTTGCCACCTACTCACTAATTCGGGTGAGGAACATGCTCTTCCCACTCAGTAAAGTGGCGTTGAGAGGTTTTGCACATTTATGCTCATATGGGCTGATCCTCCGTATCCGCATCTGTGCATATTGCAATTGTCACTGTATAGACGGAATCTATTATGTAAGAGCGTTTTGCAGTCACAGGGAAGAATTTCCCATTCTGCTCTGGACAGAGCAGTCACACTGCTAGAGGGTTCTAGGAGATGATAATAGGGGCCAAGGCCTAATTTTAGGTTCAAGGGGGATGATAAGCATGTAAGGAGGAAAGCAAGGACCTGATTTAAAAGCTGTCAGTTCGGAGTTGCTCCTTCTACTGTGGGAATTGAATGAATCATTCCCCACAACTGTGGTCCAGGAAGCATGTCCTTATTCTCTGGAAACAACAAACTCCAGTGCACAGCAGCCTGAGACCTTACAATAAATGGGAAGATCAAGTGAAAGATGGAAGACCCTGAGATCAGGGCTGTTCCATGGTCCACGCAGGGAGAGATTTGTGATTTTTCCCAGTTCAAAACACCTCCTTAACACATGTACTGGCAGGCTTACAAAGAGCCACCTCTAACAATTTCTGAAAGCTGTGAAGATCCTCATGTTCTGCTGTTAAACGAGGTTTTTATCTTACACATTCCAAACATAATGAATCAGAACAAAGTTTCTCTGTTATATAATGTAACAAATGCCAGTACAGGCAGCTCTTCTGAAAAGTTTGGTCCTACCACAAAAATCTAGGAATAAAGAAATGGCAACAGGATTTGCTGACCACACTGCCAGAGGATTCCTCCTAAAAATGCATGCTTGGCAACGCTCAAAGGAGAGACAAACTTGTGCTGGTACAGTCTGCAAAAAGTAAGATGCAAAAAATGTGGGTTAATCTTCTACTTCATCATTCTGCTGGCTGTCTAAGAACCTATGTCGTGCAAGCAGGCAACAAAATCCAGCATTAGTACAGTGTTTTTGCACAAAAAATGGAAAGAGAGGATGATTTGATCACGGGCATCTTTACAATACGTGCCTTTTTCTAATTTTTTTTTCCATCAAAAGAGGTAACTGGCTCACATTGCTTCTAATTGTGGTAGGATATCCACAGGACATTCCATAGCCTGACTCAGACATTTAAGAGGAGAGTTTCAGAGACACTGGATGAGCCAGTTTGTGGTATGACTATGCACTTCAGACAACACCTTTGCAAAAGTTACATAAACTAGGGCAGATTTCAGGGTACATTTGTCATATATGATTCATCCTGGCATAAGGTATCTGGAGAGGGTTTGACTAATGCCAGCACCTGAAACATTACTATAAGGAATTTATCATGCAAATTACATTTTACAAGCTCATGAAATTATCCCTAATACTCTTGAATTCTTAGGTTGCTCTACCTGACATTGCCTTTGAAGTTCCAGAAAGTTCTTAATGTCATATAAACAGACTGAAATTTTTGTAATGAGTTCCTTAACTGGTATTTTCTTCTGTAGAATCTGACATTCGACTGATTTGTACCTGCAATTTTTCTTCCATTCAGACTGACATATAAACTATAATGTTGCATTCCTTTCAAACTACTATGTTTGTGTGCCTAGCTACTTAACACAGTTTCCGCTCCTTTCAGATACAGAGGTGGTGACATACACAAATAAGATAATGCAAAGAACGTGAGATAGGTTATTCCTACTTCAAATGTTATGTTTAAATGCATGCTTAATTACTATCCATTCTCTGTGCAAGCATTGACAGGCTTATCAGCAATCACTTTCACAATCAGTTGGCACTACCTCCAAACTACTTAGCTAGGATTTTGACTACCACTAGGCAGAACCGACATTAAATTGTCCTTGGAATCATTCTAGATAGCAAGTGAACTTCATAAAGTTAAAATCAAAGACTAATCACTTCTTTACCGATACAATCCTTTGTGCTTCTGTAACTCTGATAACACCAGACGTGCATGCATCAACTCTCAGGCCTCTAGTTTTGTCTATCCCTTCTGTACCTCTATGTCTACATGAACTTACAGCATCTACTTCCTCCACTTTTAACAGTCTTCAAAGCATATACTTTGGATTGGTTAGCTAGATGTGAGTCATCATAGCAGGTCAATTCATTTTCCCATGGTGTGTTTTGTTCTGCCTCATGACTGTCACTTTTCCCATTTCGATCTTACCAGTATTACCTGCTTGGCATGGCAGTGTATCAGTGCCTGTTTTCAGGGATGAAGCAGCTAAAGAATTTTTTGTTCACTACGTAGATGGCTTTTCATTTCATGTACGTAGTATTTATATGCTAAGTATTTAAATGTTATGTTTTATTGGCCAGAAATGTATGCAGTGATTCAATGGTAACCATCTCCCTTTGTATAAAACTCATATATAAAGTATAAATACAAGCACATCAAAATACAGCTCAGAAAAGCAGCTCAGTGAGAGATGGGAAATTTTGCTTGAGATGTATTTTTTGTTAAGAGCAAAGATAAATATCAAAGACGAAAACTTAAGGCTCACCAGATTTTTTTTTTTTTCAGGAGTGCTATCATTGTACCTGCTCATCTTCACTCTTGGGTTTGCTGACACAATGTCTCATCACTGTCAAACAGAAAGGTTGCTTCAGCTCACTTCCTCTCCTGTTTCCTCCTTTGCTCACATGGAATAATAAACCATATTTGAGAATGGTATGTTAACCAGATTATATGCAGGGAAACAGGAATTAAGAATGAGGTGACTCTTTAGGAAATGGGAAAGGGAATGGTATAAAGAATGGAGGACTGTAGGCAATTACTGGAAGCTGAGTTGATGACTCAGAATACTTAGGAAAAGGTACCAAGCTTAGGGTGTCCTGATCAAGGTGAGTGTGAAATTTTTGGGGCTTTTGCATGTTCAGTGAGGAACATAAGAAGCATGGTTTTATTTGCCATACTACCTAGTAAATAACTATACATACAGGCAAGGGTCTTTGCAAAGATTTAGGAACACTTTGCTAATTAAGTAAGACAATAATTGAAGCAATTATATATTAATAGATCTATCATTAACATACCAGAGAAGTTATTTGTCAGAAGAACTCCCATGCTAGCTCCAGGAGAAGAACCAGGGACTTCTATTTTAGTAGAATTTATTAACATACTGTAGTCATTAGCAGTCTCTTTCCTTTTACTTCTTATTCCACCTGCACCAGAAGAAGTCTTCCTAAATAAAATGAAGAAATTACTAGGCTGATAATATTTGCAAAGGATATTTCCATGTATGAGGCACCATGAGAGCAGTCTGAGGTGTGGCTGGGATGTTCTTCAGTACTTGTCATGCATAGTGCTGAAAAGTCCTATGGGAAACACATCACTTATGGTACAAGTTAGGGCAACTCTTAGGATAGCTGGAATTTTTCCAGGAACCAAACTGGCCTGCGGCAACTTCAGAATGGAGATAAATACATATTCCTTGCATTTGCTTTCTGCTCTGTGCTGCACCTGAAAGGAACTAAACATGCCGTCTTGGTTTTGTAGTGTTGTCAGTATTAGTGTGCTGCAGAGGAAGAACACAACTCTGTGAATTAGTGTACAAGCAAATAAAAAAATGCTGTCTGAAGCACCATATAACTGTAAAGAGCTACCAGATGGAAAAAGATAGAAATGTACAAGGTTACTTCTTTAACACACGGTGCAAAGATTCCCGATGTAGCCCCACCAGAAGTGCTTCTCAAAGCAGAAGCCTCTAGAAGGGTTGCTGCAAGCCAATTAGGTCTGTATTACAGCACAGAGGTAGCTGTCACACCATACTGTACAACCCACAACATTGTTACCATCAAGGAACAAAATGCTCTCTTCCCCTTCTAACTTAAAAACCCATAAGGGAATGAAAAAACTTTTAAAAACAATTACCATGTGAATCGCATTTCCCCCATTACCCTCCGCTCTGCCTAAATAAATAGGGAATACTGATAAAAAATGATAGGGAGCTCATTTTTTCTAGCCACAAGATAAAGCTGAAAGTAATAATATTCATGCCATGATTCATACTCCTGAGAGGAGTAGTGTATCTCTTGAATCTACTACCAACTGCAAATGCCATGCTGATAGAACTTATCTCTCAGAGTGAAAAGATTGTACTGTACAAAGCTATTATGTATTAATTTAATATTGGATTTTCTCCTTGTTGCAGGATCAGCTCTCTATCTTACGATTACTGACACATGAAATAAAACACAGTGATGAGAACACATTTGAAATTAAGTTGGATTTTATCATATAATGGACTTTTATCAGAGTGGGAGAAAAATAGGGTTCATAAAAACAACATCCAGTTATGGAAAGAAAGTGCATCTGCAATTAAACTATAGTGGTGGTACATTAAATAGGAGTGACTAATGGTAGATGAACTCAGTTAAATAAAGCTGGAAGTATTTAAAATATCAAGAAGAGTTTTATACTGAAACCATATGATCTGTTTTGGCTTGATCACTCTCAGAAGGCCTGCTGCTGTACAACCCTTCAGGCAAAACACCTGCTGAGATCTATTTGCTTATAAAGAGAGATTACAGGCAGATTTTAAAGCTGATAAAGACTGGATTCAAGCAACGACCGCACAGCCATTGCCCAGTTCTGTGAAACACAATTTGCATTATCTTTCCTCTTTGTGGAAAAATATTGCTTGCTTAAATAGTCATTTACATGTACTACTGGACACAATTATGTCTTGGGAAAACTTTTTGTGATAATTGTGTTCTTGGATTTCCATGTAATGGCCATACCTTGACATGGAAGGTTATATAAAACTATGTTTTGTGATAGAGGTTTTGTGATCTCAGCTGTATTTCCATATTAGACTGTACAATGCCTGAGGCCAGAAACCCTGACTGTCAATTATTTATGCACACTCTGAAGCACTGAGAGGGTAACCTCGTTAAGGCAGCAGAGGATCCTCCTCACATGTCTACCACTGGGTGCAATGAGGAGGTCTGGGCTGATCTGCTCTCAAGCCCTGCTGCTGGGACAGCTACAAGGCCACACCGCAGCCTGCACCGACAGTGCTTACCTTCACCTGCAAGATGCATCTTCAGATCTTCTTGCAGCCCAGGTGGGATATTCAGCTGTCTTGTTTTCTAGGCTGACTGCACACCAGCAGGGCACAGGAGAGGACATCAGGCCACACTCCAGCTCTGCAAGGGCTGAGCACTTAGTGACTGATGGAGCCAGAGTCTGCTCGTCACCTACAGTGACAAGAACAAAGCAGTGTTGGTAGTAGACAAACACAGCCACAGCAGCTGTACCTATGTTTTCACTTTGGCTTTCACCTGTAGCTGCATGCCTTCCTGCCGCAAGGCCAGCCAAACACCAAACCCTGGGATGCCAAGCAAGTCTCTCTGGAGCTGACTGTGACAGGCTCTGGCTACTAATGAGAACAGCAAAACCATTTGTATTGAATAACCCTCTTCCAATAAAACTCCTGGCCTGGCCAGAAATATGGTCACATAACCACAAAAATACTGTGCTTCCTGCAATGGTGCCTTGAAGGCAGCTTTTGGTTTGCAAAAACACACACCTTGAAACACATAAGGTTGCACAAATATGCACTCAAAAATGCTTTCAAAGCCAAAAGGTCTGATGTCTTTTTCTGATATAACTGTAGGATATCCCTATGTATGGACATCCCTGGAAGCACGCTGCAGTCTCCAGTGTGAACACGGATAGAGTAACCTCAAATGCAGAGTAGACATAGCCAGCATATCTACTTCATTCTCCAGGCTCAAGTTAGCACTTCTTGAAGCAGCACCAAGATATCAATTACATTGCATCAAAGAAGGAAAATGTTGCTGGTCTAATCTGTCTCTGTGAAGTCCAGAGTGTGCAGTCCTTGTGAAACTTCCAGGATCCCAGGGAAAACAAAGCAGGGCTACAAAACGTGAGGAATGTTGCAACTTCTCTAAAAGTCTTCAGTTAGCAAAAGTCGACTGATTGAAGTGTTTGCTTAAAGAAATAAAATGGATTATTGGAAAGCACTTTCTTTTCATCATGCACCCTTCAGAAAAATAAGATTTGGAGAATAATACATTCTCTGTTGAAGTATGTCTCAACTTTTTTTTTCCAAAAATACATATAACTAGATGCTAGTTTTGAAAATGTCATCATGCCCCAAGCTTGCTTTCATAAATATGAAGAATTGTAGCCATTGCCAAGATGTGCTTCATTCCTATTTTTGGGCATACTTTGGAAGTTCAGACTTAAGCAACTCACTGCACTGAAAGGAAGTTGGGCTTAGGTAAGGACCGACACTAAGCCTCATCATAACAGGATTTTCTGGATTTCTGAATCTCAGTGCAAGTCTGTAGCTAAAGTTTTGAAACTAGTCTTTAGACTTATAATGGTCCACAGCAAAACCACAGAGATAAAGAAAAGTGAACTGTGGGTGGAAAATCAGACTCTATGTTGAAATTTTAGATGTTGTCATTCAGGTCCATCTCAGTCCTGTAGTTCAGATGGACTGGTTCTACCGCTCTTACTCCTCCTTTACCACATAGCTTTGTGACAGAAGTGGGATGCAAGCTTTACATTTTAAAGAGTTTAAGGCAAAAGAACATTACCATTCTCATACACATAAAGAAACATGTATTTTTACACTTCAGAAAATAAGAAAGTATATACAGAGGTAGGAAATGAGTTTATTTTAATAGCAACCAAGAAATCAGAGACCACAAATACACCATTAAATCCACAGTATGAGGATCCTGGGTGCATTCCCCCTGTGGAGGCCTGACTGCCTATTCTGGACGCCAGGAGCGATGTGGTATAGCTGTGTAACCTTGGATCATATAGCTGTGAAAAGTTGGTGAGTGAGAAAGAGCTGCGAGAAGCCCCTCTGGAGGATTCCCTGCTTCACTTGGGAGTGACATTTAAGCTCCAGCTCTCACCCTGGGCCCCTGTCTGAGGTACAGTGTGGCTGTGATGCACCCAAGCCATGTACCTCACCAAGTCAAGACACTTGGCTTGACCTGGGACCTGCCTCTGTGACTGCAGACCTGTCTGGCAGCCAGCAGGCTGTTGGTTGACCCTGGGCACTGCTAGAGGACCTCTCTGCTCACCTTGTTCTGCCACAGGGCACATTGAGGCCCCTGCTCCAACTCGGTTGGCTGGTGGCTTTCCTTCCCTTGTGTAGCAGCCTGCTCTGGCTGCAGTCCACACTGCAGTGATCCCTGTGCAGTTCACAGGGTCCCTTGGAAACCCCAAAGAACATCTGCTTGATACCAGGATCCTTGAATAAATGTTACATTGTCAAGACTTAAGAATGAAGAACATTATTTTATTTTAAAAACGCCCAAAACTATTGGTCACTACATTGATATTATTTTAGCTGAGGTTGTGCAGTCTTCTCTTTCCAAAACAATCAGGCTGTAGATTCTGATTTAAACTAGTTTAAAATGAGCCAGCATGCTTAACATAAGCAGGTATCTAAACTGAATGAACTAGAAATCTGGTTATAGATAATTTTTTAACTAGTCACTCTCACTTCTATACATTCTTGATTTGCTGTAAGTGTGTGGCGTGACATCCATTAGAGTCAGCAAGGGGCATGGTTCAGACATCCACTGCAAAGACAGGTGTGTGCCATGCTGGGGCTTTCCCTCTGCTGTCACTGAGCACTTACATGCTTGCTCACTTATGCACTGGGTTTATGTTCTGGAAATCCATAGCACAGGATACATTTGTGTGCAGAAACACCCTCATGCAGAAATTTTGATTTCAATAGAATTTACTTCTAAATAGGCTGGTTATTGCCTTCAAATGCTGGCAGTGAATACAAGAATGTCTCTGCTATGAGTCATACAATATTAGAAAAAAGGGGAATTCATAATTGAGACATCACAGACATTATAGTTACTCAGTTAAAAGCAGATTAAAAAGAGTCTACTTTTGCTGCCATGAATTTGCATGATATTACTTGGGGTTTTATATATATATAAAAAGTTATACTGTATTGTTGCCTGTATGATGACATATTTTTCTTGTCCTTAGTGAAATAGTCCCCCAGACCTGCTGTGTGGATCAGTGAGTTCTCTCAGTGGAAAGATAGATACTCTAAAAGGGGAACAAAACCCCCATTCATAATCTGACTCTAAGAAATTTTGTCTCTTCGAAGTTACTGTGTTTCAAATCTGTGCATTCACTTCTCTAGAATGTAAAAATGGTGAAGTACCTAAATTTTTTAATAAAATACTAAGAATTGGTTTATGAAAGTTGTAGCTGCAACTTTATGGATTAGGGTAAATGAGTATCAAATTCCTTATATAGATGTGTAAAAAGGTGTCTGCTAGGATCAAACAAATTAGAATCATAGAATCATTTAGGTTGGAAAAGACCTTTAAGATCATCGAGTCTAACCATTAATCCAGCACTGTTGAGTACACCACTAAAATTAGTGGCTATAGAATTTACTGGAAAGTAAACTGAAAATCTGCATGGGTTTAAGAAATACCAAAGTAAAGTTAGAAGTTGTCTTGAATAATTATTTGAAACATGTTGGGTATTTATTTAAATTTGTGCATGTATGTCTATATAACAATTTTTTTTTAAAGTTCTGACAGTTACATTAAATTTTAATTATAAGAACCTTTTACTAATTTCTGTTACTTCAAGTAATTATTATTTATTTCTACATGTTTTCTTCAAGAGATCCCATCAGTACACATCACATCAGTACCTCATCCTCTTTCTGGAAACAAAAAGAAAAGAGCAAGCCCAAAACCCTGATACTGGCCAGAGTAATACGATCTGAATCCAGTCTTAGTTTTCAAAAATTGTCTGAATTTGAGCTGCTTGGATTCATATGGTTTTGTTACTTGTTTCCCTGTTAGATAACTATATGTGACTAAAAGCTGTATTTTCTTGACAGAGTGCTCTATCTATTGATCATTAAAACACTATGAATTCAACTACATTTAATTTAAACAATGCAATTCAGAACCCTCATACACAAAACTAACCTTATTGTCTTCCCCCATAATCTCCTTTACTTTTCCCACTATTCTACTTGATTTACAGTACTGTGATTTTCAGAGCTGTATTTATAGCCATTATCTCATTTAAATTTTCATTCTAAAATGTATTATTCTCTCTAGCTTGGGACATCTGTAAAGGCTATCACTTTAACCGTAGGAAAACAGGGAGAACTGGTGCACTCTCTGCGTTCTTAGAAGCAACCTTCACACTCCCTTGTGTCGGCTGGTGCAGAGATACCAAAAAGAGTGACTCAGCATCTCTCACAGGAGACACAAAGAGCCAGCTGCAATGACTACACCACGTTGTGCAAGAGGTTTGCAGGATTTATGACTGCTTTTTTAGTCCCTGATGCTGCAGATGCACAACTTTTCCCAGGTGAGGCACAGGAGGTCAAGATTTGGAGTGCGGGAGGGACGGAGGACATTGTCTGAACCTTTTTTTTTCCAAAACCCTTAGAACTCCTCCTGCAGAGTGGGTGACAGTTCTGAACGGCAAAGAAATTTAATAAAAACACACCCTTGTACAGTATAGACCCATAACAGTGTGTATTTGGTCAAAGATTCTAATAGCTGTATTAAGTACAATCTGCTTCAAACTGCAGGTTCAGCAGCACCAACCCAGATACAGAAGACCCCAGAGTGTTCTAGACGAGGACAGTAATTTATTCTCTTCAAGGTAAAAAACAAAATCATGCATGACTTTCTTTCCCCTAGAACACCAAAGAACATTTACATGTTTTTCATATGCATACTCATTTGCAGAAATTCCTCCAAAATACCAACTGGTATTTGCATCCATACAAACCAGTAGGTTCCTATGCGAGAAGGGCGGACAGCCAAACAAAAAAATATGATCTACAACAACAGCTAGCTTGGATTCTTTCTGTTGCTGCACAGCAGTGTCGGTAATAGATGCGATAGGTCAAGTTCCAACGACATGCCTTCAGTCGGGAATACGAAGATCTTCCAGGAAGGAGTATTTACCACGAGAGGGAGCTCTCGAGCAGCCAGACAACTTAAGCAAACTGCAGAGGAAAGCATGTCAGAATTAGGCAACAGCCAAAAAATTCAGTCAGCTTAATCTCGACATGTAAATGAGTACAATTCTTTATGGAAAAAAAAGCATTTTAAACTAGATGTATGTAAATGTCTGTATTTGTTAAACCATATCCGTGTAAAGAAAACTTCCTCTTGTTTCGAGAAAGAACCTCTTACCTGAGAAAACCTTCCTTGATCAATACTGGTGATTAATGTCAGAGTTCTTCGAGTAGTAAATGACTGCTGAGCCTGTTCTATTTGTAGCAAGGCTTGCAATAGAGAAACAAAAGCAAGCCAAACCATAGCCAAACAAGTCAGACCACACATGTTTCTCCCTTTCCCTTTTAATTCCCATGTAGTGAGAAGTGGGTTGCTTTGTGCAAACGGGGGCAGAGTCTGGCACTGCACTAGTGTTACTAGGATGAGTATCACCGCACTGCCTGGTTTGGAAAGTTGTATCTATGTGATGAGAAAGATGCCACTCTGCACATTTTTTCATATTCTTCAGTGCATTCACTTGACTTATTTTGCAAGAACAGAGATTTTGCCATTCCAAGGCCAAAATGCACCCAGCTACACGTCCCTTGATACTGCTGTGCAGTACACTGTGTGCTCACTAGTTTTTACTTTTCAGGTCAGATGAAACAAGTATTTTGGATCCTTTCCTAGTTCCTTCATACTGCTGTTACACACAGTAGCATGACAATACAGAGGTAACTGCATCTACATTGAAGTAGTTCTCACAGGTATTTTAAATACAAATTTAATCAATTTATTAAGTTTAAAAATTTAGGAAATTTTATATTGATGGACTATTACGTTGAGCTATTGCACCCCAAATTTTTTCCAGCATGACATGAAATCATTATATAGCAACTAAGCTTTTACACACAACACTGGCATACTATATTCCACCACAGAAATTTAAAGATATAAAAAGTGTAATTGATAGATGTCTAGCAAACTAACCTGCTGCACAAGAGATGTAATCCTTTGCTTGACAAACCACAGTTAAATACTTATACCACTACAGACAAACATTTCTGTCACTGTGCAAAGAGGACATAAAGGATACTAAGTTATGTGGCAGTGCTTTGAGTAATTATATAAGGCATGGTAGACTAATATTATAAAAGAGAAGTGGCAACTTACACGTTAATTCTGACAATATTTTTTATTACCCATAGTTTTTCATTCATTCTTCCTTCTCTACATCACATGAATCAACAAAATTACCAAGTGACTCATAAAAGATTTATCAGGGTGAATTATTTAATTGCAGTGTCTACATGTTAAAACACATTTGACAATAAGGAACAAATTAATGCCTTGGAGTAATCCAGTAATCAAGCATTGGTATGATCTCCCCTCACACCCCATTTCTGTAATCAAATTAACTTAGTATGTACAAGAAAAATACCAGACCACTAGTTTCAACTGCTGTTTTACAAATAAGCATATGAGTGCGATCTCTATTAAATATGTAATTTCAAGAACATTCATGGCACAAGCTAAAATGTAGCAGAGTTCACCGAGTACATTTTTAATACAGTTACGTTTAATATATCTGTAAGGCCTTGTGAGAAAAATGGGCAATACTTCAACTAGCTTGGTGCATATATTGCAACATCATCATGAGAATGTTCCTTCATGACTTATTTATTTTCAGAAGATATTTATTACTTCATTATTCTGATATTATTAATCTCAGAGGGAGGAATTCAAATTATTCTTAAAAGTTATTAACGGTGACAAATTCAGCTTGAAAAGATGCACATCATCCTTTTGCAATTTATGTAAGAAAGTATGCAAAATAAATATCTATAAAACACGGATAACAAAACCTGCCACTTTTCTGCTTAAAATAGCTTACAAAATATGGCAGTATTTTACCTCCTGGAAGTATTAAGAAAATTCTCAGTGTACTGATCTTCAACCTATAAACAAGTAAAAGCCTATGGGTATTCCAGAAGACATTAAAAAGTAGTATATGACTGAAGGATACAACCTCTGAGATGCAATCTGAACATTTGCTTCAAGTCACCAGGGTGGAACATGATGTAGAAGTGCTGTCCCAGCTGCTGAGGAATCCAACAGGAAGGACAACTTTCTCGTAGATTTCTTGAGTGTCAACCTAGGCTACATCAAGTGTAATTTATCAGAGCTTCCTGAGTGCTGTTTAAATTCACTCTTTTTTTTTTATTATGGACTGTGTTTGCTATTTCTGATAAAGAGACCTTTTTTTTTGGAGAGTTTTTAGGGGGGTTTTATGGTTCTTTCAGAGATGGGGCTATAGCTTCTGTGCGGGAAGGATTTCTCAAAAGGGGAATCAGTCTCTGGAAGCTTTTCTGCTGGAACGACTGACAGCCTTGCTGCAGAAGATGCATAACTAAGTTGCATGAGGTCCCATCCTAGTTTTCTGCTAGGCAGGGAAGGAGGGTGGAAACAGAGCCTGAAGCACAGTACGCACTCTTATCAGCCAAAGGAACAAAGCGCACGGCATCCTCCCTCCCCAGCCTCTGTGTGCGATTCTCGCCTTTTTCAGAACAGGAGGATACGTGCGATAATTGTGCAGCACACTCGTATGGGATTGGGGCGTAGGAACAGGTTTGGTGTGCAGTTCAGGTTGGAAATGCGCCTCACTGGATTAGTGTCGTTTACCTCAGCTCCTGCTGTAATTGCCCTGGTTGCTGGCAAGTCACAGTGAGAAGACTGAAGGAAATTTTAATTCTGCATCCAATTACTACAGGGCTTAATTGCTCTACAAAATATTATGCATTGTACAAATACACAAGAGTAGTGGATTTATGCTCACATGCTTGCATATCAAAAAGAAGATTGCGTTCCAAAGGAAGCAATCTCCTTAACCGAGAATAAGAGGCTTTAAAAGATCTTTGGCTTGAACGAAAATGCCTTCTTTTTGGAGCCTCGCCCACATCCCTAGCTATAAAGTCCATTAGGACTTTGTGAGAACATCTACAACAAAACCATGTCATTTGTCCTAGCTGGGGGACTGCTCTAGATTCAGTGTTAGAGTGCTACTTCTGCCTTGCTAAAGTACGAAATGAGCAACCAGGAGCTCTATTTGCCAAATCAAAATGCTATTTGTTTGAAGAGGAAAACAATCAAAACATTTATTTATCCCACAAAAAAAAAAAAAAAGATAATTCTTCACAGTGCTAAGATTTCAAATGAAATTGCCTTGATCTTGTCAGTGATAAAAAGGCTACCAATTTTCTGCTGTTACATCAATGACAGTAAATCAAACAGTGTATCAATAATCAATACAGTACAGAGGCACTAGTCATGCCAGGTAGTAACAGGATAAAATACAGTAGTCTAATCCTCTGATTTTACAGCGAGGCAATTATTTTCTACTGTTTTCTAAGAAAACACCTATTATGTGAAATGGAAAAAAAAAAAAAAGGCAGACCATATATCCCAGCATGACTTTTTGCCCTTAACATACCTTCGCGATGTCGTCTCGGGGTTGACAAAATAGTTTTGATATTTCAAGTGTGTTTCTTATTATACTTTGCCCTTCCCCTCAGCTGCAATGCTATTCACAGCAACTAGATTACCTAATCAGTATATTTGCTTTGAATAAAGAGAAATTCCAAAAAAGCTAGTGCCTCTCTTTTTGTTTAGGATTTTCTTTCTTCAGAGACTGGCATTAAGTTGGACCTTAATGCAAAGCAAATTTTATATCACTTCGGGTTTTGTTTTCAAAAAGTTGTTGGACAGGACAGGAACTGTTCAAAGTTGTTGATACTTCAAGAGTTCAGTATCATCTGCTCAGTTTTTTCTACTTAGCCGATGTTACTAGATCAAGCTATTTTCAAAACTTTCACAGCAAGAAATTTGTTTTTTAAACTTACAACACCAGTGAATCAGATTCAAGTGCACTGAAAAAACCCCACAGCAATCCAGTTTCATTTTTCTGACATTTATTTTTCTATTTCCAGAAGTTTCTAGGGTTCCATTTTCCTATAAAAGCAACCTGTAATTCCATACAGTTTTCATAATCTATCTTTGTAAGTGGCATTGCATACACAGGACAAGAACTATTCAGCTCCATCCAAAATTACATTTTTTTATATGTGCACAGTGAAATCAAATCCATCGTGGAAACACGATGAGCAGTCTGTAATATTTCTGTAAAATTATAATAATCTCAAAGTACAATACATACATTTCTGTTTTAAAGGCATCTTTAATGTTGTTGACCATCATCATTACTGTAATGCCTGGGATCATCAGTTTGCCACATCCCACCAAAATCAACAAAAGGCTGCTTGTGGTCTTGCTTCCTGCCATGCCTGTGGATGGAGATCTCTTTGGTGGTTTATTTTCCAGATCAGTGGGACAGAAGGAAAGTCAAGAATTCCTGAGAATGGAATTTAGTTTGGTTTACACTGGTGTGAAACAGCAATTTGCACGTGTGGTTCCTCAGCTTATACCTGTCTAAATCCTGCAGCCAAATGAGGGGAGTACCCTGCTTTCCTGCAGGCTCAACCCTTCCCTAGTGTTAAAGACTAACGAGGCAAGTGAGACAGCGAGACTGTGCTGTCTTGAAACTAAGCTGAGCTTTCACGACACAAAGGCTGTCATTGAACGAGGTCCCACCAGCCTCTGTCTGCCCCATCCAGCTTCCAGCTATCTGCTTCTACTTTCCTTGCTCCAACTCTGGCTTAAGCCCAGGGTGAGAGAATTTAGGAATCTGAATCAGCAAAAAGCTAGTTATGCAATAAAAAAGGAAGAAAAATTAAGAAAAATGTTATCTCCCTGAACTGTTTACGTGAAGACAAATAAACACCACCTCTGTAGGAAGGGAAGAACGTATACATGACAGTAGGGGGAAGAAAATGACTGCCTGTAACAACAGTGGCTTCCAGTTTAGTGTAAGGTGAACCCACCCAATATTGGAGGGACAGGAGACCACCATTGCTACCCACTGCCATCGACAGGGGTTGCTATGCTTCCCATCTTCTGAGTCCTGTGCTTCTGCCCATAGGATCCAAGAGCCAGCCCAGCTCACTGACTCCAACTCTGTAATTTAGCCCATATTAAACCAACCTAAGTGGTCAGTGCATGGAGTGTCCAGCACAGGGGCCAAACAGAGCAGTTTGGGTGTGAGGAGGGGGAAAGTGACTTCCTCTTCTTTCCTTTCCCTGCATGTGAAAGCCACCATCATACCTACAGAGGCCTGAGAGGCCACACAAACACAGAGGGACGGAGAGAACAGAGCTGCATTTCCCTTTTCTAACATCAAGGGGACTTGGAATAGTTTAAACTGACCCTAAAACAACACCTGAAGTCACGTCACAGCCCACTAAAGGGTCTCCGTCAATTCCTGGCAGTCTCCATGTGGGTCAGCCATGCTGGGGCTTTACTTGGGAAGTTACTAACTGTGAATTTCCATGTGCAGTTCTGGGCTGCTCAGTACAAGAAACACAAGGAGCTACTCGAGAGGGTCCAGTGGAAGGCCACAAAGATGATTAAGGGTCTAGAGCATCTTTCTTACGAGGAGACCCTGCAGGAGCTGGGCCTGTTTAGTCTAGAGAAGACTGAGAGGGGATCTCATTAATGCATATAAGTATCTCAAAGGTGGGTGCCAAGAGGATGGTGCCAGACGATTTTCAATGGTGCCCAGGGACAGGATGAGGAGCAATGGCCATAAACTAAAACACAAGAAGTTCCACCTCAGATGAAGAAGAACTTTCCACTGAGGGTGGCAGAGCACTGGAACAGGCTGTCCTGAGAGGTGGTGGAGTCTCCCTCTACGGAGACATTCAGAACATACCTGGATATGTTCCTGTGTAACCTGCTCTAGGTGACCCTGCCTTGGCAGGGGGGTCAGACTAGATGATCTCCAGAAGTCCCTTCCAACCCCAACAATTCTGCGTAAATAATGGCGCGGGAAGCCCGGTGGGTTGTGCTGGCTTTCTGGAGTAGCACCGAGCACCCAGGTGTTACGCAGCTCTGAAGGGAACAACCCACGTCTCTCCGGAGCGCTGCTGCACGCCGGATGCGGGACCCCATTTCGCGGACAGCAGCGCTGCAGATCCAGCCGCGCCCGGCGTTCCGGGATGGTTCCGCAGGGACCTCCCCACCTCACACCTGAGCGCGGAGCAAGGCGAGAGGGGATGCAGAGCATCGCTGGGCAAAGCCGGGATCCCGCTGGGAAGGGGAAGGGAGGGGAGGAGGGAGGAAAGCACCCGAGCACCCCGGCACCTTTCCCGCCGCTTCCCCTGTCCCTCCCACACTTCCCCATTCTCCCCAGGGCGCCGGGCTGGCACCGCGGCGAGCAGCGCATGCGCCGCCCGCCGCCGGCGGACACGACCCGCAGGGGTCTCGCCGGGGCACTCGGTGGGAGGGGCGTGCTGTCCGCCCCTCCGTCCGTCAGTCCATCCGTCCATCCATCCATCCGTCCCATCCCGCCGCAGCGCGGGGTGGGACGTGCCGCCCCGGCGCGCGCTCTCCCAGGGGAAGCGGGATCCGCGGCGGGAGGCGGGGCCGCGCGCGCCACGCCCGGTGTGTGTCCGCCTGGCGCCGGTCGGGGCGGCAGCGGCGGCGGGAGGCGCAACTTCCACGGGACGGAGGCGGCGCCGCCGCGGCGGAGCGTGAGCGGCTCCGAGGGGGACTCGCCCGGTCCGGCCCGCAGTGGAGGGGAGCGAGAGGCGCTGATAGCCGCCGCGGCGAAAGTTTGGGAGGCGCCCCGCGGGCGGGCAGGAGGGGCCGGAGGCCGCGGCGGCAGGAGCATGAGAGGTCCGCGCCGGCCTCGCCGGTGCCCGTGAGCGGCGGCCCAGGGATCGCTCCTCCCGCGGGAACCCCTTGAGCCCTTCCAGCCGCAGCGCCTGCTCCCGGGCTTCGATTTCCCGTCCCCCGGCGGGGGAAGAGGAGGGGCGGCGGCGGGAGCCCTGCCGGGATCCCTCGGGACGGCGCGGAGGCGGCTGGAAAGCCCCGCGCCCGAGTAGGCGGCTCCCGCCGAGCCCTCCGGCCGCCGCAGCGCCGCGCTCCGTGCCCGCCGGAGGGCTCGCCCTGCGCGGAGGGGAGGCGAGGCGAGGCGGCCGCCCGTGTGCGCATGGGGGCGGCGGGCGCGGGGCCGGGGCGGAGAGCGCCGGGCTCGGAGGCTCCATGAGGACGGCGGCCCTGTCTCTCCCCCCTGCGCCGCCTGCCCTGCCCTGGCCGCGCTCCCGGCCCTGAGGCCGCTCGCCTCGTCTCCGAAAAAACTTTTCCGCAGCGTCCGAAGATGGAGCCCGCCGGTATGGATTATTTCTGCGACCAGGTACAGCAGAAGGACGTGGGCCGCAGGATGCAGGTCGGCCAGGAGCTGCTGGAGTACCTGAGCGACCCGGCGAGGTCCCCCGATCTGGAGCAGGACCAGCAGCGCCTTGACAAAGTGATCGACGAGTTAACAGCGTGGGTCAACTCCAGTAATTTTAAGGTAAGGCTGCTCGGCGGGGCTTGGTGCGGGAAGACCATGATTCATCATGGTAGGGGAGGTACAGAGCCCCGGATTACTTTTTAATCAGGTAAGAGCAGAAATAAAACTACATCTGTGCCAGTTTTATCCCCTCGCCCACAAAGGGAAATTCCGAAATTTTGGAAGGGTGGTTAATGTTTACTTGTTTCTATTCCTCTGTCCTAAAAGAAGCAGTAATGGGGTTTTTGGTTTTGTTTTTATCGTTAGCTAAACGGTGTTTTGGTTTTGTTTTGTTGGGTTTTGGGTTTTTTTTTTACACATAATGTTAAAGAAGCACCCCCGCAATTGTAAGAGTCGAGTTGTGTTTCTTATTCAGAAACAATATAGGTGATGATTTTTGTGTTTTTTTTTTTTTTCCCTCACTACCACTCCCATTCCATGTTCTCTCTACTTGGGTGTAATGTTTCATGGGATTGCCATCGTTTTCCGCAGGCCGTAAAGAGTGGTGTTTTCACCGGATTTGTATCACGCTGGGTTGTACTTCATATGATTTAATGAATAATTCGCTTCTTGGGGTTCCCATTGTAAGTTTAAAGTTGTTTGTATCGTCTTTAGGTGACTTTCCCGTACGTGGGAACTCCCACGGCACCTTTACGGCAGCCCGATGATGACTCACGTTTCGCTTTTTTTCTGTGTGCGTGTGTCTTTCGGGCTGAGCCCGCAGGGCGGCAGCGATCGCGCCCTCACGCACAGTGTGTAGCACTTGCGAGTTGTTCTGACGTAGGTCACCCGTTAAGGCGATTGACAGCGCAGTTTTATTGCCAAGGACAATCGTGTTCGCACCGGCGATTTTGTAATTTTTTTTTTTAATTTATTTATTTTTTTTTTGTCCTCCCTTCCCTTCCCCCGCCCCGTTCCCGTCGCGGTGCGGCCGGGGCAGGTCCGCGCCGCCGCCGCCTGGGGGCGCTGCCGGGCCGCGCTCGGGCCGGACCCGCCCTGCCCGCCCCTCCTCTGCCCTCCCGGGCCGCTCGCACTCCGGACCTTTAAACTCCCTGCACTGAGATTATGGTCGGGACTTTTCTGTTTTCCGACACTCGGGAGGCGTTGACTTTACAACGCCAAGTTGGGGTGTGTTTTTTTTTTTGTTTTGTTTTGTTTTTTGCACGTAGCGCTTCTGAGTTTGAGCTCCGAAAATAAATAAGAAGGCTTAACTCCATTTGCGCATATGATTTATTTATTTTGGAAGCGTTTTTGTCGTCAAAGGTCGGGTTAGCTTGAGGAGGTAACTTGTGCGGGACAAATACAATTCATTCGCCTTTAAATTCGTCATCTGAGGACAGTTGTTGGGGATAATTGATTACTGCTAAGCCTAAACAGATCTTTAAAAACACCCTTCTGCTTAAAGAGGACTATCTACTTAACAGCGTAATGTAAAAGTTTCTTTCTGCACTTACGAATTGGCAGAATTGGGTATTAATACTAGAAATTTGCTTTTCAAAGTGTATTTTTCATAGTGCAGGACATTTTGCTTGTTGTTGATGTAAGGTGACAGAACTCCTTAGCTGTTAGGATTGTAGGATGAATGAGTACTCCACAAGCCTCAGTCACAGAATCACGGAATAGTTGGGGTTGGAAGGGAGATCACCTAGTCCAACCCCCCTGCTAAAGCAGGTTCACCTACAGCAGGTTGCACAGAATCACAGCTGGGCAGGTTTTGAGTATTTCTGGAGAAGGAGACTCCATAGCCTCTCTGGACAGACAGAGCCTGTTCCAGTCCTCTGTCACCCTCAAAGTAAAGGAAGCTTTCCCTCATATTCAGATGGAGCTTTCCGTGTTTCAGGTTGTGTCTGTTGCCCTTTGTTCAATCGCTGGGTACCACTGAAAAGACTCATGCAAGATGAGTGTATTACGAATGTTAAGATTTTAAAAAATAGCTTGCATAATAATGAAAGTATTTTTGTTACCTCTTTATGTCCACTTACTGGTGGCTCTCTGTACATGCAACATTCTATTTCAAAGCGTGTTATACACATTATATTAACGGCAACAGCACAACATGTTGGATGTTATGCTCATGATCAAATCTAGTGTTCCTGCCTGCGACTGCCAGCATGTGCTGCTTCAAAATGAAAATGAAAAATACTCTGGAAAACTGATTTGTGTTTTGCTAGTGTATTTTGTCTTATGCAAGCAGACATGTTACGTGTTTAAATGTTATATCTTAATTTATTATTAAACTCGGGGCCTGAACAATATAAAGGAATGACTGCCACAGGCTTCTGAATATTCTCAGGAAAAATACTGGTGATCTTTATTTTCAGTTACTGTATTTTTAATAAGTTCTTGGTCATCCTTTCCTTTACTGAGGAATGGATACATAGAGCACTTGGACAATTCTGCTTATCATCTCTTTTTTTCTTGTATCTTGCTGAAGGTCTTAGAGGTCTTCAGAGTTCCAAAGTAATGAATCCTTCTCTGTTGACATGACTGGCGATATCACGAGTAGTGATAATGGCTGGAGACTGGCTTATTTATCAGAACTGCTGAACTAGATTAATTGGAGATAAAAGTGGGGAATACTGGAGGAGGTTTTGAGAGGGAGCATTTTTCCACTGTTGGTGACAGGTATGGATAGTGAGGGGATAACTAATGTCACTTCCCCTGGTTGTGCCATCTTCCCTTCAGTATGAAAACTGTTCTTGCTTGCAGTGTGCTCTGCTGAACATACTTGAAAGCAAAGATGCGTGATCTGGGAGCTCTATCTCAACTCCTGCCTGTAAAAAGAAAACTTTTTATGACATGCCACTCTAAAAAGTTTTCACCTTACATAATCAGAAAGGAGAGGATCTGGAGGGAATGGGAGGGTTGATTTGGCAAACTTGATAATGACTGGGAAAAAGAGAATAGGTGTTCAGTAAACAGGTTGGACTTAATGAACTTAAAGGTCTTTTCCAACCAAAATGATTCTGTTAGAAATTCTAAGTATGGGCTTGCTATGAGCAAGGTTGAATTAACTTGTCTCGAAAAGATTTTGGCCACATAAATAATGCTTTTGCTTTTCAGAAGCTTGCAGCTATTTATAGTTGTTTAGTAAACAACCTGGCAGTTCCAAACTGAGAAAGCAGATAGGAAAATTTCTGAGTTCATCTAGCTCGTTGATGTGGAAAACACAATTACTAGCTTGAGTTATTGGTAAATCAAAAAGGTGGGATTAAGAATGTGTTGACTCATCTGCAAGCAGTATGGAGTTGTAGTGAAAGTTGTTTGCAGAACTTGAGACAGTGACCTAGAGAAAAACGAGTCAGTGGTGTATTATGAGGACTTCAGTTACTATGTCTGTGCAGTCTATGATAAATTAGCTTCTAAAAACTGTTGAAAGCTTTACAACATCAGGGAGTACCCAGATGATGTGCATAATTTAAACTGTTATTTTGGATGTCATTATAATGAAAGAATTCCTCACTGAACTGAAAGTTGTTTGCTTGGTGATCTGGTTTATTTAATATTGGTTGGGACTGACCTCTCTTCTACAGTATAGGGCTTTGTTTTTTTGTGTGTCTGTCAATCCCTGTCCCCCCTCCCCTGACTGTTTTCTTAAGGCTGTAAGGAATAGGAATATTTAAATTAAATGCAAAGTATAGAAAGTCGAGTGATGGTATTATACTGCTAGTATTTGTTCTCCTCAAGCTCTGAAATACTTGGCAATCCCAGAAAATTGGAACAGTGTTAATGTTTGCATTCAGACTCTGTGGGGAACTTCAAGCAGTAAATTAATTCCCCTTTCTGAGGTTACAGCTACTGAGTGATATTTGCTGGTGTTACTGGGTTAACCTGGATCTTCATCTGTGTATACATGAGTTTTGATTAATACATCTCTTATTTTCTCTTGTACTTGATAGTTACTTGAAATAATTACAGTATTATCTAACTGTACGGTCTGGTGACTCAAACTGTTCTGTGTCTGACTCAAGTAATCTGGAAGTCTGCTTTGAACTTCTGCTGAAGAGATGTGGGATGCAGAAATACTGCTTTTCAAGTAGAGCTTTGCAAACCTACTTGTGACTGTTGGCATTGTAAGTTTTTTTAAAATTGAATAGTTACCCTCATAAAAATTATTTTTTGAGCAATAAAGCCACATAAGCCACTTGTTCTTTATGCAAATCACACCAGATCAAAAGTAATAAAAGTAATAAAACCTCACGATTAAAATTATGGTATTTTCTCAAGGTAATTTTATATGAAAAGAGTAATTGAGAATGTGTGTGACTATGAGCCACCTTTGGATTCCCTGCCTTTGTGGTCAATATATTAGCTTTTATTCCTCAACTGCAGTAGAAAAATAATTAATGATTGCTGGTTTTATGTCAGAGCAGCAGTTTGTTTGCCATGGGAAGAAGGAAATCAGATTTCACACTATCTGTTTCTGATTGTGTGGATAATAGGGTTCTTTTAGGCGAATCCTTGGAATTATCTTTTATTCTGTGCTTCCTGCAAGAGTGAGATTTTTCTTTGCTTCATTTGTCTCAACACCAAATACCGAAAGATACTAAAATACCAGTAATATTACTGCCCCATTTTTGTATTTTCTTGGTTTGGCAAGTATTGATTTTGGTTTGTCTTCAGTTCAACAAAAGGCCAGCAGGAGGAGCTTTCAATTTCCAGACAGGAAGAGTCGATGTAAACTGGAATTGTGCACATGGTTAAAGACAAGTGATTAGGATATTTGTCTGAAGTTCTTGCAAAGAGATAGGAGCAGTTGTAACTTCATTGACTGCATATACATGAGCTAAGTGCAAGCTAGAATTTTAAATTATTTTAACAAAGTAGAGATACTGAGATCTGAAAAAAAAAGAGGAGAGTTCAGAGATAAGAAATGTGGAGTTGTACATTTCAGTACAAATAGGTGAATGCAGAAATGCGGGGTGTGTGGGGTATGTGATTAGGTAGCAGACCTTAGGAAGAAAAATGTGCGGGTTATTTTGGATCTGAATTTGAACACAAGCCAGCATATGCTACACAAAAGGCAAATGCTGTAGGGAGTTGTAGGATTGTAACTTGCAGGACAGAGAAATGGAATAAAAGAGGACCAACCTAAACCTTTATTTTTCAGTTACTGTATAGATCCTGGTATTTCCTTAGTCTTTGTCAGCAAATAGTGGTAATTTAAATGTCTTTGGAGGGTAAATGTTTGATTTTGAGCTCTTTGCTGAATTTCATTCTTCGTTTCTTCAAGTTATTTATTTGATCTTGCCTATGTGGGAGTTAATTCCCCTGTTTCTATATAACGAGAACGTGGTTTGACCTGTCTGTGTATGAATCAAGTTTTAAAGCTCAAGGATTCAATTCTTTCTTGAGTAATAATTACTGTTTTTTTCATGTATTATGTATGTCCTGTTCACGGAATGTTAAATCAGCTGTTGAATGTTAGCCAAATAATCAAGCAGATCTCCAGAAGACAAGGGACACTAGCAAGAAGTTTTAATTATTTTAAGTTTAATTGAAACCAATTTTGTCTGGTCTTTAATTAGGAGTGTGGAATATGTAGTCTCAAAGACTCGGGCATCTCCTCCAGAGGTGGAATTGACAATTCTCAGTTGCTTTGCAGCTTCAGTTTGTGTTACCCAGCCTAACTGTAGTCCCTGTTGAGACAGGAGCTCTGCTGCTCCTGTGGCCAGGCGTTCTCACTGTCATTCTTGAAGAATTTAACTTTTTGCTGATGCTGAATTCATTTTCCAGTGTTTCAGCAAGCTGATTTGACTCCTGTTACAGGAGACTTAAGTGCATCAGATCGAATATACCTGCAAGTTGAGAGGGGTAACAGCACTGTCCCTTTTAGCCCGTGCTTTGATTGATTTGGGCGTGAATAGAGACCCTTTCCAAGCTCTGTGCAGTGTGTAAGAGGAGAGGTGCCTCCTTCAGAGTGGAACTCTCAGCAGTCAGTGCACGTGAGCTGTATGTGGTCCAATCTGCGTTTTTAGTGGCGTTGCTGATTCAAGCAGTTTCTCTCCCTGGCCGCAGAATGGGGACGGTGCGTCATTCCTTCATTGCTCTGAGACGAGTGCTTGTGAGGCTGCACAGCAAACAGGCTAAGGGAAGAGACCTGGCTGAGAAGATGCTTTCTCTTGTTCATTTGTTGGGCTGGTTTCCCAAAGCGGGTTACTGTTCAGCTGCATGAATGCGTGTCTCCCCACAAGTAGAGGAGCTGGTGCAGAGGTAGGAGTAAGTAGCAGAGAATGGGGATCTCTGTATGTTTAATACAGTTTAAATAAGAGGAAATGGGAAAGAAAATAAGAGACCTTGGGCACAAAAAAAAAATTTATTCTTCTGGAAGAACTAAGTCCTAAAATAAAGTGGGTTTTGTTTTGCTCCATCAATGTGCTTCGAAAGGCTTTTGAGTATAATTTTCTTTTGGGAGAAAAAAGCTTTCTTTTTTCTTTCAGTATTTAATATTTTGTATAAATACCATACATCTCATTGTCTTCCCACTGCTTTTAAAGAGGCTCTGTCTTGAAACTTTTTCCACTGCAGCACATGAACTTTGAGCCAGACAATCTCAAAAGGGCTTACAGTGTCAGGTGTTGCTGCATCATATACTTTAGTTTTATGCTCACATCTTTGGAACAATACCTATGAAAAATTTATGAGAATAGACAAGGGAGGAGCGTTTAATGTACATGTAAAGCAAACTGTAGATATTTCTGTAATGTCTACAGTTCAGGATCAAGCTGGCGGCAGTACATGAATTTTATAATACTGATCACTGTATTGTCCACAGAATACAGAACAGTTTGGAGATCACACTTTCAGTCCCTATGCCAGTCACTTTGAAGGTAATGAGAGATTTTGAAATAGCAGAAGGCTGAAAACATTTTTTTTCCAGTAACCCTTTTGAGTTCTTCAGAATTGGCTAAAGGTTTCTTAATTAGTGCGAGGAGAGGGATGATAGGAATATTAAAGTTCCCAACTTGGGGAAAGGGCATTAAAACATATTTTCATTTTTTTATGAGCTTTAAAATATTTATGAGAGCATTATGCTTGCTTTTTCTGGCTGTGGTACACGAGAGGTCAACTTAACAAGGACCTCCCAGAACTGTGCCTGTCGAGAAGGTTCTGTGAAGAAGCCAAGCTTTTTCAGTGTAGAAACACACTCATCAGTCTCTGGATAAATATGGGCAATTCATTCAGCAATCCTCTGGTAGTGCAGGTGCTTGGACTGCAAAACTGAAATGTTTCATGGCTGGTCCTCACAGGAGAATTGTGAAGGGAAGGTTATCAGAAGAAGTTTGGTAGTCTCTACCCCTTTGGAGACAACAGGGCTTGCAGCTGTTGTATAGTTTTAACAGTAGCAAAGCTTGGATACTCCAGGAGACTCTTACCTTGTCAATAGTTGCAAAACATTGTTTTGAAGTGGATAACCTTGCATTTTTAGATACAGGAGTCTCTGCGTTTGATAATGAACTTGGACTTAAATTGTTGAACTTGAAGACTTAATGTTAGATTACCAGCAATTCTGTCTCTCTCCTTGCAGTGTGTTGTGATATATATTTAAAAAAATGCACACTGTTTGAATTAGAAATGTGTCATTTGTACCCTTGAAGATGAAAGAAGCAAGATAATGGAAATCATGTTTTCTTATCAGCTAAAATATCTTAAGTATAGAGTACCTTCAGTGGCTGGGACTGCAGTTTTGGCTGCTGTCAGAAGAGGCAGCTGCTCAATTGCTGCTGAGTGGCAGGGAGAATGGAGTCTAAAGATGACATGGCTGGGACTGAAGAGCCACGTGGACTGAAGAAATGACCCAGGAAAACAAAAACTTCCTTCTGCCCATGGAACCAGGGGCCCATTTTTTGTGTCTGTGCAAGCTTTTGTGTTAAGGGAGGAAATGGAATGTGGGTAGATCTCAGCAAAGTGGGCAAGGTGGATAGAATTGGAGTGGGAAACAGTAAAAGGAGCAAAAAGTAACTGAGCATCCTGTGCAGTAGGAGAGCAGAAATGTATCCAGGAAGATGAGTAGAGAGAACTAGGAATATGAAACTTTAAGAAGCGAAACACAGGCGACTGAATGTTTTCGTGTCATGCTGAGCTACTTGCAAGGTGCTTGAGATTACTTGAGGATTGAGAAGGTGTACTTTTGGTCTTGGCTGACAATAGTTTAGAAAAGATCTCCTGAAGTTCTTGCATATGTCTTGTTCCAGCACTACAGGGCTGGAACAATGCTTGTTCTTTCAGGGCGTAGTTGTTTGGCATGCTCTTTTCTGTTTGTCAGTAATTGTTAGTGATACCGCAGCTGTCCCCATGGTGACAGGAAGTGCAGTGCCTTAACTTCATTCTTTGGATTTGCAGATAGTGACCTCCATAATTACCCCATTAGATTCTCATGACTAGTTCACAGATTGTGATCTGCAGAATCTGTATTTCTATATACAGTATAGAGATCCTATGACAAGGGCATTCTATCCTTGGCATCTATCCAAGGACATTCATATTAAGGTCATTTGGCAACTTAATGCATTTAGAGATGGTTTCCTGGTAGTGTCCTGCCCCTAGATGGCCCCCACAGGCATGGGAAATTAGAGAATCACCGTGAGAATAACAGTAAGCATGCATGGTTATCCAGGTATGGTTTGAAGAACGGTATTTCTTTTCCTAAGCGAAAACAGAGGTTATCCAGAGAAGAGCAGAGGCAGTTCTGGAAAGCATGTGTAGAAAGAGAGCTGGAAAAGGAACAAGCTGGCAGAGCAAGAATAAGCTAAATTACTAATCACTGGTTCAATTCATAATTGCATTTTGGTTGGAACATCTTGATTTCACTGAAGAGTCTGGTCCTTTTTTATCCAGAACAGATAAAATATTTATCAGTTGATTTGGCAGTTTCTTTGTGGTCTGAGAAGTCAAGGATGGTCCTGAATACTGGCTTGTTAAAAAACAGCTCAACAACTAACCAGCTCCAGTTCAAATAAACCTAAATTTCTTTTCTCTCTGAACCTTAAAAGCAGTGTTTAAATGCTTCAAACAATAGTGAGCTGATGAATCAGTCTCAACATACAAAGGCTCTTTCTAGGCAGCAAGCAGAAGGCTTAATGAATGCAGAGTAAGAAACAAATCCATTGATTTTAGTCCCAGAAGGCATTCATCCCTCATTGAAGCTGGTGGGGAAAGAGCAATGATGCTGGTGAAAGGTTTTTCTATTGATAGTGGAGAGCCCGTGTTGGTAAGTGGTCCCACATCGTGTCTCAGAGTTTGGAACCTCTTTGTTGAAGATCAGTTCTGCCTCAATTTAGGATTTTTTTTTTTTTTTTTTTTTTGAACGCTGCTCATGTGGCCCCATATAAATTGTTAAGGGCTCCTTCCAAAGGGCTGCTTGAATACTGCACAGATGATACCTACTAGAAGATTCTGGAACTCAGAACATTGTGTATCAACACAGAGAAATGTTAAATGAATTTACAAAACTAGTAAGAGAGAGTTAACTTGCTATACTCTCTAGTTGTGTGGTTCAGCTGACTTGTAAATGTGAAACGAGAACCAATTTTGTAGCTAGAGCAGTTTCCCATTTTTTCAGCTTGCAGTCACATCATACTTTCTTACTCTCCAAATATTGTGACTTTTCATAGCTGTTAATCTTTCCGAAGTTGCAGACCATAGAAGACTTTGTATGAGCTACAGCTCACACATGAAGGCTTTGCTGTTTTTAAGTTTCCAAGCAGCACTTGTTCAAAATGGTAGAAATCTTCAAGACAGATTTTAGAAAGATAATCAAATGTGCGGAGAAGAGTGAGAGACTCTGTAACCTGCATAGAAGGAAAGGCTGCTGTTTGTGCACTAACAGACCCCAAAATATTTGCACGGAAAGGTATCTTAAAAGTTGTCACTGGAAGACAAAGTCTAAGGTGTGACTTGTAGTCAGGAAACAGAAGCATAGGAAAACAATGTATATCCAGAATGAATTTCTTATTTCTTTCAGGCATTGCTTTTTTAGATAGAGATTTTGACTCTGTGTCCATACAGCTCAACAATCTCAAAAAAAACATTAAAGGAAAGAGTTTGTGGGATGTCTTGACAGTACTGTAAATGCTAATTTTTTTTTTTTTCGGTCTGAGGAAGCTATTAGTTACAATATTCTGTTTTCTCATCCGAAGCTATAGGTACAGTCAATTGTTGGTAATATATTAGTTTAAGCCAGTGATGCCATCCACTTATATTTGCTATTCTCTGTTCTCGTGTGTAACAAAATTGCATCCAAGTAAGTTGCACTAACATGGAACTAAGTTTTATGCTTCCTGTTTAAAAGAAGATCTATTGTACTAATACTGAATTTACTAAAATCTTCTTAATTATGGAGCTGCTTCTGATCCTAGGTTTTGTGGTGGCCTTAATTGTCTAGTTTCATATGGAAACAAGGCTCACGTGATCCTATGTGCGTGGGCCATGTGTATGCACATGCATATCCAGTCAGAATTTTTTTTTTTTGCCTGCTGTCTAGTGTAGACAATTGTGGCAGATAAGGATCTTAAGGAAACAGAGTGGTCCAAGAAAATATGGTTCCATGTTTTGTGAAAGTAAATAGCTAATAAAGGGGAGGAATTCTGCTCGTGAGTTCATGGGGAAAAATTTGCAGTGCAAGTCTTACTTGAAAACACAGAGGAGGAAAAGCTGCTGGGAATGCCCCCAAGCTTCAGGAGGTTGTTCCTTTGACAAATGGTTGTTCCATTTGCACCTTCATGGGCAGCAAATTGAGTTAACTACAAGATGTGAAAATGCAAATGTGAAAGGTGTTCCTAATGAACTATTATAGGAAATTAAAAATGAAATCTTGGAGCAATATGTAGGAGCAATAACAGTGGAAAAGGTGTCCTGACTTAATACAATAATTCAGTCTAACTGATAATTTCTGATCGTGATTTTGTTTCTGTATTAGTGGATATTGTCTCCTCGTCTAGCTTCTGTTCATAGATAGGAAATTCCTTACAATTCCAGTAGTATTTTGAACTTCTTTCTGTTTTCTGCTTTGTTTGGTTGGTTTTTTTCTTTTTTTGTTCTTGTTGTTGTTTTTGTTTGGTTTAATTTTTATTTTTTTGACAAACAAATGAGAAATAAAGCTTCCCAAGCTTCACAAGCAGGTGGACAAATGGTGCAGTCTGAACTGCTAAGGAAAACAGTATTAGCTTCTGTCAGTTATTTTCTTTTGGGAGTTTGGAAAATGATGTAATGACCTTAGTGCATGAGCTAAGTAGCCAGATTGAAGTAAACTCTTAGCATCTGGGAAACCGTTTAAACCTTAGTTTTGTCTGGGCTTTGTTGCTGAAAATATAAAACTACTGGATTTTTAATACTTATTTTCTTCTGGTTTAAGACAAGAACTGAAAAATCTGAACTGCCCTGGTGTATGTAAATAAACTTGATCCATTCCAAACATATTCTGAGAACTTTGTCTTGTAAAAACTTTGAAGGAATTATCAGCTCTTTAATTGAAACTTTAATTTATCTTTAGATTAAGATACAGTCTTTCATCATGCTTGAATTTATATGTGTAATTTATTTGAAATATATTCCAAAAAATTCTTTAGTGATCTGTTTCATAACATCTTTATAATATGCTTTTGTTTCAACAGGTAGCACTGCTGGGTTTAGATGTTTTAGGTGCCTTTGTCAACAGACTATCAGGACGCTTTAAAGCCTATATAGGAACTGGTAAGTGAAATATAACAACTTCTTTTTTAAGACTAAAAAGTAAAAGACACTTTCTCCCCCGCCCTTAGCAGCTGCAGTGGAACATGTTGAAAACTTCCTGAGCTAATTATAATATACTGGTAGGCATCTTACTGATGTTGTTGGAATTGAAATAATTGTATAGTAACATGTCAGTATTCAGTTGTCATGCAGTCACTGATTTCCCTGTGGTGGCTGGGATTTTTTACAGGTTTCAGGAATGTCTTTTCAGTAATTAGTTTCATGCTATATGGTTGCTACCCACTCCCTGAGACAGTCATCTAAAAATTGCATTGAAACATAAGTGTTATTTTTGACTCGTGTTAAAGATTGAAGGTTTTATTTGCAGACCACTTTAATCAGAGCCTTTTGTCTGCTGAGGCCCGTAGTCTCAGAGGATTATGTGGTCCACCTCCTGTGGGATAATAGACTGTAGCTTTTAGTCATATAAAGTTTTTACAGGATGAAAAAAAAAGTACTGACTGTTACTCCTGTGTGAAATGTTTACTCGAATGAACTTCGCATTAAGAGGTCTCCATGTGCCTGAGCATGAGGCAGTTGTTCTGGGAGGTGCAAGCAAACTACGCTTCTCAACTCATTTTACTGCTGTCCTTGAAAGGAGACAATGATATTAGGGCATTAACGTTGATGTTGTAATGCTGGCTATTTTTAAAAGAAGTTTCGAACTTAATGTCCTTTTTCAAAATTTTTGTGAGTTACCTTACATCATGCTCCCAGATCCCCAGCTATCTCAAATTGTCTGTCAAAATTCTAAGCTTTCTCTTCTTTCCATGTCTACTTTTATTGAGTGCTGCAGAATTCATGTCTATTTTGTTGCAGTGTTTTTCTTTGGCTGGTTAATTTTGTATTAGAGTGGTGGAAGGGAACTGGAGGCATACTGTGCTATGCACAATATTGATTTCTGAATAGTCTCCATTTATAGCTACAAACAGTGCTAGGCTTCAGAGTCCCACTCTGATTACTAATTCAGTGGTGTGTAGAACTTAAAATTACAGTAACTTTATTAAAGGTTGGAAAGCTTTTAATTTCTTTTTTTTTAAGTATAAACTATTTGAGAATAGTTTGAAAACACTATCATTTGTTGATATTTTAAGAAGTTTTTTGTCCCAGTAGTTGAGTAGTTTGAGATTATGAGCAAATTAAAGATTCACCTTTTAGTACTTAGTAGCATTTAAATTAAAAAATCCAGAGTACTGGCATTGGGTGACTATCAAAAGTGTAATATCAATAGACATCTGAAGCTGTGTATTCCAGAAATATTTTTAGTTAAACTGAGTAGTAGTGCCTTCAGCTGAAGTTGGTCCTCTGAGCATCTCCAGAATCAAGACCTGTAGAGTGCATTATGGTGAATATGCAAGTTACTGTTGTGCATGATAAAAGCTTAACAGACATGTTTGTTTTCTGCCTTTAGGAAGACTATCTTAATTTCAGATGACTTTTTTTAAAGAGTGATTTAAAACATGAATTCTCTTCAGTTGGTAGCTGTGTCTCCAAGTCTTGTAATAAGACTGGGTTAATTTTCAGTGAAGCAGTAATACAAAAACTTGAGTGTGTCTAGAGTTTGTATAGTCTAGGGTTTATGAGAGTAATTAAAAGCACACTGGTGAACAAGAAAACTGCTTCCTTCAACAAAGCTTGAAGAACCAGCGGTTTCCTAAATCATGTTTTGATCAAATAAATGCGAGCATGTTATTTTTTAAAGACAAACATAACAGAACTTTCCCAGGTAATTTTATTAGTGCTTTGAAATACTGAAACTATAGGTAACTTTTCCCTTATTGCAGTAAGTTATTGTAGGTACTTGCATTTTCACAGAAAATCAGAATTGCACCCTGACTATAGCAAAGGATGATGTATATGTAAGATACTTACTGAGTCTGTTCTCTGCCTTTTTAAAAATACAGTGAATCCTATTTTCTAGGTCAAGTTCCATTTCTATAGCTTTTTTTTTTTTTTTTTTTTTTTAATAAAATAATGGTTTTTTGGTCATAAAATACCTGGAGCCTTAAATGTATTTTTTTAATAACGGATGTTACATTTTGGTGACCCTGAGATATTTTTATTTGTGACTCAGATCTCAGTAAATGATGGAAGTATAATAATGTATTACCTGACTATAGTACGGCAAAACAAATTCCACCCCACCCCACCTCCCCCAGTCCCGATTTAATTTCCTGTTTAGTTATGATGGGGATAGAGTGAAGAGAAGAACAGCTAATGTGACTGAATATTCACCTCCATAAGCATGACAGGCTTTTGCTATGAAGTGAAAAACACAAATGCTGTATTATTATTTTTTCAATCTTTACAGCTACATATATGCCATAAATTACATTTGGGCAAAATCAATACAATAGTTGTAGGACAGATGTTTTCCAAAATTCCAAAGACCATGTTAGTTATCTTTGTATAGAAGTATAATGCCTGATAAGAGACTTAAATCAGTTTCCTAGGCAACAATCTAATGTTGCAGTAAATTTCTTCTAAGGTGTTATCCTTTTATGATTAACCACATTGCACATTCTCTGCAGCTGGCATCAGTGTTCTGGAAATCCAGACACACAAATTCAGAATCTTTCTTTTAATACTTGCATTCAGGTTCTTGAAAATACTTTGGAAGCAATAAATATCAGGGTATGCGCTCATTCATGAGACTATGTGGCTATATTCTGGGACAAATAAAGCGGTGTTTAAGTGTTACACCTTTTGATATTTAAAACTACTACTTGTTCTGTGATTAAAAGAGATTACATAAGAGTACATAATTACCCTGTCACAATCTCTTTTCCCAGGTGATGGTATTAATTATTAAAATATTATATATCATAAATGAGAGTATTAGAATTATAGGCGTATATGTCCAGGTGATAAAATTTCTGGGAAAAGTCTTTACTCATACTTCATATGTAAATATGTGTTCATGTGTTTAATAGTAGTTTCAAATCCTTCTTACTGTAAAAAGAAAACACAGGGCAAAAATAATTTTGGAAGATAGTTGTAGTGCTGTATACTAATATGTGAAACCAAATCAATTTGAAGTGTTTAAATTTTTTACCAGGTAGCTTCAAGAAGTGTTGGAAAAACATTTAAATTAGACTCCTTGGAATAATTTAAATGCTCTGTTGAATTTATAAGCGTGCAAGCGTGGCTGCTCATGCCCTGGATGGCTGAGCCCAGAGTGGTGGTGATTGGAGGTAAATCCAGGTGGTGGCTGGTTTCAAGTGGTGTTCCTCAGGGCTCACTGTTGGGGCTGCTTCTGTTGAATATCTTTATCCGTGATCTGTACAAGGAGATGGAATGCACCCTCAGTCAGTTTGGAGATTAGACCAAGTTGGGCAGGAGCGTTGAGCTTGATGGAGGGTAGAAAGACTCTGCAGAGGGACCTGGACAGGCTGGATCAATGGCCAGTGGTGTGAGGTGCAACAAGGCCAAGTGCCAGGTCCTGCATTTGGGTCACAACAACCCCATGCAGTGCTGCAGGAAAAGGACCTGGGTTGACTGAACATGAGCCAGCAGTGTGCCCAGGTGGCCAAGAGGGCCAGTGGCATCCTGGCCTGTATCAGGAGTCGTGTGGCCAGCAGGATTAAAGCAGGGATTGTACCCCTATGCTCGGCACTGGTGATGCTGCACGTCAGACCCTGTGTTCAGTTTTGGGGCCCTCACTACAAGAAAGACATTGAGGTGCTGGAGCAAATCCAGAGAAGGGCAACAAAGGTGATGAAGGGCCTGGAGAAGTCTGATGAGAAGCAGCTGTTGATTATGTAGCCTGGAGAAAAGGAGGCTCAGAGGGAATCCGCTCTCTACAACTTGAAGGTTGTAGTGAGATGGGGGTCTCCCAAGGAACAAGCAATAGGACATGAGCAAATGGCCTCAAGTTGCCCCAGGGGAGGTTGAGTTTGGATATTATGAAAAATGTCTTCATGGGAAGTGTTGTCAAACATTGGAACAGGCTGCCCAGGGAAGGGATTGAGTCACTTTCCCTGGAGGTATTTAAGACATGTAGATGTGGCACTGAGGGAGATGGTTTAGTGGTGGCCTCAGCAGTGCTGGTTTAATGGTTGGACTTGGTGACCTTAAGGGTCTTCTCTAACCTAAATGATTTTATGTTGCCTGACGTGTTTTAAAGCACTTGTAAGGCCTTGCCACATGCATTAATTTTTTGAGTGAATTTGGATTAAAAGCATTTGGTACAAGAATTTGGAAGTACTTGTTTGAGGACACCCATGTGGTAAATTTTTGCTTTTTCTCTTGCTTAATGATTGAAAATTTTGGATGGAAAATACTTAAATGTGTAGTTTATTCAAGATGTGACTTTTCAGTAAGTGGTTTTAATGTGGTATGGAGAAATGCTTTGAACATTCATAAAATCTGAAAACCAAAAACTGTATTAGTCTGAGCTACCATGGATATATATAACATGTAGGAAAATACTGGATATTCCAGTTTTAGGGCCTGATAGATTTTTAATCTCATTTTTCATTTTTGTTAATTTCATTGAAATTAATTGAGACTAATGGCATGGTCTACTGGTGATTCGAGATTACAAATGCTTGCAGAACAAGTAAACATAAAACGTGCAATAATTAGGTTGGGAGGGACCTTTAAGATCACCTGGCCCACGTCTTTACTTAAAATATGACTAAGCTTATGTGTTAGAGAAAACTTTGAAATTAAATCAAATAATTTAAGAATTTGAGTGGCTCAGATAAAAAAGCTTGCTTTATGTTATGTATGTGAAAGAAGTCTTGTCTCAAGGATGCCTTGTTGCATCTAAATGCAAGTCAGGTGTTTTGTCTGATACTGCCTTTTCATTTTATAGCTTATTGACCTCAGGAAAAGCTGCTTTGGATTGTTGAAGGATTTTCTTAAACAATAAAATGCTGACGATTTCAGATTTTTTTTTTAGGAAAGGCTTTTAGAGGACAGTCCATTTTTTTTTTCTCCATAACATCTGCTTTTATATTTTCAAATTTAACAAAAATATGAACTTATTGCAGCATCTCAGAAAATCCTTAAATTTTCTTTGGTTCCCTCTGTAGTTAATGGTCACAGCTAATGGTCATAACTGATGTAAGCTGCAGTTTCTTTTCATCTTGGTGACAAATTCTCTAAAGCTTTAATTAAAAAAAAAAAATCTATGCAGACTTTCAATGCCTTTTTTTTTTTGTCCTGACTGGCTAGCACTGAAATTTCTTTACTAGTGGGGATGAATTTTTCCTGAAGTGATCCATGTTTGAGCTGTGATTTAGAGTACCATCTGCTTTGCCTGTATGACACCTACAAAGGCAGTGCTGTTAGATCAGAGTAGAGAAATCCTAGCCTTTCTTGGTTTCTGTATGATTCTGATTAATACTAGTTCTCTAAAAAACCTAGCCTAGAGCTAAGAATATTTCAGAAGATGGCACGAACATTTTTTCTTTACCTTCTAGTTTTCTTTCTGGTCTAATACATCTCTTGCAATTCTCTTCACATGTTCCCGAGACTGACACCTTGATAGACTCATGGATGTATCATATTAAAAAATGTGTTTGTTTTGTCCCCTCTGCTACTGATGATGAAACATATGTCTCATTAATCTCATCAATGCTTTTCTTAATTAGCTCCTAGGGACCCCAAGAAGCTCATTATTAATGTCTAAGATGGCTTTTGATTAAACTGAGTGTGGCCTGGACTTTATATTGAGGAGGGGAGCAGTGAGGACCTCTTTGAGCATCTGCTAATGACTCTTTGCTTAGAAGTAGCCCTTGGCCACGTGGATCTGTAAGACTGCAGCTCTTGGTGGCCCCGTAGGAGCCCCTGCAGGATTCCATTATCTCCTGTGCATCTTGCCCGGAAGAGCAGACACTGCTCTAATTGCAGAGGCAGCTGTTTCCTTCCCTCCTTTCTAATGACAGCTGTTTAATGCTGCTGCCTGAGCTGGCAAGGTTTCTGAGGAAACGGGGAAGATATTGCTGCCTAGGTTTAATCTGTTTCTGTCCTCAAAGAGTTTTCTTTTTAGTAACAGAATTTTTGCCAACAATGATGATGTTTCCTCGGTAAAGATTCTTATTTTCTTAATGCCTTTCTGTAAGTCTTTGCAGTAATGTATTATCTAAATATTATCTAAAGTTGGTTCGTAGATACGGGTAGATGTGAGACTTAAAATGGGCACAGGTGTGCAAAGAGCAGGTATAAGCGGTCAGGAGAGAAATAAAAGCAATAATAGAAACTGAAAAGCACCAGAAGGAACTCTTGTTAAAGTTTAACAAAAGGAAACTGTTCGTGCTACCTATGGCATTCTTTGCTGCACAGGTCATATAGTTCAGCTGTTAAGGTTTGAAAAATGCATTGGATGCCACACTAGGCACTGATTTCTGTGATTTACTTGTTTTATCTTCTTCTGTCCTGGTAGAGGAAATAAATATTTAGTCTCTCAAGGCTCTATTCTGACTTGAAGGCTGGTTTTGGACTTAACTCATGCATCTACTGTCCAATTAGTGGTGCTAAAATTATTATGTGAATTTGTATAAAATGAGAATTTGTTTAGGTTTACTAAGCCAAGAGAAGGAAGACAATGGAAAAAAAAAGCTGATGGGATAATAACCTCTGTTAGGGATACAATAGAAAATAAAAAGGAATAAATAACAGTTCAGATGTAAATAGAGGGTAGGTCTGGTCAAATCAGTGTGCTACAGAATATTTTTGCTAACGATTTTAAGTTTTGTTCAGTAATCAAAACCTGTAAAATTGTGGTACAACAATGTAGAAATCTTAATAGGCAAACCTCAGGAGTGGTTGGAAGCAATAGGAAGCTTTGGCAGTATCCTAAAATGTGGCAAAAAGGCAAGCTGAATGGAATATAATGCTTCACAAAAAATAAACAGCAACTGTAAAAGGAATCATGGTCTCCTAAATTTAGTGTAATGTTTCTCAGCATATTAGCAGAAATAAAGATGTCATATGTTATTAGGTTTTCCGGAATCCCTTTGAAATAATTGAAGAAATTAGGCAACAGAAGACTTAAGATGGATAAGGTTAATATGGAACAGTAGGAATATGTGAATCCAGCCTGAATGTGACAAATTATATGCTTCACTGAGTAACTTGTTAGGAGGCTACCACTTTAAATACAACCTTCACGAATGGTCCTACTTCTCCTTCCTCGCCCTTCTTTTAACTCTAACATCTATTTGAGTAGGCAGAGCTGCTGCTTTCTAGTAGTAGCACTAGATTACCTTGATGGAGAGCAAAAGCCTGTGCTGTACTGTCATCCCTGATGCTCAGCTGTAATTGCTGCTTTGGGCTTAAGTGAGGTTTATTATGAGAAATCAGAAGATCCCTGTGCTCTGTGATCTTTGTTTGGACAGGACTACAGAGGCACAAGGAGAGGCCATGAGACTTAGAGCTGGGACAAGAGAAGGGTGATGAGCAAAACAGGATGCTGGGATGGACCCAACTGTTTCAAACGTGGTCAAAATTTTTTAGGTAGGGAGATACGTTTCCCACTCATTCATAGACAGGACATCTAATATGATTTCAGCTATTTTTCACTATAGTTCTCCCTAGAGATGCCTTAGCATTTGGAGAAAAAAGAGATGAAGCCATGAGGAATTCAAATTGAAATATATTTGGTGAAGTTCCCGTTCTAGTTGAGCGTTTTGAAACTCGGTCATGAGACAACCAACTTCAAATAATTTCCTATTGGAGCTTATTCTGACAGAAAAGATGAACCACCAAAGTGAAAACCAGCTGGTGATTGCCAGCGTTCAACAGCCTAATTTCATTTGTCTTAAGCAAACAGAGTATATCATGCCTTATATGGGGCCTTACAGAAACTTCAGATTTAGGGGAAAAATAAAGCCATGCCTGCACACATTTGGGCCCTTCAACAGCTCCCAGAGCCGGTTGTGCTTTGCCTGAGCTCCACAAGTGACAAGTGTTCAGTAGCTGTGCACGCTGGGATCTGTGGGCTGTGTCATAGCTTAGTTTAACTCAGTGACCTCATCTCTGTTCAACAGCTTTTAGGAGCTGTTCTCTGTGCTTGCCTCAGTGATCTGAGCGGAGCCCTGGTATCTGCAGCTCCATCAAATGACTCAGCGTGCTAATTAGTCACAAAGGAGCCGTGTTCCCGCAGGACTGGCACTGGCTGTGTTTTGTTTCCCTCTCTGTAAAGCTAGAGTTGCCTTCAGCTGCCCAGCAATCAGGTTAATGTGGCGGACCTCACTAGTAGTGTATGGTGTGGGGACAAGGTCGGTTTGGAAGAGCTGAAAATGGTCATGAAAAGTACTGTTGTCAAGAAAAACATAATCATTAGGTATGAGTGATTGGAAGTTTGTGGGAGGGGTCAGGTGTACTCCCAAAAATCACTTGAGTTCTGGATGTTTCTTTTTTGTTCACAAAATGGAAAAAAACTCCAAACCCAACCACTAAACAAAACAGAAGCACCCCTTAAAAATCCCAAACCAAACCATAAAGATAATATCCCACACCATCAAAACAACAACAATCCAACTCAAACAAAAAAACCCACAGACTCTTCTCTTCAAACAGTAAAATGAAAGTAGCTGTAATAATTTCTTCAGAGGAGAGAGGGAATAGAACCTAGATGAAAAACGCAAACCCTTGATAGTAGTGGCAGAAGATGTCAGTGGAATATCCAGAGCCAGTAGAAATAAATACTCAGATTAGGACAATAAGAAAGTGTTCAGATATCACAGATGGAGAAATTCGAACTTGAGCAATATATTTGTCCAGTAACAGTCATGGTACAGAAAGGGCTGCTGTTTTTAATGTAGGAACAGAAGACTGAGGAGACCTTCTGATTTTGATTCTGTTCCCTTTCTTTTGCTGACGAATTTATTGTTCAGTTACTACTATAAAGTTATTAATTACTGATAAAACTATTTCAGATCTCATTAAAAAAAAAATAGTGTGATGTGGTTATTTCTTCTATAAGTAGAAAAGGAAAATTAATTTTGAGCATCTTAACTAGAGTGCAGGAGCAGAAGGATGAGCTGGGTGACTACTGTGGGCTGTGTTGAGTAAGTTCCACCGAAATTATGTGACTGATACTTTCAGCTCTTAGAAAACTGGATCAGATCAGAAATAAGAGCTGATGTGGAGGGCTGAGCTGTCAGCAGGTAAAGGTTACCATTAGCATGTAAAACTGCTCTTTCTAGGTGGTGTAACACGTGCTTATATTGACTTCAAAGCAGTTGTCCCGTGGGAGATGACACCTCCACCAACTCCATGTCAGTTGTACTTCCTGAGGGAAGGCAGCGCACTCTGTGTCATCACCCCTTGTTTTGAAGCAGTGTTACCAAAAGCACAGGGGGGAAGAATCTCACAAAGCGTGTGTTTAGGCCCCAGATGGAGGACTGGGAACTAGTGTAGAAGGGTGTCTTGCACAACACTAGCCTGAGTGTTCATTCATATATCTTTCCTAATATTGTAGCATTAATTTCTTTGACGTAATTACAGACTTATTTCTGGAAAAGCAAGCAGAAAGAATTGGCAAGTCCTTTGATTTCTTTTTCTGACTCTTAGGATGTGAAGCATGATCAGCTATCATGCACTTTCAGTTAAATATTATCTGAGGATGCTTATTTTAAAATAGTAACTTTTACTGAAGTAAGGCAGAGTTTCCTGAAAATGCATTGTGTGAATAGAAGGATTTAAAACTTCTAAATTTCTTTTTAATTAACAGCAAAATCCCACTGATTTTGTCGTGGTTTTGCCCTCGGCTAATTTGCTTACACACTCCCCACACAATTACTATTAGCTGAGAGAAGGTTTATGCAGACAAAAGAGACTGGATTTAGGAAAATAACATGAACATTTATTACTAGCAAAATAA
>JAYRBT010000082.1:48943829-48961580 GCA_036023395.1 Myiotriccus ornatus
ACAGAAAATATCTGCATAAAGATGCAGTAAAATGCAAAAATACGTCAACTCACTTTCCAGGCAGTCTGACACTTTCAAATGACATAGCTATACAAAGCAGAAGTTCAAACAAGAATTTGGATTACTTACCAATTAGCCTGAGTGTCAGTGCTATAACACTATCACGAACAGACTGAGCAGTTTCCTGCCCCTTTCTCTTCTTTACCCAATTATCCATAGAAGGCCAAAGCACTTTGCTGTGAAAGACAAACAAATTTGAAAATCTGATACTGCATGAAGGGATGGTACAATATTCATACAATAATGAAGGCAAATGATTCTTTTGTTTACCACATATTTCCATAGCTCCACTTGCATCTTTACTTCACCTTCTAGGGAAACTCCTAATACTGCAAGCATCCACAAATCGGAGTAATGTAAAGAAGGTTTCAAACCCGAAGAATCAAAGCTAACTTTCTGATGGAATCATTCCTGTTCAGGATAGGATTCATGTTCATCTTCTATTCATTTCCCTGCAACATTCTGCATCTTGACTGACCTATTTGATAGACTGACTTGATAGACATATATGAAATTATGTTACTTCCAAATGTCATGCTGAAATGTTCTGTAAGTTTCTTATATGACTAAAAAGTCAGCTTGTATGTTACAAGTAGGATCTGATACTTGTTTTTAAACATAAAAGTACCCAAGACTTTTTTAATCTTTAAAATGATGCCAATAGACCTATTACCAGCACAACTCCACACAATCAACTCTGTATGGCTTTAATTAAACTGATAATACTGAAGCTAATTTGTATTAATTTAGAAGTGTTTCACCAAAAGTAACTTCTTTACTATTTGAAAGTAATGGAACTTGTATAAAAGATGACGATGATTGTAAGTTATTTGCATTTACTTTATAATCAATTATTATGTCACGTCAGGTAAAGAATGTCTACCGCGTTATGAAACCTCTAGAAAATCAGGGCTGTCGGATCAGTGTAGGTGTCAAAATGAAATATTTCAAAGCAGGTTAAGTATGGTAGCAGGCCAGGTACTGGATTACAGGTTCAAAGAAAATTCAAGATATTGAATCTAGCTATTATGATGATTTTAGAATTAAAATCAAACTGAAATCAGGATAGTACACTAACACTTATGGGTACATTTCACTTTCAGCACTATTTACTTTCACTTTCAGGAGTGAAATATACATATCAGAAGTTCCACCCTCATTTTTTTCTGATGGGGGAAGGGGAATTCAACAAGTTTGAAGGAAGACAATAATTTTGGCTCACTGACAGACAATTCATCTCAAAATCTTTTGTAATCATCCACACAGAGCTATTTTGAAAGCAATTGTTTACTAGAATGGTTCAAATAGGGTTCATTTCTTGGAACAGTACCATAAAATCCTACCTTTCCTTATTGATCATTCATTCTATCTTAAAATAAGGAACAAAAACACAAGAGTCTAGGTCTCATCAGGTTAAAACACCCTCATTTCTAAATATCTATCCAATATTTTATTACGTTAAAAGCTAAGTCATAGTGAATTTGGGGGGGGGGAAATCACCACCAAAACCAAACCACAGAAAAACCACACACAGGAAAACACTTGAAAGAACTGCTTGCAACAGTACCTTATAACATTGTCATGTGTCCAATCCCACTTCAGGTGAGAGCAGAGTAGATCAACAGCAAATATGTACTGCCAAGCATCTTCACTCAGATCTTCTCCGTAGTGCTCACTTAATTGAAATTCTACTTTTGTACATGACTGCATTTGTAAAAGCAGGTTTGAGACCATAATAACAGCATCTGAAGAGGAACTCTGGAATTTTAGAAGGTAATCACCTTAGTGCATGAAAAGTTACCAGCCCAGAACCAAACTCTTTACTTATATTTGATACTGACTGTACAAAACATCTTACACCATAAATCCAGCTTTTGGTTTGAATTAACACAAATAAAGTACATAACCCAAAACCTTCAAGTACTTGGTATTTTTCCTGACTCTTCTACTAAAAGCGGAGTTTGGAAAAAAAACAACTTCAAACAGCAAAAACCACAGACTTCACACCCACTCTCTTATCTCCTTCTACAAGTTGGGGATTTTTGTTTCTCTCAATGCAGCTTTAAGGTCAGAAGAGTATTCTTCCAGTGCAAGAAGATTAGACTGATACTTCTCACTTTCTAAATAATTTTAAAATTTGCTACTGTTTATTTTTCATTAGGGGCTAATTTCCAAGCAAATACTTTCAACAGTTGAGGTAGTAATAACTAAAAACATACCATGTGAAACAATTCTGCTAATTAAATAGCTAGGGGAGGAAGGAAATTTAAAAACAAACATTCTCTGAAGATCTGAAGTATCCAGGAGAAAACCCTAGGCTTACACATAAACAAAGTGGCTGCTTGGCAGATTTTTTCAGTACCAAAGCTCATATAATAGGCAAGTTTTGCCATGGTATAAGTCACTAAAATGGTACACTTTGACCAAGAAATAAGTACCCATTCTACCCGAGTTTTACCTTCATAAGTAAAATAATCTTCTCATAAGAGACTGTTGATCACAATCTACTTGAAATTTTTCCCTGTATTTCCACCTAAGTAAAAAAGAGCTTACAGATAGGATGATGTAATTTCCTATCATCAATACAGAAATTTCTGAGGTCCTTCTCCCCAGCTGCAGCAGCTCTCATATTTCAGAGATCCATAAATAAAGAGTGCACAGAATTAGTATTTCCAAGAACATTTACTAAGACATACTTATGTGCATCTCTATTGGCATGAAATTTAAAGCTGTAAACTAATAGAATGGAGGATGCAAATTCTTTATTAAACAGGAACAGCAGTACAGCATAACTGAATATCAGAGCTTAATGCTACATCACAACTGTAATTTAACAATAAAAAAAAGCAGAACTCCACTATAAACCGGCACTAAAGCAGGAGGTTTATGGGGGCTGTAATTCCAGTGATACCATATTAGATTCAGGGCTTGTTTCAGATGTAAAGAAAAAAAAGTTAACATGAAATAAAGGCTATTATGACAGCAGTAAGACTAGCTGCAGTCCTCAAGGCAGTTGTGGAACAGTGTGTTAGGATAGGGAACAGGTGAGCTATTGTCATGGTTTAGGAATGGTATTCTCCATTTTAGTGCTCTCAGTGAAACCATGAGTCAGTGAGGTAAGAAATCAAACAGTAACAGCAATAATCCTAGTAACAGAGGGTAGAACAATGAGGCTAATGATTCACACAGAAACAACAATAACTGACTGCCCCCCCCCCCACCAAGCTATGCCAACCCAGAAGGGAGCCCTTCTCCCTGGAAGAGAAGCCCTTTCCCATGCCTGGGCAATGTGAAGTGGTATAGAATATATAGAATAACCAACCTATGGGTCCTAGCCATGCCCCCTTCTGGCTACTGCAAAAAATAACCCTGTCCTGGCTGGAACCAGGATAGCTATGAATCAATATGATTTTGTTCACTTGATATTTACAAAACTGTAGCACTTCCATCAAGCATTAATATGGGGTTTTCAAAAATACAGGGCCCCAGCCTTCAAACAAACACATAAGCCTGCTACACAAACTCCTTCTCCACAAGCAAAGCACCTCTGGCTTTCCATCTCTATAATATAAATTTGTTCTTAATGATTTCAAGTGTGTCCAGTTTTTCCTCTTTGCAGAATCCCTTTCAGGATGGTAATATTTGCATGCTGAAAACTGATAGAAATTATTTGCCCAAGGGCTCAAAAACTTGAAATGAAATCTCAAATGTCCTTAACATTGGTCACCCTTTTTCTGCCATCATTTGTTTTGTACTGATCATGCCAACTACTTATGAAATTAACTGGCTGCTTTTTTTTTTTGGTGATAAATGGGTATTTATAGTCTACCCTGCAGAAAGATCATAAATAAAAAGAGACAGGCTCATCTTGAAATTAATTGTGATACATTATTACCTATTACACAGAGAACTGTGAAAGGCAGATAAACCCAACTGTATTAAAAAGACCCAACAATAAAAAACAAAACAAAAAAACATCTCAAAGAACACCCAGGTCACAGTTCCATAGATAGAGGGAATACCCTAGTCCAAGAACAGGCTAGTTTAAGTTTAAAAACAATCTTTACTTTTAAAGTTTAGTAGAGATTAGTATTTAACAGGGAAAACAAGAAAAGTATTGTATTCTAATAGGGTCTAGACAACTACAGGAAAAAGGCCTGAAGCAGCATTAGTTGTGCAATTGTTCAGACTCCATGGGATCTTCACACCCTTCATTAGAAGTAAGCTGCTTGATTTGATTCAGACAGCAAAGTGACCAATGCAGACAAAAGCTGACACTGACAATGAAAGCAGACATTACCTGTTCCCAATTGAGGTAAGCACTCAAACAGGCCAGCATCTCATTGCTTGCACTCTGCCTGACAACTAATTGCATAGCTTTGTTAACTGCACCTTGGAAGACAAAGATGTCAGGCCACACATTTGTGATAAATAAAATCATTTTTTCTGAGTCTGGAAAGTCTAAGGAAAAAAAGAAATAATAAAGTATGATTTTAATATTTATAACCAACAAAAAAAATATATTCAGTCATTAAAAGCCAGTACAGTCTTCAGCAATATAACTAGGAAAGAAGGCATAGAAGTCACCCAAGGAAGGGGAGTCATACTAGCACATCTCAGTCCTGAGACTAAATAAGAAAATAAGACCCAAGGCAAAAAAACCCTACCCGAACCTTAAGCCACCTCCCCCACTGTAACTTCACTCTGTCTCCCTTTATCTTTCTTATTTCACTTTAGTTCACTAAGGACAGTGGTCTTGGAGCACTGAAACTGGATTCTTTTAGGATTAAACTGTAAGATGTATGCCAAAAGCCTACCTGCATATATCCCAGACACAAACGAGCACTCTGATCAATGGATCAAATTAGAACTAGTCCAAAGAAAAAAATAATCCACACTACTTGCTAATACCTTGCACTCATACAGCTATGAAATCCACATAAAAAAAAGAAAAAGCCTGCAAAGAACTTTCATACAATTCACGTATGATATTCCTTAGCAATTTTCCCAGACTTTGTCAGGGAAATGATACATTATGCAAGTTGTATGTGAGAATATATGAATTATGCATATTAATATCTGTACTTCCATGGCCATAAAAATTTGCACTACTCCCATATAATTCAAGAATCCTCATTCATTACAGTAATTCAGTGCAAGTATCTGACATCTATCAGTAAGAGAGAACAGAGTTCCAGGCCATCAAGAGGAAGCCAATAGATGCTTCTGAACACCAAAGCAGAAAGCTTCAAAGCGGAATATGAAGATGAAACATGAGTGTGTAGACTGTAAGCAGTAACAAATACATAGGAATAAGTAAAAAAGTAGATATTACTTTCATGCATGGAATGCAGTACTGGAATACATATGCCTGGAACACTACAAAAAACAATGAAATGTGAAAAGCTAAATGTGCCTTCCCTCTTCACTTTAGCATGACTTCTATATTTTTTGGAAGATTTCAAGAAGTAGAGAGCATATCAAAACACATCAAATCATGAAGCTTTAATGAGCATAAAGAATTTAGTGTCTTGGATGAACCTTCTTCTGCTCTGAAGCTGCTCATCACATAAGAATTAACTTTTTTCTATCAGAACATGGACTGTTGGAGAACTAGAATTATCTACGTGCTTCAACTTGAATTGCCTGCCCAGGAATTTGAAACACTTACAAAATTCACTCAGTGATGTAAGAGTAAAAGACTAATTGTTAAAGGGGCATCAAAAGAAGAAAAGTTTAAAAAAAAAAGAAAATAGGCAGGGAACAGAGGACAAAGATAAAATAACCAAAAAACTGTAGTATTTTATTTATTGTCATTTAAGGCAGAATACCTGAAGGAAGAACAGAACGAAAAAGATGGACAAGTTGTCAAGACAATAGATGATGCAAGTCTAATGAGGTAGTACTGACTGTTTATAGTCAATTTGTTAATTGGTTAGCTTGCGTTGCCATAATTCTCATGGGAATATGTGAAACTACATGAAAGAGAAAGCCCTAAAATTAGTACACTGTAATCAAATAAAAGCAAACAAATTTTAAAAAAACTAAATAACCTTTATGATGTGCTTACCGCTGTTCACACTCAAAAGATAAGTATAAAACCACAGAACAATAACAACAGAAGTTTATGCAATTCAAGGTATAAAAGAGAAAATAATAAAAAAAAAATCTGCATTGAGCTACTGAAGTTTCAATCTTACCCAGAAAAGAAAAGGAAAAAAAAGGGGAATGTTTAGTATTTGCAAGAACACACAAAAAGAAAAAGTAATAAGATACTGCAAAACAAAAGACATAACTGTTATTTTTGACTAAGAAAAGATATCTGACAAGTAATAGTTTCTAACATGGTGCAGTATTAAAACTATTAACATGAAAAAAGTAAAAGGAGAGTTATAATGGACTGCATGAAGGATAGAAAAACAGATACAAAAATGGGAATTCCAAAAAGAACCCAAGAAAAAACCCAAACAAATAACAATATGACACCCCAGAAAAAAAAGATAATTAAGAACAAAATGAAATCATGAACCTTTTAAAGACAAAAAACAGAAAAAAGACAAGAATGTTATATGAAAGATAATCACTAATTGAAACAATCATGAGTTCTAGCATTTTTTTCTCCTCAGTGCTCTCAAATTTTATTTTAATTTGAAACATGGATACCAGTATACTATTAAGCCCTACATGTTATTGGTACTTTCAAACTTAGCGAAGTCCTTCCAAAACTAAGACTCTTAATTTAGTATAGTGATAGTTATGTATGCGTTAGCTTTGTTACTGGGAACAAAAGGAGGAGGGAGAGAGGAAGGGAATGAAACCAAGCGAGACTTTGAATAAAGGGAAGTAAAAAAACTTTAGGGAGGACATGTCTAAAAATAGACAAGTTTTGATCAAGGCATTGTCCAGCTCCTGACACTATTTTAAGCCAATACATGTTTTTAACTCCCACTTACTTTATGAATTAAAGTACTTAATTAAAATAAGAAAATACTAACAGGCAAAAAGGACAAAAGTCCCTGGAATCACATTATCATTTTGGAGATGGTAGGGCAAAAATGAAAGCACAGAGGATCCTAAGTAAAATATTTCTCTGGAAAAATAAGTAGACTACCAAAAGCCCAGGTCACCACCAAACTATGACACAGATGTGAAAGAACTGTGAGAACAGAAATTTCTTCTAGAACAGTCCATACTTCTCCATTATAGAAAAAAGTTCTAAGGAAAACAATCCTTTCACAGAATTTTTGTTTGTTTTTACAAACGTAATAATTCTGGGCACTACAGCAAAGACACACAGTATAAGCCACACTATACCTTCTTTAAGCAGGGTATAGCAGAAAAGGCGAGCTCTTTCCAAATCTCCCAACTGTTGACAAATTCCTGCATAGACTCGACACAGAGCCTGACTGAAGTTGTAATTTGTGGCATTCTTCTGACCCTTGAGTTTATTGAGAATAACATGCAGCAAGGACTCTGCTAAGTGCTATAAGACAAAAAAAAATACTGTTAGACTATTATATTCTTAAGAATATTGACAATATTGTAGTAGTATGACAAATAAAAAGGACTACCATCTTATTTGCAAAAATATTATTTGTATATATATGAAAATGCAGAAAACTAAATCAGAGGCAACAAGTGAAAGAAAAAGAAGTGAGAAGCAACTTCCCAGAATAAATATGCCTTAAACAGATGTAGAATAGGGCTGCTATTCTTTAAATATAAATTGTTTAGTTATGTGATTTAAAACAATCTTTCTCAAACAAAGAACAAGGACTGGAATAATAACAGGTAGAGGGAATGAGGAGAAGAATAATGACAGGTAGAGGATCATAACCTAATCAAAGCAAATACAACATCCCGACAGGTACTCCAGAGCTGCTACAGGACGACAAGCAGCCCACTCCAGGTGTGAGGCTTACTAGATTAGTTAACAGCAGTCTCTCCCCAGACCACCCTACATACTGCAGGAGGTGAGGATGAGATATTCCTGCCTACAGTAACATGGGACTCAATATGAGATGCAAGGAAAGAGAATACTGGGATTGTGCACACCTTATTACAGGATGTTTAGAGGGAGAGATAAAAGTGGGGAGTAGAACGAGACACTTAGAAGCCAGATGCTGGAGAATACATGGTTCAGACTGGGTACCTGCAGACACTAGGTAGTCTGAGTGTTAGCTTTGTGAGGAACCAGGAGGTCCAAGCCAGCCACCTGAAAGACCACGAGTCTGAGAGTCAGACACATGTTTGGACCAGCTACTGGAGGAATACATATGTGCTTCTGTGTCTGTAAATCTGCCAGAGCACAAGACGAGCGAAGAACAGAAGCCACCTACTGGATATATTGAGTGCCTAATGTTAGCTACTGGAGGAATCCATGCTGCCTGTACATATATATATGTATTATCCACTACCGAGCTTTCACTCCAATTAGTCAGAGAAGGGAATAAGATTAGGTGCATATTATGTACATGTGTATCTATTTGGAGGACATACTTGGCCTTTTGACTGGCTGGACCTGGAAACATAACGCTGTCACAGCTTTGCTTCGAAGAAGTTACAGATTTGGCAACTCCTAACAAAGATGACCTGAGATCTTGGTAACAACTTCTAAGGAGAACTTAATTAACGTACAAAAAATGTAACAGGATAAAATGCTGCCATGTATCAACTGGTGAACTGCTCTGCTGAAGGCTACAAATTATCTATGAGAAAAATGGGAACTGAAATGAAATTTTTCAGCACTGATGCTAAGCAAGTTTTGGGAAACAAACTAAAGGAAGATTTTTCCAATAAAATTAATTTGATTAACCTCATATAGAATAATAAAGGTATTTTATCTTATTTATTATTATTCAATAAATTTTATCTTAATAAAAAAAATTTAATTTTGGAGGAACTCCTTCTACAACTGTTAATACTATCCCCTTCAAAAAATGCTGCAAAAATAAAGTGGATTATGCATACATCAGAAAAGCATATCTACTACACCCTGAGATTAGCTCAGTTGGTTATGGTGCTCAGTATGGTGCTAATAATGCCATGGTTACAGGTTTGATCCCTGTACACTTAAGAGTTGGACTCTATGATCCTTGTGGGTCCCTTCCATCTCAGAATATTATGTGATTCTGTACTTATAAATGCACTTTTGCACGACAGATTGCCAGAACAATTAAGAATTCAAATACTACACACACTCCTCATCTGCACAAAAGTGATTATTAAAACATAAAATTTAAAATTATGCTACTTACCTTGTTTTTTATACCAAATTCATAGACAACTTCTTTCTCTTCATTTCTCATTATTGGAATCTTTGAGATATTGCCAACATACATGTGACCTTTAATAACTGGTAACAAGTCAAAACAGGACTCAGCGACTTTCTTTAATGCCAAAGAAACTTTCTGGCAGTCAGGATCAATAACCTTCTTTACTGGTAGTGATGCTTCTAAACTGGAACTGTGTGATGAATCACTGATTTCACAGCTTTTACCATGGAAAACCTTCTGCATTTCAGAGATTGTATTTTCAGTATTTCTGATAGCAGCAGTATCACTGGGCTCCAGCTTTGATGGTTCACCGTCCAACCTCAGTCTCTTGGCACTTCTTGGCATAGATACCTGCAATAGTGTCCTTTTTTCAAGATGATTTGATGAACTTGAAAACAATTGCTGATTTCGCATATCTTTGTCTTCATCTTTGCTACAATCAGATTTCAAATTGCTCCCAGTTTTAACAAAAGCAGTTGATGTAGATGCAATTGCTTTGAATCCGCCTATTTGAGACACAGGTCCCAGCAAACTTTGGCTGTCTGAAAAAGCACATCGGTTAAGTTGAATATTGCCTTTCAGAATATTTAGTGTCCTTGCCCTTGCAGATAGCTCTGGATACATAGTGTCCAATATTTTCACGGAGTTCTCTTGAGGAGCACCTGGACTAGCACTATCAGCTGCAAAGAGAGGAAATCTTCCTGGAACGGGAAGTGCATGCTTTGGAATGGAAGTACAAAATTTCAAAGGTGAAGAGCAAATCCTTCTACCTATTGCCACTTCTGAGGGAGAGGGAGGAGAAAATAAAAGAGCAGATTTTACTGTTGGAGTATCTGTTAATGGAGAAATGAGAGGAAGAACAGGAGTTTCGTGTAGTGGCGATATCAGGTCATCAAGAGGGGACAGCAAAGAGGATTGATCTGTAGAAGACATTACTGGGGACATGGTACTGGCAGTTTTAGGAGGACTAGCAATCAAAGGCAGTAGCAAGGGGGGCAGAGGAGGACCTATCTCTTGCCTAATTTTATTTATTATCTCAGATGAGCATTTTGTTGGCATAGAAGTATCAGCATTTGCAAGAACTGGCTGAGTAACTTTGAGAGTCTTTGTTTTTTTACCTTGAAACAGTCTCTTTGATAGCTTGGTATGCATTACTTGGGCAGTTGTATTGGTAGAATCAATTGAGATTTCAGATGGTTCTTGCTGTTGGCACTTAAATTTATTGCTCTTTTTGAGAGCACAAGAATCTGACTCCAACATGCATAACTTATCAAATACTGTCTTTTGTGGCTCAGAGGGCTCCCTAACTGTCTGACAACTGCACCTAACATCAGATAGGTCTGGATTTGGAAGATACTTGAGGAAAATGTTTTTTCTACTACTACTATCTATGATAACATCAGTGTTGTTTTCTCTTAGGTTGCAAGAGGTTTGATTATTATTATATTCTTCAAACACTGAGACCCCCATATCAACATTTTGTAGTAGACCTTTTTCCACATTTGACTGAAGTTTGTCAGAATCATTTCCTTCTAAGAAATTGCCAAGTGCTAACACTCTTGTATTTAATTCACTGGTTTTTACAGCCACCCTGCAATTTTCTGAGAATGTGGTTAACATCTTGCATAGTGGTAATCTATTTTTTGAAGCACTTGGCATCACAGGGCTTTCTTTTGATGTCCTAGTTTTTAACAGACTTTCCTCACTGTCATTAATGCATCCAGCAATGTTAGAATCTACAAGTTCACTATCACCTTCAGTATTTTCAGAGGTTACTAATACAAACTCCCTTTTCCAAGAGGCTGAGTTTTTAGGATAACCCTCCCCAGTCACACTTGACCACTCATTTGCAGTATCTCCAGAGCTGTTTGGTTCACAGCATGTATCCATATCTACCATAGTGTCTGCTTTTAGATGACTAACTGTAAAAGTGTTTCCTGGGTGCATCACTGAATGAAGTTCACACACTTGATAATCAGCATCAACAATTGCACTAGTTTCCAGAGCACCCACTGCAATTCCGTTGGAAGCTTTCAGTTCCTTTTTGAACATGGGACCACATTTAGAACATTTCACGTACATAACTTTTTGTATAGAACAGTCTTCCTCTTCAAAGTCATTGCTCTGCTCTGACATACCAAAATCATTTTTACACCTTTTAAGGGCATATTCCCCAGATCCCTCAGAACTATTTATTTCTTTGCTTTCTCCTCCAGCTAATAGTGAACCAGTTCTAGAAGGATCTGTTCTAACCTCCCATGTAGAAGTCCTGCATCCTGATTCTTGACAATCAAACTTTTGGAGGAGAAAAGCATTCTTCTTATAAGAGTTTGTATCCAAGATCTGTGATTTAACAGATGCCTGAGGTTCTTTATCTACTGTTTGCTCCTTATCTGGAATTTTCACTCCATTTTTGTGTACATATCCCCTCTCAAGGCAGCCCAGTTCTTTGCACACGTTGCCTTTTTCAGCAGACATGATCTCAGCACCCTCTTCCAAGCTTTCTGAAGAACAGTTATATGTACTACCCATAACACAATCTGTATCTCCCTTGTTTTCCCATGTACAAGAAAATGTAGCCTTTCCTGTGACATTAGTTTCAACTAAATCAACAACTTTTAGAAGACTGAAATTTAGATCAGGAGGCCTTGTGGATTCCAAGCCAATTCCCACTTGCAGAGGAGAATCTGTTTCTTCATTACTTATACAGTTATTCTTCAAGTCCTCTTGCGTAGAAAAAGCCAAGCCACTTTTATAATCCATTTCTGAAGTAGGCTGGCAGATGATCCCTGAAAAATTATTTTGCTTCACAGCATTCTTTTCACAGTTAAATGAACTGGAGCAAGTCTCAGCCACCATATTTAATTCCCCTTTTATTTCATCACATTTAACATTTTCAGTTATCAAGAACTGATTCAGAGGTTTTGCAAACTGTGCCTGAGAAGTAAGATTACTTTCTACTAAGATAGATTCAATAGAATCCCCTCTTGATAACAGCTCACCGCTTTCCTCTCCAAAATCTTCTGGATTAACTTTGAATTGAGTCTCTTGAGATTCAAACTCCCTAAAGTTTTGAGTTTTGGACTGCTCCCATTCTAATGTACTATACAAGTTTTCACATTGTTTTATTTCACCTTTCACTTCTGTAAAACCTAACACAGAGGATTCACACTTAGCTACACTGCTTCCTGCATCAATAATGCATGCTGTCATTGGTAGTGCAAGTATACTTTCCAAGTCTGACTTCCCTTGAGATAAATTACTATAATTTTCTTCCTGATGTGGTTTGCTTTTCAAATACCCCCCCTCCTTTATGCCTAATAACTTTCCATTTTCTGTACTATGGAGTAACTCTGATGATTCAGCTATTTCTAGAACACCTTCTCTGTTAAATTTCATGGCTAGTTCAATAGTTGGAGCTCTGGTTACATTCATGTCTTCACTTTTGAGCTGTTCATCATCTTTTGGAAAGGCTGACAATAGATTTCTGATTCCTTCAATGGCAGATACAGGTAAGTAATGCCTAGAGACTTGAACAGTCTCTGGTTCACATTCTCTGCCCACTTCATCTTTTATTGTTTGCACATGTTGTTTCTCCAGTATCTCTCCACTGTCATGTTTTATTTCAGAGCACTGCGAGCATGCAGAGATCTCAATAGCTCCAGCCGTATTAGTTACTTTGATTAAATTTTTTGATCCATTTTCAACAACTTCATTCTGTATCAACACACCAGATTTCTCCTCAGAATTTTCACTTTGAAGCACAATGCATTGCTCAGCTGGCAAATGTGTAACACTTTGAGGAACAGATACTTTCCTGGGAGTTCCTCTCTCTCCTAATAATCCATGGCTTTTTGCTTTCATTAATTCACCATGCTTTTCATGTGTACCCTCATTATTAACACCTCTGATTAAGGTTACATTCTCCTTTGTTTGCTCACTACTTTTTTCCATCTGATTCTGAGGCTTGAAACCTTTTAACATAAAATCAGCTAAAGAACCTCCCTCTTCACTGCACATGTCCTCACTATCTCCTTCCTGTTCTTTCATGTCTTCCAGTTTGTGTGCTGTTGCTTCAGTTAGTTCTCTGTTCTCAGCTTCCATATTCTCAGAATTCTCCTCCCAACAATCTTTGTTAGTTTCCATGTTTGTAATTAAAGTAGCAGCTTCAACTTGCTTTATTTCAACATCTCTTTCCTCCTTGCTTGACATCTTTGGACTGATATGAATGTTCTTTTCATTCCAACTCAGATTAAGTGAGATCTCTGCATTAAGACCATGCTCATATGATTTACTCTGTCTGTTGCACTCCTCACTGAGGCTGACTACATCACAACTCAGAGGCTGAACTTGGTCTTCTTGTAAAATATCTTCTGCTGCAGAAGCACTGCAATCACCTTCTTCATCACTGGAACCAGTGACTTCTCCAAACATATCCTTCAACGAAAAAAACCCAAAGTTAATAATCTAAACTCTGATATCAGTTTTAAGATCTCCTTCTGTAAAGAAGTGTACTGGTGGCCCTGATACAATGGTTTTGAGAGATTAAGGCTCATAACATAAATTACAACCTTCTCCATCATTGTTTTTCACAGCAAATGGAAAGTACCTCTGTTAAGAGACTTCTTTACCTATTTACTTGCATTCTAAGATTACTGGAAAACTGCATTTGAGTAGCATTTGACTTTCAAGCTCTGGAATTTTGCCATGAAAGCCATGCTTATGTTGAACAGGAGTTGGGACTATGTCTGCAGCATTGGGAAAAGAAATTATGGCAGCAAGTTGAGACACAGGTGACTGCGTGCTTGTTTTGGCTGAGGAAGTTAATTTTCTTCACAGTAGCTACTATGGGACTACATTTTGGATTTGTGCTGAAAACAGTGTTGATAATATAGACATGTTTTTGTTATTGCTGAGCAGGGCTTGCACAACATCAAGGCCTTTTCTGCTTCTCATACTGCCACACTGGTGAGGGTGCTGGGGGTGCATGTGAAGTTGGGAAGAGATGTAGTTGAGACAGTTGTCCCCAAATGACTGAAGGGATATCCTATACTGCTATGGCATCACGCCGAGTATATAAAGAGAGAGGAAGAAGGAAGGGTGGGATGTTTGGAGTCATGACATTTGTGTTCGCAAGTCTCTCATGCATAATGGAGTCCTGTTGTCCTGGGGATAGCTGAAGACCTGCCTGCCCATGGGAAATGGTGAATGAATTTCTTGCATTGCTTTGCTTGTGTGCATGGCTTTTCCTTTACCTCTTAAACCGTCTTTATCTCAACCCACATATTTTCTCACTTTTACTCTTCCAATTCTCCCCAGGGTTCCCGCTGGTGGGGAAGTGAGCAAGCAGGTGTGTGGTACTTAGTTGTTGGTTGGGGTTAAATCATGACCCATACACTTCTGAAAATTATCTTTTGTTCCCTTCCACAGGTAGCATGTTACAAGGTAAAAAAAAGTATCCATATGAATCTAAACACACAGAGACCCTTTCAGTGCATGAGTAACTAACACTGAGGGAAAACAAACAAAAAAAAAAGCCCAGAAATATAAAATCAATACTTCTGCAGTAATTTTAAAATCAAGTTACTGCCAAGTCTGATGCATCCTGAAACTCACCTGTGTAGTCAGTGGTGAAAGCTGTACTGGAGAAAGTAAAGCAGGGAGAGGTCTGGCCCAATTCAATATATCCATCACATTTCCACCTGAGCCCTTTTGCTCCTGATCAGAGAAGCCTGAAGTGCTGTGTTCCCCGCCTGTCTGGATTATCACATCAACATTTTTATCCTCACTGCTATGCAGGCATTCTTCAGTAGTTTTGTTCTCAACACAATTATCTCCAAAAGGCTCAGTACTTGCTTGAAGTTGCATGGCTGTTACAGTATTTTGCTTTAGAGCACTTTCCACTGAAGAATACCATGGTACTGTTTTGCCATCACACTTTCTGATCTTTTGGTGGATTTGTAAAGTGCCTAAACCAGAAAAATATTGTTAAGAATATTTCCCCTCCGATTTCTCTTTATAGAGATAACATATAGTAGTAATAAAAATGCATTACTGTATTTTCAAGTGATGGTCCCACAGAAGATCTTAATGTCACTTTCAGAAATATTTTCCTTACAGAGATGAGATGCCATTATTCACAATTATTTTTTTCATGAAAAAGGCACATGTGTGTGCAAAGAGCTTCTCCCCAAACACTTTCTGACTTGTCATTAAGACTATTCCTAATTTTTCTATCAGGAAGGGTCATTCTTGGTAGGACTGAAGGTCCATACAGCTCAATGATTTATTTCAGTCTTTGCCAGTAACTCATGGTCATGAAAAGCAGGACAGCATGCAGTGAAATTCCCCATTCAGGCTGTAATTCTCAGCTTAGAGCAGCCTGCACCTGTACTTGCAGGCCAGTTACGATTATACCCTGCCATAAACACAGTACAGGATTTCTTAGCTATAGTCCTAGTTTATGATTTAATAAGCATGTGCTTTTAAATGGTTTCTTCTTTAATTTCAGTATCGAGTCTAATCGTACAAGATTCTGTCTTCAATGATACAGCTTAGTCAAAACTGTACCCTCCATAAAAAAGCCCCACATCATACCTATGCACAAAGCAGTTTGAACCACTAAGACAAAGAGCAGCTGACAACCCGTTCAAGATAGTCAACTATACCAGTTTTACACAGTTATTCTAATAGCAAGAAAGCATGTTGAAATTCCTGTGTGATTCTTTGCAGTGTATATTTTTCTTGCTACTTTTCAAATCAGTTTTTACTATTACACAAAAACTGATTCCTTATGTACGCAGACAAAACACACTGCCCCAGAAGTCTAAGCATTACAGTCAAATAATTTAAATTAATTATATTTGTGCTAAATACTTCTAAAACGGAAAAGATGGCCCATTTTTTTGAAATTTGAACTCTTTCATTTGGAAAACATTACCTCCAATTAACAGTAGAAATCAACAACCCAAAACCCAGTGTGTCACATGGAACTAGAATCTACTCTGTAGAATTTGCAATTCTTGTATTACATTTTATGTGTGATCTTGTTTATAATGCTCACAAACTACTGGACACACAATTAGCAGTATTCAAGCAAGAGATCAAGTCTATTCTGTGTACACCCGAATACCATCTGTAGTGAACCACTTGGACCTTGTGGCTAAATTTTGCCTTAAACAAGCTGTTATAGAATTAAAGGAGAAACAGCTGTTAAGCAATGGATACTGCAGAGGCAGGGTAGTGGGATTTTTTTTAAGGCCAGTTTCTCTCCTGCCCCTAGAAGAACTTCAGTTACACAACTGGGAAATTTTCTTTTCACAGTGAACTACACAATAGTACTTTATCAGAAACTTTATGTCCTATCTATACTCCCAAGATCATACACCTACATCAGGCCCAAGAACACACCATCCATTGAAAAGTTTCCTCCAATAAATGGATCAAAGATTTCTGAATAGCTAAGAGATTCTCCATCCTTCTCTACCCATCCCTTTCCAACCCAGTCCCTGATAACAGTGAATTTCTTTAGGAATGAGACGTTTTTCTTGTAGTTACCCCCTTTAACAGTAACAAGAGTTGTCAAAGCAATTTTTAAAGGTTCAGGATATGCCAAGTTTCTCTACTGCAAATGTCAACTCTTTGGCACCTTGGCCAGAACTTCAGGTCCAAGAAAAGCACTACTGATATTAACCCCATCTCACTGAAAGAATCCTCTTAAGGATCATATTTCACAGGCAAATTTTACTTTATCCAGGGAATCTTTTATTATGTCACTTACTGAAATTATTAAGTTCTCTCCTGAAATCTACAGTCTGGAATCTGGTTCATATAGCTTCAAACCCTTACATTGCTGCCTCTTTTCACTTCTGAGAGAAGATTAAGATTACTCTGACCTGAAAACTCCATCAAAATCTGCCACATACTGCTAAGAAATACCTTCTTGATGTAGAATGGAGAAAAAAGAGCAGAGATGATATAAGCAATCCAATGCTAACATTGATTGCCTTGGTACTAAACAAATTTCACAACACAAAACTTCACTCCCCATTGTATGGCAATTCACTGTTGCAAGTTGTCCTCTCCTCACTCCAAGCAACAAATCAACTTTCTGAAACAAATCTTGTGGTTTTTTCCTCTCAAGAAGGACCACATTAAGATGTTGGGTATTTTATAAAAATAACTAACCTAGCCATAGAATTTCATCTGATTTACAGCAAAACCTCATCACAGTGACTGCAGATGCCCAGCAATAGCAACTGCACACTTCTCCAGAATAAACAGTAATATTTCTCTGAGGAAAAAAAAAAAAAATCCCTTCACAGAAAGTTTTTAATGCCTTGACAACAAGGCACAATTTTTCAACCTATGTCCACTTATGTGAATTTCAGGATGCTTCATATACTAGTTGTTCTTT
>JAYRBT010000082.1:48961680-48988342 GCA_036023395.1 Myiotriccus ornatus
GTGCTACACTATGGTATCTATCAAGATGTTGAGAGATTTTCATATGGTCCTAAAGACAGAAAAGAGGTCTGCTTCTCAGATCAGCCACATTCGGTGGACTTTAAACTCAGGACCATAAAACATACACATGTCCCTAGGGATTTGTTCTTATCTCTTTATTTTACATTTAATGCCACTGCCTTGTATCTCCGTGGACACCAGGGACCTTTAGTGTGCTCCTTTCCATCTCTGCTTTTAAGATCTACATGCAGCTTCTCCCCTATCCTGGGTTCCCAAATGAAAAAGATGAGCAGATAAGATGGGTATAGCTCTGTAGTAAGCCAGATTTAGCTCAGATCCCAGCTACACATACCACTTGAAGAGGTACCACTGGACATGGTCTTGTCATTTCCCCTCAGTTCATCTCACCATAACACATGAACATAGCATGTTAGAGAATCAAAATTACCAAAGGCTTCAGCTGCAAGGATCTTCAAATGCTTCTTCACATGCTCATTCACAATGTAGGAGATTTTATGCCCAGATTATATGGGATTTTAGAGTTTTCCAAAGACTAAAAAACCATCTTATTAACCTCAGATTATGGCCTAAGGTTACTGGTTTGATGGTCAGATGCAGGTACGTCAACTTTATAACTGCAAATTTGTAACAATACTACCAAAACCTTTTAAATTATGTTTGCAAAAACCACATTAGCCTATAAGGCTTTCACAACAGCACATTTGGATACGTTGTGAGTCTTCTAGTTTTCATACATGAACACATTCTCCAACAAAGCCATTCAAAGTGGTATCCACCTTGGTGGAACAGAGAAGGCCTTGATCATAATGCAAAGCTTTGAATATTTTACAGCACACTTGAATGTACTAAGAAATCGACCATCAGAAGTACCTTTCTGAAAGGCTAGATCCAGGCAGACAGATGCACTGACATTCTCTAGAAAATATACTACCATCAAGCTGATTTGCTCTCTAAGTTGAAACCATTATAATATAGGAAAAAAAATTAGGGCAAACTCATTAATATCCTTTTTTTGCTAGAAGATTGCATCTGTATACATAAGCATTTTTGATTATGAATCCAAGGTAACAGTCACTTCCATGAGAGGCTGAATAACAAGGTGGCTATCCTAGGATTGAAAAAATCCTGAAAGCAACTGGAAGTGAGATATGTTTTTATGGTATCTAACCATTCCAACAAAAGCATGCTTCAAGCTCAAAACTTTCTCCACACTGAAGTGGGCAGAAAGAGGGACTTGCTAGAAGGGACTGTTAGTGTTAACTGCTCCCTTTTATGAAAGTACTGTAGTTTCCTTGCGAAGATATGAATAGGAAAGATGGGACATGACTTCTGCAATCTGAAGTTCCCCTTGTGCTGAATGGCAGGGGGATGACACTAGAACCTGATACCCCTAAAATTACACGTATTTAAAACTCTTCAGTTTCTTGTGCTTGTTTTTGTCATTTGATTGATCCTTGATAAAGATATTAAATTCAGAATATCAGGGCACAACTGTCTAGCTCAGTTTTGGAGATGAAGCATTATCTGTTGGAGATGAAGCAAATATCTGTTGCATTAACCTCATGGAAGTGAGGTTGATTAACGGGCTGGTCCACGTATTTTGGTACCTCTTAAGTAGATTCCACTGGAACACATCTGAAGTTATATTCATTGAGATCTACAATGGTAGCAAATTTTCAGACTTTATGGGGTATGAAGACAGAATAACAATTCACCTTCAAACCTCTTAATATAGCTAGGTACCTAGCCCAGACTGTATCTCTACACTTTGAGTTACAACAAGATCAAAATAGTAGATGAACTAAAAGAAAATTTAAAGATTAATAAGTACATTCTGGAAAGGCAACTACAGAAATACTAATGCCATTTCAAGGCACCTATTATCCTTGAGTGCAGAAATAAAATTATACCTGTTTATGTACAGTTAAAGCAGTTCAAGTTTGCTGTGAATATGCATATGAATAACTATTCAGATTAGTTTATTACACTGAATAAAACGTTACAATGAAGAAAATGGAGGTAACGGCTTTGTAAATTTTACAACCCAATTACGTTACCGTGTGTTTGTTTCAAACTAAAAAGAGCACCTGCATCCCGTAATTCACATTATATACTGCAGAGTTTATAAAATGATATAATAATTAACAGTTTAAACATGAGGTGAGTTTTGACTACTTAAAAAGAGTCAAAACAGCTGATAGGAAAAGAATTTGATTTTTCAATTGCAACAACAGATTACAACAGCTTTAGATTAAAAGAATTTTTTTTGGCTGTTTAAATTAATATTTGAATTATTTTCAAATATTCTAATCACACATGTACTTGACCAAGTAGTCACCAAGAAAAGTATTTAAGTTTTTCAAAAAAGTGTTATGCCAACAGTACTCAACTTGAACCCACCTTCTGTGACAGTCAGTCTTCTTTTTTCAGACCATGTCTTATCCTGAATAGAAGCTGAAAAAAAGTACCAATATTTATTTTTGGTCAGAGAAAGAGAGAGCTTCAAGACAATTTCAAGACTTTGCATGCCATCTTACCCAAGACAGGTTGATTTTCCTCATTCTCTCTTTTCTCTGTTGCCCTGTCAATGCACATCCAGAGTTCTTCTAACAAGAGCCTCACTTTTACTGTAAAAAAAAAAACACCGTTATTTAAAATAAATTCAGAAAATTTAACTAAGAACTTATATTTCTTTATTTTTACTCAGAACACAGACATGCCTACAACAAAATAAAAAAAACCCACAACAAAAATTAAGACAAGGTACAAGCTTCAGAAAAAGAGAAATGCTAGATCCCATACTGGTCATATCCACAGAGAAGACTAAAGGAACAGGACAAGAATGCTCTAGCTTTTCCTTTTTATAGTAAGCACTGCAAAAACTTGTAGCAGCTCCCGGAGTAAAAAGTAAAAGTAGATTTGAATGTAGCACTAGAGAAATTAAATAGCTTTCTAAAACAACTCAGCTGACATGAACATAAATGGGGGAGGAAACCTTCTAGGCAGATTTATATCACATTTATGCTTGCTCTTAGGCTTATCATGGAGTAATAGCACCATGTATCTAAATTAATTATCAGCCCCCACCATTAGGAGACCCTGTCTAGAGTCCTAACAGCACCACTGCTAGTTAGGACTAGCTAATGACTAGCTAGGTGACGTCAAACAACCTAGTTTCAGAGACAGAAGGGCAGGGGGAGGAGGAAAAACAACCCAAAACCTCAGTAAAATACACAAGCACCTCATCTACTTATGCCAAAACTATAATCAGATTCAACAATCAGGAACAGAGACTATTGTTTTTGTACCAATTCCATTAAGTCAAAGGCCACAGCAAACTGTTTTATGAAGAGGCATGTTAAAAAAAATTCAGCATGTAAGAGGAAAAGCTGCAAAATTTTGCTTAGCAACTATTAACAACACTAACATTTTCTCATTACTAATTAAACTCTTTTGCTATTTGAAGGTTAAATTAGTGCTCAGGTATTAATTTTCCTGTTTTGCCATGAATTAAAAATGAAAAGATGAAATTGAATACTAATTCAGTACAATTCAAAAGGAAGTAAAAAAATATGCCAAGACACAGGAACTGACAAGGTCTACCTTTTTCAGAAAATTTAATTTCTGCAACAAACTTATTGCAAAGCAAGAAACAGAACAGAGAGGTTCTTTTGCCTCAAAATCATTTTCAGATTATAAAAACAATTCAAATGCAATACCAACATTTTAAAAGACTGTAAAAATACAAAAAATAAATTTGCTTCAAGTTTGGCTTCAGTACTTTAGAGGAAGTTTAGAAGGAGTCTGCTCCATTACAGTTACATTCAGATTATTTGATCACTAGGGGGAAAAAAGTCAACAGGATAAGATACAGCTATAACTCCTCGATTTCCACTTGATTTACTGATCCTCATACAGAAATTGTAGCAGATTATAGTCCTATTTTGTCCTTTATGATTGCAATGAGCTTAGAAGACAAAGGGTTCCTTTGTATTTTTCTCAGTGTTTGCATTCTGTTTTATAATTGCACATCAACTGACTTCACATATGCTCATGGCAGACTAGTCCTTTTTATGAATCCAGTATTTTCCTTATTGCAAGACTGAAAAATAGTCATGTATTATGTTAGTCCTTCATCAGTGTAACACACTCCTATCAACCACATCTGTTCTTACAGCATTTCTGTCACTATCCTCTGTTTCCAAAAACGCAACTCCGGAAGAGTTACAGTAAATTCATAATGATTGATTCCACATAGAGAATAGTCTTGCAAAAAGTCTTACCTTTGTCTATGTCTGTTTTAAGATCTTCACTTGAACTCTGGGTCTCTGCATGTTTAACTATTAAAAAGAGGAGAGGTGGAAAGGAAATGTTCAAATGGAACAATACTACATACAAATCTGAAGGCAATCAAAGGTAAACACTTACCTTTTCTGCACTTCTCCTTAAATACACCATCAAGTTTTCCCTGTTAAAATTAAAAGGTATTAATTTTTTATGCCATACATAGCTTGTAGAGCATCTACTCTTAATGAGCAGGAAATCTAAATCAACATTTCAAAGATCATTCTTCAGTTGGAAAATTACTATCTCTTAAGGTGGATTGCTATGTTTAGTTACTCAATACTCCCAGTAAATGTAATTTTACTGTTTCAGTATCTCTACTACTAGTAGTTTCCTTTCTTTCCCCTAGAAATACTTGAAAAAGCTTCAGCTAAAGACAAGGAAAGCCTTACTTGTGCCTTCTTAAGCTCCTTTTCAAGCCTTTTCTTTTCAGTTTTCAGTTGTCTGAACTCCTGTGTATGCTTTGTTGCAGCTTCTTCAAGAAAAATGAACCAAAATTCAAGTTAGAAACTACACTATGATGTCCACTAATTTAAGTAATGCCCATCACTAGTTTGCAAATCAAATTACCAGAAAAAAATAAATACATAGTGTGAAATACAAGTCTACTGAAGTTATATTTTGGGTCATTAAGACAACAACTCATGCATACAAGTATGTTGTCTTCTATTGCATAATTACTGTTCTGAACTACTGCAATACATTTAAAAGTTTTCTCACTTACATGCAAGAATGAAGAGTAGGTCATACTGTAATGATATTGTACTGCAGAACAATATACACCAAGTGAAAAAATGAAATAAAATTAAGAATGAGGTGCAATGGGTTTTTTACGTGCTTGATTCTTTATTTAAAAGAGGGCTCTCATTCAAAGATGAAAACACCACAGTCAGCTGCATTAGAAAGATGAACATAGCACTCAATACTAATAAACAGAGAAGAGGATTTTCTCAATATCTAACAGACACCTTGGAAGACTGCAGATGGGTGGGAACAGAGACTACAGGGTAGGTAAATGAGGACTGAATGTGAGATTCCCAGGACCGTAGAGAAAAGACAGAGGGAATTTGCCTGCTATCAGATCAGGTCACAGAAGAAAGCATATTAAAAGAAAAGGTGTTAAAAAAAGCATTAGAGGTGGTAGGCTGACAAAAAACAACGGCAGCAAAATTTCATATTGACAAAAGATATGAGGTCTGGGATATTTAATGAACACAGAAAAAAAAAAAAACAAACACGTAAAACAGTCACTGAAAGTGGACCTAGCACAAACACTTTCTCGGTATTTTGTTCTAGTTCTGGCAGAACTTGAGTTTTTGGAGGCAAGTGTCTATAAAAAGCTGGCTGTCCTATAACGGAACTCCAAAATTCTCATCAAAATGAACACCTTGTACCTGTACTTTAGAGCGGGATTTGGGAGGTTTCTAACACTAAGATACAAGCCTCTCAAGTCAGTGTACTTTAAACTATGGTAAGCACAGCTGTAAGCATGCAATGAATGCAAATATTTGTCTTGCCAGCTGACAGTACAAGTGAAGTATCAGAAAGCTTTATGCATATCCATCTTCTATTAGCAAAACAAGAAAACCACAGTGCCATGAGGCAAATGCTTTATCTCTACTTAAAACACAAAGCAAACAAACAAACTGACCAACCAAAATATAAGTGCCAGACTATTTAAAAATCAGAAAATATGCACAAGGTTCACCATATATTTAAATATTATTACAAACTTGACTAGAAAAATTCAGTCAGGACTATTAGAGCACTGGAGCACATGCCCTATGAAGAAAGGCTCATTGAACTAGACTTAATTAGTCTGAAAGGAAAACAAAACAAATCTTAGAAGGAATCCAAGAACAACTTTCCTGTAGAAGGTATCAAGAAGATGGAATGAGACTGTTCACTGCTGTATGGTAGACATCAGGTGTAAAATGAAACATGAGAGTTTCCCACTGGTTATAAGGAAAGACATGTCAGTCATGCAGTGAATCATTGCCTGGACAGGCTGGTCAGATTCCATCCTTTGAGGTTTTCATGACCAGAAGCTCCCTTCCAACTTGATTTATGCCATGTGCCTAAGATACTCAGCAGAAAACATTCTGCAAGGGGGGCTGATGTAATTCCACGTAGTACAGCCCTGCTTTGCTCCTTGGGGCCTCTAAGTTAAAGTGACAATTACTTCTTTGGATAGGGAAAGAACCAAGAGATCGAGTTGGACAACAGTACAGTAACACAATGTAAAAAGTTACCTTCAAGCTTTTTCACTTTTGTTTCCAGTTTCTTTCTCCTGTTAAAAAGAACACATGAATAGATAATTTTTTAAACAGAATTATGTTGCATGAAAAGCCAGAAAAAAAATAAATCTAGCCATTTCAGAAAAAACACACTTCCTATACCCAGGACCTATGAGACCACCGCGTCCCTGAAGTTGAAAAAATAAATCAGCCGCATGTTGCTGACTTTCTCACACAAACAGTTATATCTGAGTTTGCTTTTAAGAGGGTCAATCCACTAATCCAGGTGCATAAATATGCCTTTAGCTACATCTTGGAGTTAGAAATGCAACAGCAGACAACTGCCCTCTGTTTTTTGTATTTCTATAATGTAATGCAGACAGGTTAGTTTTACTCCTTAAAAGCAATTAAGTCTTGCTTACATTGAATAGTATCTAAGCAATGAGATAATCAGGAATAGCCTTCAGGATCACTCATGTCCAACAGCTTTTTGTTTACAATATCCAAACAAAACAAAACAAAAACAAGCAAAAAACCCAAACATGTATCCTCAATAATTTTGACTTTAGCATTTCCAAAACTACCTTATATGTAAAACATACACAGAACTGAAAAATAAATAAGTAGACAAGTAAATATTTTTATTATTTCCTTCTGTTAAATCCCAATAACCCAGAAATTGTTTTTAAACTGTTGTGACAGAGAATTCTTTCCCGACAAACACATGCTCACTGATCACATTCAGGAAGCAGACCACAGTTCATCTATTCTTCATATTAAAACCCATGCAATGGATTGAGATTTACAGTCTAAGCCTTTTTGGATGTGCAGGCTTTAATTATCACTTCAGACATTAAGTGAAATAGATTTGAAAACCCACAAACATATTTCAAATATATTTGAAAACATCACAAACAGGATGATTGACCACCTTTTGCACGTTCAGTAGTCAAAGCATTTATACTATAAAGTAATAGACCAATGATCTTGTGCCTTCTCAGTCTGAAGAGGTTCATACTTTGATGGCTTTGACAGTCAAGCCATAGATAAAAATTTCACAAAAAAATTGCTCATAAAACATCTTTGCAGAGAAAAAAAAAGGAGGGGGAGGAGGAGTTGTCCTTTACAAAATAGGAGGTCAACTTCTGTTTCTCTGTAAATTATCTTCTAAACAATGCACAGAAGCACTGCATCTACAATACGTGGACAATGGAATCAAGGTCAGTTGACATGGGAAGACTACAGAGATGCTGTTTGCCCTTGAGGGAGAAGATTGATGCAGCCAAAGCTCAATTAGAGTTCAAGTTGACCAGTACTCTAAAGGATAACAAAAAGGGCATTTCAAAATATCTTAACAGCAAACAGAGGATCGGAAATAACATTGGTCCATTGCTTGATGAGGTCAGTCACATCACAAATAGGGATGCAGAGAAAGCAGAGATCTTTAATGCCTTCTTCACCTCTGTCAGTCTTCATCTCTCATCAATGATGGGTCCTGAGGACCCCGAGACCTGTGCTGGAAGACCATGGCTGGTAAACTGATAAACTCCTGGACAACTCTGAACCTGTTCAAGACTTGCTGCTCAGGTGGACACACATAAGTCTATGGGGCCTGACAAGATTCATGCCAGAGTACTAAAAGAGCTGGACAGTGTTAGCACAGGACCTCTCTCCATTATTGTTCAATGGTCTTGAGCATTTGGAGAGGTCCCAGGCAACTGGAAGCTGGCATATGTCCCAGTTTTCAGGAAGGGTAAGAAGGAAGACTCTGGTAATGACAGGTCTGTCAGTTTGACTCCAGTTACTGGTAAAATTATGGAGAAGGTTACCCTGGCAGTTACTGAAAAACACTTGAGACAATGCAGTCATTCGTCTTAGCTATGTTGAGGAGGGGAAAGTCTTGTTTAACTAATTGATTTCCTTTTACAATGAGGTCACCCATCCTTTTGACTGAGGGAAGCCAGTTGATGTGAGGGTTTTTGGACTTCAGCAGAGCTTTTAATATGTGTCTCCTTCTGGACAAAATGACCAGCATACAGCTAGAAAAGTCCATAATACATTAGATGGCTGATGTGTCATGCTAAAGGAGTTACAACAAATAGGGTTACATCACTCACTAGCAGGGTTCCCCAGGACTCAATTCGGGGGCAGTGCTCTTCAATGATCTGGATACAGGAGTCAAATGCGTACGCTAAGTAGCTTGGCCAACTGAAATTAGGAGGAGCTGTAGATTCTACCCTCCTACCTTGAGGGTAGAGAGGCCTTACAGAGAGATCTGGATAGACTAGAGCAAAGGGCAATCACCAGTTGTACAAAATTTAACAAGGGCAAGCGCCAAATTCCCCATATGGGCCAAAGTAATCCTGGTTATGCATACAAATTGCGGGATGAAAGACCATAGAGAAAGAGATGTTGGGGTTTTGATCTATGGTAAGTTGAATATTAGTGTTACCTGGCAGCCAAAAGGGCCAATCATGACCTAGCATCGCTAGCTGGTTGAGAGGTGATTGACCTGCTGGTACACTGCACTGGTGCAACACCCCCACAAGTACTGTATGCAGTTTTGGGCACTACAATATAAAGACATCAAACTAGTAGGAGTGTATCCAGAGGAGCACGACCAAGATGGTGAAAGGTGTCGAGGCCAAGACTTAGAGGGAACAGATGAAGTCACTTGGCCTGTTCAGCTTAGGGAAGAGAAGGCTAATGGGTAATCTCATAGCAGTCTACAACTTCCTCAGTGAGGAGCAGTGGAGGGGAAGGTGCTGATGTCCTTTCTCTACTGACCAGTCATAGGACAGAAGGAAACAGAAGGAAGCTGTGTCAGTGGAAGTTCAGGTCAGACATTAAGAAAAGGTTCTTCAGTAAGTGGGTAGTCAGTCACCAAAACAGGCTCCCTAGGAAAGTGCATCATTGGCACCAAGCCTGTCAGAGTTCAAGAAGCATGTGACTAACAGTCTTAGTCACACGGTTTAGTTTTAAGTAATCCTGTGAGTAACAGGGAGTTGGACTTAGTGATCCTTATAGATCCTTCTGAACTCAAGATAAAAATTCTATGATACAAACAACTAAAAATCTAATAACCAATCAGCCATTAAGTGCCAAAATTATCACTGCAATGATATTTACAAATGAAATAGTTACATTCAGAGGTGCAGTAGTATACTAATTTCATCAACACATGCAATTACATTAAAAAAATAGGTAATGTTAAATCTAGCAATTTACAGAAAGCAAGGTTTGTAGATAATACATTTGGACAGAACTCCTCTTATGCTACACAACTCAAGCACACAGAATCACAGAATTTGCCAAGTTGGAAGAGATTCACAAGGATCGCCAAGTCCAACTTCTGGCCCTGCACAGGATCATCCTCAAGAGTCACATGCGAGAGTATTGTCCAAACACCACTTTTTGAACTCTGGCAGGCTTAGTGCTGTGACCACTTCCCTGCGAAGCCTGTTCCAGTGCCCAGCCACCCTCTGGGTGAAGAACTTTTTTTAATATTCAACCTAAACCTCCCCTGACACAACTTCAGGCCATTCCCTTGGTCCCGTCACTGGTCACCACAGAGAAGAGATCAGTGCCTGCCCTTCCTCTTCCCCTCACGAGGAGGTTGTCACTGCAATGAGGTCTCCTCTCAGTCTCCTCTTCTCTAGGCTCAACAGACCAAGTGACCTCAGCTGCTCCTCATACATATTTCCCTCAAGGCTCTTCACCATTTTTGCTGCCCTCCTTTCAACCCTCTCTAAGATCTTAGTATCTTTCCTATATTGTGGTGCCCAAAACCGCACACAATATTCAAGGTGAGGCCATCCCAGTGCAGAGCAGAGAGGGACAATCCCCTTCCACAACCGGCTGGTGACGCTTTGCCTGATGCCCTCCACAACATGGTTGGCCCTCCTGGCTGCCAGGGCACTGCTGACTCATGTTCAACTTACCACTGACCAGTACCCCCAGGTCCCTTTCTGCTGCACCGCTTTCCAGCATCTCACTTCCCAGTCTGTACGTACAGCCTGGGTTGCCCCAATCCAGGTGCAGAATCCAGCAGTTTCCCTTGTTGAACTTGATATGGTTGGTGATTGCCCAGTCCTCTCATTTGTCAAGTCTCTCTGCAGGGCCTCCCTGCTTTCAAGGGACTCAACAGCTCCTCCCAGTTTTGTGTCATCTGCAAACTTGCTCAGTATCCCTTCCAGTCCTCCTTCCAAGTCATTTATGAAGATGCTGAAGAGCACAGTGCCTAAGATGGAGTCCTGTGGAACTCCATTAGTGACAGGTCACCAGTCTGATGTTACCCCATTCACTATCACTCTCTGTGCTCGACCTGTGACCCAACTGCTCACCCACCACATGATGTGTTTATCCAGCTGTGGGCTGGACATTTTGTCCAGCAGGATACTGTGAGAGAGTACAGAAAGCTTTACTGAAATCTGAAAGGATTACATTAACTGGCTTCCCCTGATCATCTAGGTGGGTTACCTTGTCATAGAATGAAATCAGGTTGGATAAGCAGAATGTTCCTCTCAAGAAGCCATGCTGGCTGTGACTAATGATTGCACTGTCTTTCAGGTCTTTTTCAATACTTCTCCAAATAATCTTCTCCATAACTTTACCAGGCACTGCAGTGAGATTGACAGGCCTGGAGTTTCCATGGTCCTGCTTCTTGCCCTTCTTGAGAACCAGGACAACATTCGCCAGCTTCCAGTCAGTTGGGACCTCTCTGGATTCCCAAGACTGCTCAAAAATCATCGAGAAAGGTTTTGCCATGACATCAGCTAGCTCTTTGAGAATTACAGGATGAATCCCATCAGGCCTCATAGATTTGTAGGGATCCAGTTGGAGCAGCAACACAATTTCAGGGTCAACTGGGAGTTGTGCCTTCTCACAGTCATGGTCCCCCAGCTCAGGGCACTGAGACCCCCCTTGGTCCATCATCTGTGTTGAAGACAGAGGCAAAGAAAGTGTTAAACACCTCTGCCTTGTCTCTGTCCCTGTTTGTGAGGTGACTGTCCTCATCCTGTAACGGGCCAATGACATTTCTATACTACCTATTGCCATTCATATATTTTAAAAAACTCTTTTTATGGTCCCCCACATTTCTGGTCAGCTTCATCTCCCACTGAATTTGGCCACATGAATTTTCTCCCCACAGTGTCAAGCAGCGTCTCTGTATTCTTCCCATGTCACTTGATCTTGCTTCCGCTAGGCATACACCTTCTTTTTTTGCCTTATTTCCAAGAGAAGATCCCTGCTCAGCCAAACTGGCCTTCTGCTTTGCCTGCTTGACTTCCAACATTTGGGAATTGCCTGCTCCTGTGCCCTTAGGAGGCAATGTTTAAAAAGCGACCAGCAGTGACGGACCCCAGCACCTGCAAAAACATTCTCTCCAGGGACCTCACTTACTGATTCCCTGAGCAGCCTGAAGTCTGCTCTCCTCACATCCATGATCTGAGCTTTAAGATGCATGCAAAACTGCAGCTGACAAAAGGCTATGCTAACAGAAGTTGCATTCCCATAACATGGGAAATGCAATCCTTGTAAATATTCAAATCTCCACTAGACAGGGTCCTCAGCAAGCTAACTTTGACACTGACTCTGAATGACAGATTGGATCAAAGGACTTGAGAGATAATTTCTGACCTAAATTATTTTACAGTAACTGTAGATTAACAATAATTTTGCGAACAATTCACTATTATTCTGCTTCTGAAGAAACTTAGCTTTCGAGTTACTGAACTCATATGACCTACTACTTAAAATACATCAGCATCAGAGGTATACAAAATAGCTACGCATCACAGAATTGAGGTTGAGGTTAGAAGGGTCCTCTGGAAGTTATCTTGTCCAACCCACCCTGCTCAAGCAGGGCCACCTACAGCTCATTGACAAGGACCATGTCCAGATGGCTTCTGAGTACTCTGAAGATGGAGAGGACACAACCACCCAGGAAAACCATGTTTTGCCCCATCATGTAGATCATTAACAAAGATGTTAAACTGGACTAGACACAGTATGCGGCTCTCACTGTCTTCCCCCAGGGTACACTGCTACCTACTGGTCTCCAACTAGACTTTACCATTCATTACCCCTCTCAAGGCCTGGCCATTCAGCCAGGTTTCGATCTACCTCACAGTCTGCCCATGCAGCCCCTACAGTACCAGCCTGAGGGGCTGTGAGGCTCTTATGGGAGATAGTGACAGAGACCTCATTGAAGGCTTGGTAGACACCAGCCACTGCTCTCTCCTCATCTACCAGGCATGTCAGTTTATCCAGAGAGTCAAGATGACTTCTCCTTGGTGGGGCCATGCTGTCTACTCCCAAGGAGCTTCTTGTCCTTCATGTGCCTGCAAATGAGTTCCAGGATAAGCTGTTCCACCACATTCCCACGGATCAAGGCGAGGCTGACTGACCTGTAGTTCCCTGGCTCCTTCTTCTTGAACATATAAATGACAGATAGGAGACAAGGAGTGTATCTATATGGACACAGTACACTGCCAGCACATTAGGCTGGTCAGTTCCCTCTTAAGATGCAGTTAGCAATGGTGTAGCTGCCCTTTGCTGCTCTTAGACAGGATGATGTGCTAAATATTCCATTAAGCTCACAGAACATTGAGTACTATATGTGAAATAAGTGCAGTCTGGCAGAAGAAATAACAACAATGTTAGTCTGCTTATACAGTCTTTTGGGCAATAGGGGTGTGCTGCTGTGCTTCTGAGTACTGTATATTTCACAAGTCATGTAAAGATACTAAGGTATCTCATTTGTCAGGCTTAGTCATTTGTCATAGGCTTTAGTCATTTGTTCATCTCCATGGCCCTTTAGACTCTCTGCAGTATACCCATATCTCCTGTACAGAGAAGTTCAGAACTGGACACAGTACTCCACGTCTGGCCTTACCAGTGCTGAGCAGAGGGAACTGATCCCTTCCTTGCTTCTAACACCAAAATAGCTTAAGAACACCAAAATTAAAAATCATAGCCAGCTAACATGGAAGTAAGGAGTCACCAATGGGAGTCCCATCAGGATGTGTGTTGGAACACATCAGAAATAAAAGCTTACTACAAAAAAACAGCAGAAGTGTCTTAGAATTCCAAGTTACTAGAGAGCAATCACTGGTTTTGATAAACGCAAAGTGATGCATCTGGAGAAAAATAACCACAACCACCAACTCATAACACCCAGTTATATTTTATCTGGTTCTCTTTTGAGAGCATGAGCACCTTTCCAAACAGTATAGAGAAGTCACAGTTCCGTGATACAGGTAATTTAGATTACAGGGTTAAAAAGCAATTAGATAAGTTCATTAGAGTATTCATCAAGAGCTGTAAGAAATGATAGTACACACATGTGCTCCAGGCAAGGAAGCCTGGGAGTGACTGGTTAGTGGAAAAACAAACTTTGGGAATTATCAAGACACAGCTTCAGAATATTCTCTACTGTGATAGAAAAAAACAGCTTCTGCACTTTTGGTGCCAAATCCCTCCTGCTCACTTCTAAACATGGCAGACAGTTCACCCTAAACTGCTGAGCTGTTTCTTTAAACCCAATTATTTTAAGGACTGATTTTAATGCAGACCACTTGGATAATATAATTTCTCTATTGTCCTCAGGGATTTAACAGCACAACTCAAATGGATGGAAATAACAAAAAAGCCAAGATTAAAATCCACTTAAAACTGCAGAAACTAAAGCTTTTTCCTAATCTCATCCTATTCTTAAAAAACTTCTGCTAAACAACCACCAAAAGCTACTTCAAGACAAGATAATAATTAAACTAACACTGCATTCAGGTGTGTTTTCTACAAAATTTAAGACTGGCCTTCCATCAACTCACTGTTGTAAGAACCCATAGACAAAAATTGAAAACGTAACTAGCTAAAGTATAAGATCAAGTTCTGGAATAGGTAAGAGGGGGAAAGAAAGGTTGTGAAAAAAAGAAGCATCACTCACATAGCATCACTGTTTACTATTTCTTCTTTAATTTTAACATATTCCAGTTGACTCTCACGATAAATCTTGAGAGAACTCTGTGAAGAAGGAAAGCAGAGTTAAAATATGTCCATACTGAGGAGAAAAAAAGAAAAAGATGGCAGATACCTTACTTATTCTAGTGCATAGCCAAAAAAGTATATGCCATGAGAAAACAAGCAAATTGAAAAGTCAGGTTATCCTCCTTTACCAGCAAAAGTTATAACAAACAAACAAATACATAAACCTCTATATGTTTATCTATCTTTGGAGTATGTGCCTCAACACCTATCTGGATAGGAACTCAAAGTTGACGTCAAGAGCACAACTATTATACACCATATGTATAGTCCTGCTTTTTCTGGAAGTGCCATAAGGACATCAGGTACGAACACTTGCTGAGGGAAGATATTTAAAAGCAGTTCTAACATGGAAGACAAACTAGGTACAGCAACCAGACAAATATTAATATCCTGCCTTGTACTATCATGAAAAAATATACAAGAAAGAGGGTGCGGTATTTTTCGCAGAAATAATAGTTAAAGTATAGGAAATACATATATTTAGGTGATTTGAACAGCTTTTCTCCTGTAGACTAAATCTCAGGAGAAACGGAAAAGAAATTAGGGATAAACTCTAGAAGCTAATAATGTAAAAGCATATGTTCAAAATGGTAACAGAAACATAACCTATTCTGCATAGACCCTCTTTGCACCTTTTCAGCAATACAAGTATTCAGTATTCTGATAAGACCAGAACAGAAAGCCAAAGGAATCTGAGTGTTTCTCCTTCCTTCCTAAGTGAGGAAATAAAATAAAATAATCAAAAATCATACAAACTACAACAGCCTAAACTTTCTGCCTCTCTGAAACCTGCTATCATTTAATCAATTTCACCTAAACCCAGAGCTGCCTGTCCCAGTGAGCTGGAAATAACAAATGGGCTCATTAAAGTCAGCTTCATTAAGATGAGCATTAAATATATACATTTCCTTCAATGGAAAAAGTGCAAGTCATTTAAACCTTACAAGCACACCTTTTTCTCTTCCAACTCTGCCTTCAAGGAACCCAGCTCTTCCTGGCACTTTTCCAGAGGCAGAATTTTCTGTAACATCTGCTCCACTTGGCAACGAAGAGCAGAGATCTCTCTGAAACGGGATGTGCAATTAAAAAAGAAGTTGCCAAAAACACAGGTGCTTTCAAAGGTAATATTCTTATTCTTCAGTCAAGTGTCTTCAGTACTTTGCTTTTTTCCTATGGAAAAAATGCTGTGAGTGATACCTAAAAGCTTTTAGAGTCTCAGTATTCTCATTTTTCTATCCAAACTTTAAAGAAAATTTAAGATCTGGTTAAAAAACATTACACTGAGCCTGAAGCTAGATGCAAGCAGATGGCACATGCCACATAGCTGTGCTGCCTACACTGGTAATAAGTGTCTCTGCCTACATATTGCTGTAAAATAAGAGCATAGTCCAACTGCAGTATTCTTCATCAGGCAGGATTAAATGCTTCCTCTTCCTCTTTAATCAGGTAGAGTAAGCAAGGGCATGCAGCCATAACTCTAAGGCAAAATGCTTCATACAAATATGGCTGCCCCAAATAGGCTTACATTTAACCACCACCAAAATATGAACTCCACAACTCCACTTGGTCACTTAAGATTCTTACATAACATAGGCCCAGGAAAGAATCCCACACAGGTACTGCAGAAGGACAACAGATTTCTCTGCTTATCAAGGGTACCTTTGCTAACTACGGCCTAGGAAGCACAGTAAAAGAACCATATTAAATGCTCAGCTGAGACCCAGGGCTGCTGCTATTACAGCATCAGATTCCCAAAACTAACCACAAGACTGAAAATACAGCATCTTTATTAAACAACATATATCAACTTACCGTTCAGCAAATTGAAGCTGTAATCTCTTGTTAAGGTAGAAATTAAAAACAGTTCATCAAATGTCCTTAAATATAGTTCAACCCAATTGCCACTTGCAAAGAAACATCCAACAAAGACTTTCTCACACAAAAACTCCACAAGACTTGCACAATTAAGTGTTTAATACATACATTTCAATACACTTGAAGTGAATAAGCAGAGTTGCTTCTGTTATGTGGAAGAAAGAGTAATTCTCAGCAATACAGATTTCAAATAGACCATCTTGAACCACGTGTTAGACACAGGCAGATCTTAAGTGGATAGTTTTAATTCCAAAGGCCTATTTTCTTTACAAAACCTACCCAATTTGTTCTTCAATGGAGACATCACCTTTTAACTTAAACCTTAAATAAAAAGCCTCAAGTACTCTTACAAGAAATTTTATAAGTATACTAATTCTGTAAGGACACTAATAGACAAAGGATATCAGTGCATTTCTGTTGATATTCTGTCAGCAAACGACTGCAAGTAAAGAAAAAAAGACATTACTAATTTTCTCCCCTTTTTGACAATTATGTCTCAGGATACCTTTCCTTTTGCTTTATAGATAAATACAGAAAGTGTAAGATTGGTTTGCATTTTCTGATAGTAGTCAATACAACCCTTTTGTTTCATTAAGATATTCAAATTAAGCAACTCAAATCAGACTGCTTTGAAATAGAAAAAACTCACTGAATTACATTACTTTGTAGCCATTAACTAATTGCAGTTTTTTAAAAAATAAACATACTGTTTAGGTAAAAATTTATATACATACATAAATGTATAAAAAACATTAAAAATTATATACATATATATGTATATACATATGTATATATATGTGCGTAAAGATTAATATACATACATATATTAAAAGATACATATATAACATCCTACCAAAAGGATGTTTTCCTAAAACTTAAAAAGATGTTTTCCTAAAAAAAGAACACATTAATCTCAGTAAAATATTTCAGAAGACCCTAAAACGCCTTAATCTTTACATTATTTTCCCAGCAGCCATAAGAGGGTAATGCCCTGATCCAAGAGGAACAGCACCAAGGAAAGTAATTCTTTCCTTAAATGCTTTGGTTTTTAAGAACTGTGAGAAGAAAGGACAAGAAAGAGAAATACCATAGGCATTACCCCAGGACAGAAAGGGTTGCATTACTTTTTCTTGCAACAGTTAAGAGCAATCAAGAAAGGGAAAAAAGCGAAAGGGTGACCAGCAAGTAGTTAAAGAGACAATTCCCACAAGAATTGTGTGCATTGGCAGAAGGAAGAGGGATACAAAGTTTGGAGGTCAGAAAAGGAATCTCAAAGTAAAGGGTTTGAAAAAAGGGTCCCAGTGTGTGCTCTCTTAAATACTCTTTGGAAGCCAGAATGCAGGACTGGAATTTAGATTCACTCAAGCCAAACTGAGATGTATCTCGTAAAGGGTACATAAGAAACAAACCACTACAATTAGGAGACATAGCATGAATATTAGGTCATATTATGGAGGTATACATAACGTATCTTGGTATTTTATTCCATACAAGTATATGTTGATGGGTTTTGAGAAGAACTGCAAGAAATCACGTAAGAGAAAGCAAGCTATAAGAAGTATTTTAGAACCTTACTGTTCTGAAAAATGTTCAGCTTCAGTTTTCATATTCTGATATTTAATCCAACAGCATTTTACACCTTAATGATCAGACTTAATTCTGTTTAAAAGGTTTATTACTTGACTTTAGTTCTCATATTCTTCAGAAGAATTAAATAAATGAACACAAATAAATGAAATAATAATATAAATAAATGAAATAAATCTCTTCAAAGAACTTCTGCCTGTACTTAGCCCTGTTTACTGCCATTACATACCGATGCTTTAGAGCTTATATTAAGGAAGCCTTACAGCTTAGATTTAGGACCCGCGTGTGAAGAAGTTACTTTCATTTTGGAGCATTTAGTGTGGTGTATCCACCTGCATTGTTTTAAGTACTTAAAAGCAATAAAACCCAACCCACCAAACAAAAACACACGTGCAATTGTACTTACTCTCCGTCAATCATTTTTTGCTTCAGTGCAATTAATGCAGCTACATATTCATTTATATTCTGTAAGGAAGAGTCTCAAGTCGGTAAAGAACTTACGCCCCAACAAACAGTACTATCTACTGTAAATACCCCTAAATTGATTGCTAATGTAGTAAAGAATACAATAACCTTCTTTATTTTAGTCCTTTATTACTAAATCATCAAAGGTATATTTGTTTAAATAAACATAGAGAATGCAAGCTGCACAAGAAAGTATGCATACTTAAATGAGGCCTTACTACAAAAGCGGTTCAAGCGTTGCCTTTGCGGTAGATTCTATACTAAATCCCCGTAAGATTTCCCCCCTCAAAATTCAATTAAGCTTTGGCAGAATATTAGCAATAAACAACATCAGCTCACTTGAGTCTACAGATTTTCCAGATTCTCAATCCGTGTTCATTCTAAGCGTGTCTTATGGTCTCTCAACAGGGCCTTCCCTTTATTACAGGAGAAACAAATATTGCCCAAAGCGTAGTATTATAAGATACACGCTCGCTTAAGAGACCTCAAGGAAGAAAGTGAATTATAACACTTCTTTCACTTCACCGAAGCAAAGCCAAAAGGATACGCCTAAAAATTCCCAGGCACGCCGCAGAGACCTGAGCTACTTTTCCACATTTCGCCCGGCTAAAGCTCAACACTGCTGCTACTTTTGCAAAGCCCGTTCGCCACACACCCTATCCGGGTTGCCGCCGCGCCGGGAGCGGTGACTGTGGGACCAGGGACTTTTCCCCCGCCAGCGGCCCGGCGCAGTCCCACTACCCCGCTCCAGCGGCACAGGGAGGGCAGCCCGTGTCTACCTGCTGGAGAACACCGCAGTTGGCGCAGGCTCCGGCGGCCGCCGCAGTCCCAGCCGGCGGCGGCGTCTCCCCGGGCATCATCGTGCCCACTGCGGCGCCTCTGCGCCGCCCGCCTGCGTCACACCCGCGCCATGGCCTCAGCAAGGACCCAGCTCGACTTCGCCTGCTCGAGAGTAATGTCAACCGCTGCCTGAGTAGTGGTAGCGGAAAAGACAGTAGAAGGTTCTCTCTGCAGAAACCGACGTTGAAAGCAGCCGGTGACCAGCGACTCAACCGACTGCAAAGCACCCGCATCTACAGCGCCCTTACACCAGCACGTTGTTTCATCTTCTTTTAGGTGCGGGCACTTGTGCAGGGCACTCCTGCGGTCCCAGCGCAGGCGCGAGACAGGGCAGCTCTCTCCCGTGGCGCGAGCAGGGGGCGGGGCCCGCGGGCAGAGCGGCGGGAGGGCAGCCCGGGCCGGCGGAGGAGCGCTCCGCCGAACCCGGGCCGGCGGAGGAGCGCTCCGCCGAGCCCGGGCTTGCCGAACACTGGCCCCGGTGATCCGCGACAAGGCGGAGGCGAACCGCCCTCGCCACGCTCTCTCTGCTGCTTTTCTGGCGAACTAGAGAGCTGCCGTCTAGATACGGGCATACTTAGCTGTTGCTATTCTCTGACACACACACACCGAGTTTTTAAAGTGGGAGTACACCAGTTCAGCCCAATAAGCATCTTATGGGAGCATGATACTGATGACAAAAGATCAAAATTTTCATTTTATTCAAGCATTTGTAAAGAGGCTTTCAAGGGCAATATTTAGCACACTTACCATGGCTGCCTGCATCTGCCACTTCGGCAACATCTTTCTATAGTGAGTGAGCTACTGTAAGAGTTTGTAGAATCACAGAATATTTTGGGTTGAAAGGCACCTTAAAGATAATCTAGTTCCAGCCCACCTGCCATCGGCAGGGACACCTGCTTCTAGAACAGATTGCTCATGTGTTTCAGTCCATGCTTTCGATCACTTAAAGGCACAGACGTTAAAGTAGTAACTGCTGTGTTGTTCCACACTGTATTACTGTTGAGGTATGATTCCATCACATTATTTCCATTGCAATCTTTTGGTATTTTGTGCACAGGACAGATAGTTGCACACAGTGTGAGTTAGTTTGTGATTTTTTTCTATTCAGCACATGTTGTTGGACTTTATTCACTCTTTGCAACACTGCTGATGCTTACATTTTTACTCTACCTGGAACTTCATCTGGCTCAGTTTATCCAATTGCTTGTTTATTGTTGTCTTCCTTGTAGTTCGTACATATTCCTCAGAGGAATCAATACTCATCTCTAGATCTGCGGACCATGTTAAATCTTCTGTCTGATGAGGAATATCATGTACAGCTGCGTGGTTATCTGGACCTTGATGAAGACATTGGAACTTGTAACTCCTTGATAAGTGTTCTGATGAAACACAGTATTTCAGGCTTTCTCAATCTTTCTACTTTAAGAGCTTTACAACAGTATAATAAAATAGTCATTAGAGCAGCAGTAAAGCGTCAGTGTCACTGGAATGAATTTACCCTCTTGGGTAAAGTTCCCATGTGAAGCGCCCTTCAAAAAGAATGAAGCTGAGCACTACTGATTTTAGATTTGAGAATTTGGGGCTGTGGTCAGGTCAGGTAACAAGGTGCTTTATTAGGTGAGTTATTAAGGGCAGGGTTCTGCAGAAAGATATCACACTATATCTGAAAGAAATTAATAGATAATTTTAGAAGAGTTCAGTGTTTCTTTTGACTCTTCATGCTTAAGTGAAAATGTTCTCAAAATTTTGTTTTAGCATTGATGATGTCAGAATTTTCTAACTGTTCTGACATCACAGAATCATTTATGTTGGAAAAGACCTCCAAGATCATCAAATCAAATTTTTGACCAACCTTTACCTTGTCAACTAGACTGCAGAACTAAGTGCCACATCCAGTTGTTTCTTGAACACCTCCAGGAATGGTGACTCCACCACCTTCGTGGGCAGGCATTTCTAATGCTTTCCATGAAGAAATTCTTCCAACCTGAATCTCCCTTGGTGCAGCTTGAGACTGTGTCCTCTTGTCTTTTCACTGGTTGACTGGGAGAAGAGACCAATCCCCACCTTGCTACAACCTCCTTGTAGTTGTAGAAAATTATAAGGTCTCTCCGAGCCTCCTTTTCTCCAGGCTTAACACCTCCCAGCTCCCTCAGCCACTCCTCATAGTGCTCAAAGCTCTTCACCAGCTTTGTCGGCTCTTCTTTGGACACACTCCAGCACCTCAATGTCCTTGAATTGTGGGGCCCAGAAATGGACACAGAACTCAAGGTGCTGCCTCACCAATGCTGAGTAGAGGGAGGTGATCACTGCCCTGGTTCTGCTGGCCACACTATTTCTGATACAAGCCAGGATGCCACTGGCCGCCTTGGCCACCTGGGCACACTGCTAGTGTATGTTCAGACAGCTGTTGATCAGCACTCCCACATCCTTTTCTCCTGGGTAGCTTTCCAACACTCTTCCCCTATGCTGTAATGCTGCATGGAGTTGTGATCCAAGTGCAGAACCTGGCATTTTACCTTATTGAACCTCATAAAATTGGCCTTGGCCCATCAATCCAACCTGTCATACTCCCACCCAACTTAGTATTGTCCATGAACTTACTGAGAGTACACTCGATCGCCTCATCCAGATCATCAAAAAAGATATTAAACAGGATTGGGCCCAGCACTGAGCCTTGGGGAACACCACTAGTGACTGGCCACCAACTGGATGCAGCACCATTCACCACCACTCTCAGGGCCTAGCCATGCAGTCTGTTCTTCAACCAAGCGAAGAACTGTCCAAGCTGTGGGCTGCCAGCTTTTCCAAGAGAATGCTGTGGGAGACAGTTTCAAAGGTTTTACTGACATCCGAGTAGACTACATCTGCAGCCTTTCCCTCCTCCACTAGGAGGGTCACCTGGTCGTGAGAGGAGATGAGGTTGGTCAAGCAGGACCTTCTTTCCCTAAACCTGTGTTGGCTGGGCCTGATCCCCTGGTTATCCTGTACATTCTGTGTGATTGCATCAAGATAATCTGTTCCATAACCCTCCCAGGCACCAAGGTCAGGCTGACAGGCCTCTAGTTCCTTGGATCCTCCTTCCGACCTTACTTGAGGATGGGCGTCACATTGGCCAACCTCCAGTCATTTGGGACCTCTCCGGTTAGCCAGGACTGATCATAAATGACAAAGAGTGGTTTGGCGAGCTCTTCTGCCATCTCCCTCAGTACCCTCTCATGAATCCCACCTGAACTCATAGACTTACGAGTGTCTAATTGGCTCAGCAGGTCACTAACGACTTCCTTCTGGATTATACAGGGTGTCTATTCTGCTCCCTGTACCTGTCTACCAGCTCAGGGGACCAGTTGCCCTAAGGATAACTGGTCTTACTGTTAAAGATTGAGGCAAAGAAGGCATTAAGCCTTTTTCTCATTCTTGGTTACAATGTTCCCCTCTGTGCCCAATTAAGAGATTTTTCCTTGGCCCTCCTTTTGTTGTTGATGTATTTATAAAAAACGCTTTTTATTATCTTTCTCAGCAGTGGCCAGATTGAGTTCTAGCTGAGCTTTCACCTTTCTAATTTTCTCTCTACATGATCCAACAACATCCTTGTACTCTTTGTGAGCTTCCTGCCCCTTCTTCCAAGGGTCATAAACTCTCTTTTTCCCTAAGTTCCTGGGAAAACTTGTTCAGACAGGCCGTTTTTTTTTCCCCAACAGCTAATCTTTTGGCACGTAGGGATGGCCTGCTCCTGCACCTTTAAGATTTTCTTCTTAATGTCCAGCCTTCCTGGACCCCTTTGTTATTAATGACTGTTTCCACCTGCTGGAAGTCCAGAGTAGATGTTCTGTTGATCCCCTCCCTTACTTCACCAAGAATTGAAAACTTATCCTTTTGTCATCGCTATGTTTAAGATGGCCTCCAACCCCCACATCTCGCACCAGCAGGTTTCTTCTCTGTTTGTAAACAGCAGGTCTAATGGGGAATCAGCCCTGGCAGGCTCACTTACCAGCTGTGTCAGGAAGTTATCTTCTACACAGTCCAGAAACCTAGACTGCCTTCTCTCTGCTGCACTGAGTTTCCAGCAGATATCTGGCAAAGTGAAGTATCTCACAAAAACAAGGGCTAGGGATCATGAAACATTAGCCAGCCTCATTTAGAATACTTCATTTGCCTCTTCATCCTACTTGGGTTGTCTTGTAAAAGACTTCTACCAGTATTCCTACCTAACTTGTTAGCCTTCCCCTTGATTCTAACCCATAGGCACTCAACCTTATCATCAGTATTGTTGAGCTCTATACAGTTGAAACACTCCCTAATGTACACTTCTTCTAAAACAAGTCATAAGTTTTAATGGTTCAGACTCTGAATACAGGCAGAACTAGGCAAGTAAATTTATGAAAATTTTGTATTGCCATTTTATTTTTTTATGTTACATTCCCATTCCTTGACAATGAGAAAATACTTTAAAGTTCTGTTTTAACTAACCCCACAAAAACTAGTTATTAAAAAACTAGTATTTTCCTTCAGAAAAATAAAATATCTTACAATTTTAAATAGACAATATTAAATAATAATGTAAATTATATGCTTTTTTTAAAATTGCACTTAACTTGATTAGGCCAAGTAGAAAAGGGTATGGAATTCCAAGTTCTGCTTCATGGTATCTCCAGTAATTAGCACATCACAGTTCAGAAGATGCATGGGGATGGGAAGGCACTGGGAAGGGCAGACTGGATCTAAAAGAGAAAGGTTATAAATCTGGAATTTAAAAAGCCCTGTGAGTTCAACAGTTGACTTATACAGGGCTAAGTTGACTGTGCCATGAAGTCTGAGTCACAGAGATGCTGGTCTCTTTTGTTGATGATAAAACAGAAAACTAGCAACTTGTTTAGCTGTGAATCTCCTCATTGCTGAATGGGGCCATTTTAAAAGAATTGAATTATGACTGCAGGGTTATTGTGTTTATTTAGCAGAACTGAAATAGCCAGCATCACATAAACATGATTTCTTTACTGTTGTTGATAAAGATAACATAGGCTGTCCTTCCTGGTTTTCATGAATGAAGAACAGAAAGAATCAGGTGCTGATGTTCCCAAAAAAACACTCAGGTGGTCCTTAATAGCACAAGAATGTCATCCTTTCACCACCAGTAACTGAAGGCAATATTGATGATAGGTGCAATTACAGAGACTCTGCAGAGGAAATTAAGATACCTAACCATCTTCACAGCATGTCAAGGTGACAGTGTCATGGTCTCTGGCACTCTCAGCTTTATATCAGAAAAGTTTATTAACTATAGTAAGTGTGAAAAAAATCTAGCATGTTTAGATTGGATATTAGTTCACCAAAAAAGAGTTATCAAGCATTGGAACAGGCTGCCCAATGAAGTGCTTGAGTCACCATCCCTGGAGGTATTTAAAAGGCATGTAGCCACTTAGGAATATGGTTTAGTGGTGGACTTGGAAGTGCAAGATTAGCAGTTGAATGTGATGATCCTAAAGGTCTTCTTCAACCTAAATGATTCTACAATTTAATACTTTAATATTACTCTATGGAGATGTGCCGCTTCCACCTATCATACGTGGAGCTACTTCCTATGCAAAAACTTCTATGCAGTCTTTCAGTGGATTCCCTTGTTTGAGCTGCTCTTGCTGATTTCAGATTCTTGCGCTGTTCCCCTATTGACAATCTAACATACAAGTTTAGAAATAGTTCACACCTGTAGAATGGAAACACAGACACATAGGATCCCACTCTTTTCACTAGAAAGAAAACACATCATGATAGATGTACAAGCTTCACTTTTTCTTGCTTCCTATCGTCAGCACTCTGGCATGCAATAATGGCAGGGAAGCAACCCATTTAACACAGACTTGAAACGGCTATTTTATTTAGACATTAGCAGGCAAGCATATTGTAGTTTTGTTAGTATAAATAACATTACAGCACCACAGAAAAAAGTAGCTTGCAAGGGACCTCTGGAGATCTGTAGTCCAACCTGCTTGAAGTGGATTTAACTACAAGCTAGATCGGATTGCTCAAGGTCCTGTCCAGGTGATTTTTTAAAACCTCCAGGGATGTAGATCCTACCGTCTCTCTGGCCACCCTGCTTAACTGTTATAAGAGTGAAGAATCATTTTATCCTCTCCGGTCAGAATTTCTGTTGTTTCAGTTTGAGTCTGTTGCTTCTGGTTTAATTGTGCATCTCAGAGAAGAGCTTGGCTCATTTTTCTCTATAAACCCCCTTAGATAGTTGAAGATAGTAATGAGATTTAGTCTTCTCTTCTCTTGACTGGATAAATCCAGTTAGATTAGCCTCTCCATGTATATATTATGGGTTCCCTACTAGCCCATTCCTCCAGCTTGTCAAGGTCAATGTGAATTACAGGCCTGCCTTTCATGTGCTCCCTGCAATTTTGTGTCATATGCCAACTTGCTTAGGATCCTTCTGTCCCCTTTTCCAAGTCATTAATGATGATGTTAAACAGTGTCAACCTCAGTGTTGACCCTTAAGAAATTCTGTTTAACTGATCTGACAGTTAGATGATTACTTGCAGTTAGTCACAGAGCAGTTGTTTACCTTTGGCTATCTGGTATAATCGAACCTCTTCCTATTTTACTTCTCTCTCTTCCTCTCTCTTTCTCACTCTCTATACAGATATGTACATACACACACATACATTCTGCAGAATTATGAGTTTCTGTTACGTAACTTGACAGTAAAGGAATTTGACACAGATATGCTATTTTTTGCTCTTCTCTATTTCACCTTTTTCAGGTTTTTCCTCTAGTCTAAGACATATCCAGACACACAAGTTGAACTAGTCTGCTAGGTTATCACTGCTGCATAGTATTCAGAGTCCTGAGAATAAATTTTTTAGAAGTTTTTTTCAGGTGAGCGTACTGCAGGATGCAAAAAGGTTCTGTTTCCTGTAGTCTAATGGACACTGTGTAAGAATCTGGGGGAGTCCTAGTTCAGAGTGAAAATGATTTATCATATTCTTATCTCCCTTCTTAAGCTTTCTCCTGCTTTACTGTATTTTGAGTGCATATCTCTTCAATACTGTAATACCTCTTTTTTAGATATTTTCCTCTCTGTTTTGTCAGATACTGGAAAGTAGCTCTGTTGCCACAGGCTACTCATCAATTCAGAGACATGCTTCCTTCTGATTATGAAAGTAACTCAGAGAGGGGCTTTGGTTCTTCATTCTGTTACCATGACACCAAAGACTTTTTCTGTATAATTTCTGAAGTATCAT
>JAYRBT010000082.1:48991301-49011568 GCA_036023395.1 Myiotriccus ornatus
ATATAAGAATATAACATGCAATATAATTAATGAGTAAACTACTATTACTAATTTGATGAGTAAATTAACTACTACTACTAATTTATTACAATTTGAAAAGTCATCTCTGAGACTCCCTGCTGGGCCGCTGTCTTTTGACTGACACTGACCATTCTGTTAACCAGTACCACGTTATTAGTACCCACTAGGGTTTTTAGCTTCAAACTTGTTTGGATCAGCAGGGCACCCATACTTGGTAGTTAAAAGTGCAATGTAACTTTTTTTTTTTAATACTTTACTCTTTCAGTGCTGCCTCACCACGACTCTGATCTTTTATTTTATATCACCTTTCAAGGGTCAGTGCTCAGTCTGTTTCCTCTGTCTATGCTGTTCCAGATTCTGCAGACCTCTATCATATCCATAAACATACACACTCTTTTGCAAAAGATTTATCTGATGTTGGAGTTTAGAAATGTAACAAGAACTGCTAGTATTTACAATATTAGGAATAAATAGGTGTTCTTGCAAAATTTGTAGTGTAGTTACGTTTGATGCTGGGTAGTGACAATTTATTGGTTGTTCAGTTGTTTAGTTATGGAAAGGTGCAATTTGCTCAGAAAGAAAGGGACCATGTAATGGGGGACACATTATAGGCATGTTGGGAATGCTGTAACCCCAGAGTACCTCAACCAAAGGGGAAACAGGGAGAGACCTGCATTTCAGGCAAAGGGATAAAAGAGGCTCCGACCTCTATCAGGTTGAGAGACCTCATGGGGGATTGTCTAGTGAACTCTTGCTTTTATTCAAATAAAAGTTTTAGTTAGCTTCTCTGTCTCTTGGACATTTTCAAGGCTCATAATAACAGAAACATAGAGATATATTTTTCAGAACATCAACATGGAAACTACAGATAGCTGAGCCAAGTGATTTAAAGAAGCAATGAAGGTGGGAACTGAGGCAGTCAGCCAGACAACACACCCAGTTACTTTTTACCAGGTGCACTCACTTGAAGAAGTTCACAAGGTGGTCACTTAGAACTTTGGGGGGCTTCAAAGAAGACCACTGAAGACCACTAATGAAGACCCTCAGAGACCTCAGGCAACATATCTAAGTCAGTCTTGATTATGATCCCTTTTCTTTGCCTTTTTCTGAACCTTTCCCTGTTCCTTTGTCCTCTGAGATGTAGGACCTGGATTTGTGTACAATATTTATCAATTTTTACACTGTCTTGGTGTTCTCTCTGTTAATTCTTTACTCCTTTCTTAGCAATGATTAATAATTATTTGCTTTTTTTTTCCACACTATTGGACATAGAGAAGACATTTTCATACAACTACCTGTTATAACTGTTGTAACACCTCAGGGCTCTTCATTTCAAATGTGAAGATAGGATGGTTTATTCCCATATGCCCTGCTTCCATTTTTTTGCCCATATACCCAGTATCCAAAGACTCTTTTGCTTGCAGTTCTTCTCAGCCTGCCCTGCCTATATTTCCCTAAATAACATTGTACTGTCAGCAGACTCTGACACTGCCATTTTCAGATCTTTGAGAAATATGTTGCACAGATTAGGTTCCAAAACACTTCCTTGTGGGACTCTATTGATGACCTCCTTTTACTGTGAAAACAGACTATTGGTTCCTACTGTGTTATGTCCTATCTTTCAATCAGTTATTTACTCCTGCAATTATTTATTTCTTGGCAGTATAACTTTTGATAGCTGATGACTGGCCTGTCCAAATACCTTTCAGAAATTCCTGGTCAGGATTCCAGGATCTATCTCCCTTAGCCACAAGGGATTCATAAATGTTTCAGTAGGATTATGAGGCAGTTCTTTACAAAAGCCATTATGATTCATCTCTATTAAAACATCTTTATGCATATGCTCACTAATTCTGATCTATCTTACAGTTTCCATTTTATTGCCCACTATGGACATCAGGCCTGTACTTTTCTAGATATCTTATGGCATTCTTTTAAAATAGTCTTTTGAAAGTCAGCTGTAGCTGACACATCCCTGTCTTCTCCTACCAAAACAGTTTTATATTAGAGGTTTTTCAGGACATTTATGGTCCACCCCTGAATTCTTTTTAAATTGCTGGTACATACGATCTCTAGCTTGTGATTTATTACTATTAATTTTGCCTAAATGTTCCATAACCTATATGTTACATACTGAATCTTTCAAGACATAACCCTTGGTGAGTCCCCTTCTAAAAAAGAAGAGCTGGCTTGGGAATCTCATCCATATCTGCTGTAGTGAGCACAGATGTAAAGAATTAGTTCAGATTTTTGGTTATTTTCTCTGCATGCTCCTTTAAATTTCTTTTAATTTTCTTGGTGCTGCAGTCTGTCTGAGAGATGTCCAGAGCCTGAAGTGTTTGAAAGGGATTTATTATTAGATTTTATGCCTTACGTAAGTTGTTCTTCAAACCCTTTTAGCCTGTCTTATGGTGTGGTTTACTTTTCATCTGTCAGAAGTTTGGATTCTATTTTCAATTTATGCCCAAATTTAGCTTTTGGAAGGATGCTTCTGAAAAGCTGTCCCCAGCAACAGACATTTTTTTAAAACAGAAGCACATATTGGTGGACTTTTTTTTTTTTTTTTTACTTGTCTATGAGGGCTTTATGTAAGGTAGGAAAGGATGAAAGAGACAGAGCATCGTTGTGTGCTGCAATTGACTGTGCCCACAGCACTCTTCCCTTGCCTTCTAGAGGTGAACACAGTACTGTATTAGATTATTGCTTCTGGCTGCAGGGATTGCAAACTTAATGGCATCTGGAATTACCTAGGAACAGCTTCTTTAAAAATCAGGAGTTCCAGGAAATCCTTTGCACAAAAGGGTATTGTATATATGCAGGAGACTCATGCTGAACATCTAGACTTGGCTGTGGACCATTTCATCTTCCTCACCAGAATCTCAGCATCATGACAACCTTTCTGTCTTCACGTCAAAGCATGTCTGCAGTAGTCACTGACCCCACCATAGGCTGACTGGTTCTTAAAAAGGACTATACAGTAATGCCAGCTCGGGAGTGAATATGTTTCTATTAGAGATTTATCTTCTTTGGTATGCATGCTGACACAGACAACAATGGTTAGGGTTTCCCTTCCTTCTGCTTCCCTACCTCATCTCCCCCTCTCCCTTGAAGGCAAGGCATCTATGCTGCCGAAGACATCTATGTTTGTAAGAGACATATATACATCTCTCCCATGCCCCTTCCCCCCACCCATGGAGTTTGTCTGGATGAGCTCAGCATCAACTTTTATAAGTAGCTCTCAGGCCTTGAAAAACCTCAGTAGGTGCCTGCCCCTTGCTTGCTCTTTCCCCTGCTGCTTTAAAATACCTGCTCTTGTCCTTTCCACCTGAACTGTATTGGAGATATGCTTGTGCCTACCCTCCTCTAATCCTTGACCACCGGCTAGACTTCTGGCTTGAGCTGCCAGTCACTACAGGCTCGCATAGCAACCTGTCCTGTTGCCTGGGCTATTGGTGAACTTGCTTCTTCACTCTTCTTGTATTGTGGAATTCACAGACTCTCAGCTCCCAGCTCTACTTTACATATGGAGCACTCTCTCCCTGCTACTTCCTGAGAGGCATACTGGTTAGATGGAAAAAAGCAGCTACTGAAAAAAGAAATGAGTGATAAATGGCAAAAAGATGGGGAAATAAATATTCGAGCATGACAAAGTAGAAACAAAAAATATCATTTAAGAGAAGGTGTATGATACAGTGGGGAGATCCTTACCCTATACTTGAACTGAAAAGAAGAAATTATAAGGAAATGATAAAAAGACTATTTTGGCCAAACTAAAGAAGAAAGTAAAATCACGTGCCTGTACAGAAACGTTAGGCAATTAAGTTAGGCTATCAGGAGTGGATGGAATTGGCCCAATGCAAATCTAAGACAGGAAAGGAAAAAAAAAAAAAAAAGCAGAACTGTTTAGATAAAAAGGGAAAACAGAGAACAAAGGTAGACCTGTATAGACCTAATAATTGGCAACTGTGCAGCAGAACATACAGGTGAAAATCCCTATAGTACTTTTCAGACAGAAACTGTTTTCTTGGTGGTAACAAAAACAGAACGTGGATACTGAAGTGGTAGTACTGTGGTATTCATGAAAAGCAGTGTGAAACATTTTTAGTAGTTCTGTGTGAATATTATGGACACAATCTTTACAGTAGTTGCAGAGAAGTCTATGGGAAGCAGAGGACTATTGCAAGTTTCTTGACAGCAGACGGAAAACCATACATCTCTAAAAGGATGCCACTGCCATGTGCCTTTCTTTACAACCTTAGATGGCCACTGTGTTTACATATAGTAAAACACTTCAAATACACTCAAAATGCATGGCAAAACACATAGCATCTTCATAAGGGTGTTGCCATACTAGTTTGCAAACTTCCTTTGCAATGTCAGGAGTCTGGGGTGCATTTCAATGGGTAGTGTTTCTGCAATAAGCCCAGTGGTTCTTTAAGGGGTTTAAAGCCATGAACTTTGCCCACTAGGAGTAGGAGAACTGTGCAGCAAATGGAACTTTGAAGGGAGACTTTCACCAGGAGGGTGTGGAGGTCAAAATGCAGACAGACTGTGCAGCAGTGCTCCTGAGGTACCCTTCTTCAGAGCTGCTGATGCTATAAAACTGTGAACTTTCTCTGCAGTGTCTGTAAAGATCAGCAATGCCGTAAAAACTCTGAAATGTTCAGTAGATGTACTGTAACCATGGCACTGCAAACCTCTGCAGGGAGGTTTGAATCATACAATGGCTAAACACTGGTGCTGAAACCCGCAGTATGATGAATCATACAATCCTTACGGAGTATTTGTAGCTGGAGCATAAGACTTGTCTGCAGTACCAGCTGGAGTATGGGAATCCTTGTGTGGGCTTTTTGGGATGACACGTGTGTCTCTGTCACCTCCTTTAAGCAGTTGCATGCAGGATGCAATAGATAGCCTGATGACACAGCCTTCTATCCTGGGGTTAGAGAAAGCACATCTTTTATGCACTGAGACAGAGGGATGAGTGTCCTGAACCCACCCTCCTGCTCTTGGCCCGCTTAGCCGGGCTCTAAAATGCAGCAAGCAAGCCGACTGCCAAACAAATGATCAATTTATTGCCTGCGCTAGCATTTCTTTGTCGCTGTTAGTTTCCCTTTCTCCCTTCTCTGCATTATCACACAAGGTTCCCGATTTCCCGCTCTTTCCGGTGACTGCACACGCAGCACGGCCCGGCCCCGGCCGGGTTCAGGGTTCAGGGTTCAGGGTTCAGGGTTCAGGGTTCAGGGCCCCGGCCCCGCCCCCGGCCCCGCCCCTCCCGCCTCGTGCGCGCCCCTGCTGTCCCGCTCGCGCCTGGGGCTCCGTGCGGCTGCGCGCGCAGAAGCGGGCCTTGGTGGTGGGGCGGGCACGAGCCGTGCGCGCGCGCGGTGGCGGGGCGCCGGAGCGCGGCGCGCGGCTGGCGCTGGCATGGCGGAGGCGCGGCCCGGCGCAGGTGAACGCGGCTGCCGGGCTGGGGCGGGGGGGCTGAGGCCTGCAGGGTGGGGTGGGCCCAGTGAAGGGGAGGAGCGGCCATCACTCCGCAGTGATACTGCCGGGCAGAAGGCTGTGCTGTGGTGGTCGTGGTCGAGTGTTGGCTCGTCGAGGGGTGCAGGTTGCGGCACCACCTGTTGCGGCTGCGCCGCCCCCGCCTGCCGCGACTTGGCGGCGCCTCTGGCTCTCAAGATGGCTGGGCTCGCCTGTGCCGCAGGACGCACTAGGGAGAATTTTGCCTGAGGAGGAACGTATCAGCTTCTAGTATTGTGACAAACGAAGAGTAACGTCAGAGAAATTCTAAAGAAGCGCTTGGTTTCGGGAGAACCTATTGCTCTCTGTCCACACGCGTGCCCGTGAAACCCGGGTTTCAGCCTGCCTGCACAGGGCAGTGACAGTGACAATGTCTTAGCCCTACAAGCTGCTGTAAAACCGCGGCTTTTCGATGAATCTGTGAGCAGAGGTCTTGGACGTGCAGGAGGTTACTCCTTAGAGGGGGTTCTACCTGTCCAGTGATCTCGGCAAGGGCTCACGGGTGGAGAGCGTAAGGACCCGACCTGGACTGGGATTTAGCGCCACCGGTGCAAGAAAACGCTTTTTCTTTGTGTGTTTTGCCTTGCGTGCTTGTATGATGCAATTTGAGATTAATTTTGGTTTTACTGGTTGCAGCTGCTGAGGAGGAGGGGGGAAACCTTTCAAGATCTGTATTCCAGCCTTGCATTTGATGATTTATCGTGCATTACAGGCACTTAATTCTTATGTAATTGTGTCTTGAGCATGTATCTAGGAATATCACTTGCCCAGAGTAATTAATAGTATTTAGTTTTTTCATCGCATCTCTTAATTTCTTCTAGTCTAGGTAGACTTCTCAGGTAATCAATGTCACATTGAATTCTACTGATGAACTAACTCATTTCGTTGTTTATAGAGTTGTTAAATTTCTGTCTGGGAGAAGCCTGGATTTTTGTGTCCTAAGTGAAGAAGAAAATATCAATCTCTACGTTTGCAGCACCCTGATGTTAATTCAGATTAAGATTAGCCTGTGTCCTAAACAACATCCCCTGTTCTTGGCAGCCTGGCTATCATGATGGAAAAGCAACTTGAGGTCATCTTTTGGTAGTATGAAAATGGGCCCTCGACTGCCTTGTGGCAAGTGAAATGGCCTAGGACATGGTTCAGAGAGCAGAGATTGATAGTGTCAGTAAAGCAGGTACAGTCAAATGTCTGTTTGTCTGATTATCTTTCATTCTATCAGGCTGCAGGTCAGCTCTGATTGTGAAATCTTTTGTAAGGTTTATATATATTGGAATAAAAAGTTTTAAATAGGTATACTGGGCTAAAAATTGTTTTACTGAAAAGCAGTAGATAAGTCTGGATGATGCTCCACTTCTGCATTTACCTTATAATACTTAAGATAATTGCAACAGATCATTGCATGGCATAAGTTCTGAAGTTGATTCATTGTTGTCGCAATACTCTGTTATCAACAACAATCTCAAGCTTTGAATTGCACTTGCACAGCGTTAGGGTGTAAACTGGGTTTTACCCTGTAACTTCATGGACAGAGTGAGTGTATGATTTTAGGAGCTTAAAATTGAAACATGTTTCAGTTCTTGGGATAGATCAGGGAGTTGTAGAATGACAGTTTTCAGACACTGCAGATATGCAGCCCATCCAGTGTATTTTGCCAATTAGTGAACAACTATTGACATCCAGGAAACAACAAAGAAGGAGAATATAAGGAACAAGGCAACTGTAGAATAATTATTCACATTGATATGTCTTTCTAGTTTCTGTCCCTCTGCACCTAGAAAGGACAAATGTATTTAATAACTGTTAATGGATTTTTTTCATCAGTTGATGTAATTGCTGTTAAATGTAGTTTTTGGTTTTTGCCCTCACAGTGACAGCTGGGCATTATGCATCGTTAAACTGAAGATACCAGGGAGTTTCTCTAAAGCGTGTAAGGGTGAACAGGAAAGTGAATAAGTGAATGCACTATTCCTTTTTTTTTTTTTTTTTGTGGTACAGTTTAATACAGGTATTGTAAGATTTGCAGGGAGTGTCTTCCATGTGACTTGTGCTTCATGTTCAGCTGACTGGACCATTTCTTGTCTGGGTATTCATAGTGCTGACAAAAATACAGTGTTATGTACATACTATATTGTCATCTGCCTTTAGGTGAAAGAATTGGTTATTTGAATTACTTTAAAACTGAAGACATCAGTCCTCAAATTAGTTTTATCTTAAACTGAGAGTATATAAACTAAACACATAATCATAGAATATTGAGTTGGAAGGGACTCAAAAGGGTCATTGAATCCTGTGCCTGACATCACACAGTGTGACCTAAATGTTAAGCTAGGTATCTAAGAGCATTATTCAAACACTTACAGAGTTGGGGTCAGGACCACTTCCCTGAAAAGCTTTTTCCAGTACTTGACTTCCCTTTAATTGAAGAATTTTTTCCTGTTACTATCCAATCTGATCTTTCCTTGATGAAGCTTTAAGCCATTCCATCATGTCCTATCACTGGCCACCAGGGAGAAGAGATCAGCATCTTCCTCTCCACTCCTCATGAGAAAACTGTATGCAGCAATGAGGTCACCCCTCATTCTCCTCCAAGCTCAGCAAAGCTACTATTTTCAGCTGCTCCTCATGTCTTTTAGTCCTTTTACCATCTTTGTTGCCCTCCTTTGGGCACATTCTAGTATTCTATATCCTTCTTGCGTTGTGGAGCCCAAAACTGCACACAGTACTAGAGACACCCATAAATTAAATTCAGCCAAAAATAGTATCTCGATAAAAAGCGGTCAGTTAAAAAATGAGTGCTTGTCCAGTCAGAAAAAACAGTATTAATAAGTGTTATTTGTTTCGTTCTAGTTTTGTATTGATCATGGTGCTGTTGTCAGCACATACCCCCTGATGATGGTATGGTAAAATTACAAGAGACAATTTTAAACCTATATCAGTACTTGAGAGAGCTAGGTAGCATTAGCTTTTTGGAGAGTCTCTTGGCCTAAGTCATAGCCTAAGCACTTATTTCTTTGAATTCTCATGATCCAGGAATAAACTGCACCCTACTCTACCTGTAAAATCGCTACTAGCCCCATGAGATTTTAGAAACCTCTTCTCTTTTTTACATTCCTGTGTAAGACTTAACCAATACGCCACAGCCTGTTAAACTGTCCCTGCTATTCCCCTAATTTCTATTGCAGGAAGGCACTGCTGGCACCATGTTACAGGAAATTGAGCAACATGGGATTTCATATGTGCACCTCTTTCTTTTATTTAGAGACACAGAAATTACAGAAGAACTCTGAAGTAGAAGCATAGTTCATGTTGATGGCCTCAGGAAAATAATTTTATAAAGCTGCCCTGAATAGTCCCTTTACTGTTTAAATGTCTGTGTGTAGAACAGTATAATCCGAGTTCATGCAAACATTTACTATTGCTGCTCCTTTTAATTTATATTCAAAGTTTTGTATAATACTAAAATTTCAGATGTAGACAATTGTATTTAAAGGACACCCTTTTCTTCAGGTTTGTGTATGTATGTAAACATGCTAGGAAAAACTTCAGATATTAAACATTGGTTATCGCTCTTGCACGTCTTGTATTGCTTCAAACGTTTTTCTTTTATTTTTATAATCTTAACTCTGGGTCATCACAGTCCTTCTGTAAAGGTAACAAGAGGAGGCTTCTACAAAGCACTGTATGATTCTAGTTTCTGGAAACTTGTTTGCAGTTGTTCTGTGAAATGTGGAATTGACTGAACTTCTGGACTGTTGCATGTGTGGTAATTTTGCTGAAAAGAAGTATTTACTGTTTCATAGTTTTATATATTTTATTTGCTTTTATTTTCTAATTTTTAGGTACATTGAATTTCAATCCTGATGCTGCTGATTCCATTCCTGGAGAAAGACAACCTACAGATATAAACTGGGTAAATAAAGATAGGAAAGACTCTAACAGTAATCAGAATAGAAGTAATTTATCATTTCCTAGTCTGTCTTCTGAAAGAGGTACAGACTATGAAAGCTCTTCCACAAAGCATCATGGCTTTTGTAATCCAGAAACTCAATATGAGAATTCTGAAGACTTCCACCAGTGTTTTAATACCAGTAAAAGTTTGAAGAATCGCAACTTACCAAGCCAGAGATTCCACAGATCAAGAAATGATAGCACATGTATTAGAAATAAGATAAGGCAAGGTACTGCTGAGGCTGCTGCAGGTCCTGGAATTCCAGATGTTGCAGTAGTACCTAGTAGAAGAGCACCTCCTAGAGGATACAATGATTTTCTCTCCTCAGAGAGTGACAGGGAGGTACCTAATGCAGATAGCAGAGGAGCAAAGCCAAAGAAAACACATCTGATGCATGCGTCTGGAAGAGGTTTCAGGGAGAAGGGGAAGCAAGTACATGACCGTGAAAAGAGAATGAGCTCTAAACAGAAAGTAGAGCTGTTTGAAAATGTTCCATCTTTGGATTTAACACAATCTGACTCTTCAGAATCATCTGCTGGAAAGGCATTCTGTGATGCACCTGTTGGTAGTGGGGATGAGCAGAAAGGCTACAATTATGTAAACAAAAGATATCCCCGGAAGCCTGTGTGGAATAAACCCTCGGTAGAAAAAGAGTGTCAGAAAAGACATGATTCTCACCGTAGTAAAAACACAAAAGTAGGTAAGAAGTCTTCTGTTGCATATACTCCGAAAGATAAAAATGAGAGGAAGAAAGAACTCCCTGTCCACAAAAATGATGAAAACTTGACCAAGGAAGTCAGGCATCAATTGTCTGAGTCTCTCAGACTCAATGGAAGAAAGTTCCTGCTAAAGGGAGATCAGGCACCTGCACTTCATTTTAGCTGGACCCAGTACTGGAAAAAGCAAAGTGATGTTCCAAAAAACAAAGAAACTCATACAGGTAAGCATTCCAGACTGCCCTGTACTCCTGCATTAAAGATACAATCATGAATAATTTAAACTCTTCAACTACTACCTTGAGTAGCTGAAGAAGCTTATTACTTCACATTAGATCGGTATTCATTTCAGAAGATAGAATTAAATGTAGATGCATGGTTTCTGAGTGAGGACGTATTCTATAAGTTTACTAGGGAAGGACAGATTTTGTTTACAGTTTTTTTCTGTTTCAGTATCAAACTGCAAATGATGACCTGGTCAGGGACCACGTTAAAATGTGTGTGTTGTGGGAGTAAAATTCTGATAATTCTGAAGAATGGGACTGGAGAAGGACTGATGTCTGCAGAATGAATTTTCTCATGTTATGTAGAAATAGGAAAAGACATAGAAACTATGTTCTGCTCCTAACTGAATTTTGTGCTTTTTTCCTGGTAGTACTGGAAGGTAATTAGAAACAGAGGCGATCTCTGGATACCATTTTTGGAAGTTTGAGAACAGAAACTTAGTGTTCACAGCGTAAAGCAGACTCACAGGTTTTGAATGTTGGAGTGAATTTTCTGCCGACTCATACCACTAGTGACTGAAAACATTAAATGGAAATCAGCTGAATCTCTTCAGTGCTATTAGAAACACTAAAAGTTTTTTTGTTTCAACAGAAACCTAGGTAGCTTTTTCTTTCAATTTTATATAAGCTTCAGTGTGCACTTAAATGGCAAGAGGCTTAAGTGTTCAGAGGCAATAAGGAGACACACCAAGAATTATATTAATTTTTTTTTTACAAAGTATCTCAGCCTTATCTTCTGCAGCCCAGAATGATAGAGATGGATAGAGTTATCTTAACTATGGTATCAAATCTATTGAAAATTTTGCTTCTCATCATCCCTTCTATTTCAGACCTGAGAAAGCAGTAGCATAATTGGGAAGCATAGCTTTAGCTGGAAATTTTGTTCCATTAGGAGAACCTCAAGGATCAAGATCTTCTTGATCCTTTGTAACCTAAGTGCAATAACTTTTGTGCTCCTGGTTTCTTTAAAAAAATCTCCCAGCATTATTATTAAGTGAAAAACATCATGTGCAAAATGCAGGAAGAGAAGTAGTAATCTCTTACAGGCAACTTAAGGAATTTTCCCCTCCAAAATGGCAGTCTTTGTTTGCATGCTTTATTTGGGAGCTAGTTTGGAAACAGTATCTGCCACTATTTGCAGAGGACTGAGTTTGTGCTTTTTAAACCGTTTTTAAGCCATGTACAGCTATAGGTTCTGAGTATTGTATAGCTTTATGCTTCTGGAGAAAAGCACGTTTCAGTTGAGGATGCTGCTTCTACAGCAGATAATAATTATGGAAGAACAGAAGAAGAAATGACTGTTAATTTTAAATCTTGTGCTTGATGCAGGAGGACTAGAAAAGAAACTTGAAAATCCTATTAAGGAGAGCAAACAGTGTTAACACTTGCAAGTTTCCAGGCAGCCATGGGCTTGCTTGCAGTCACGTGTGGTACAAGCACATTTTGAATTTATAGTATTTTTTTTCTGTTATTTTCATTTTTTCCTTCAGTATGAATTTGAGCTTTCCTTGTATTGTCACAATCTAAAATTGGTATGTTTTTACTTTACACTTGTAATTAAGATATTTTAAAATTCTGTGGACATTTTTAAGGTGGACTTGGTAGCCTTACCTTGATGGGAGAATTAAGCTGACAGAAATGAAGCAATGTTGTGCTCTTGTTATGGTTGCACATCCGACTTTTCAGGTGGTTTTGACTTTCCTGTGGAGTTCTTTATTTTCAAAGTACATTTTTGCATTCTTTCATATTGTTCAAAAGACCTCTACTTCTACTGTTGTTTCCCAGTAATTCCACTCCTAAAACAGTCAGTTTACAAAGGGCTTTTTCCCATAATTCAGGCACTCCACCGTTAATATTTGTTGTGTGGTCCCCCAGGAATACTCAAGGATAGGAATTAAGTTTAATTTTGGCTGAAATTTCTGTAGCTAAGAACTTTCATCCTTTTGGTTTAAACTTTATGCAAAGGTAAAGTTCCTATACAAAGTGATGAGTAAAATCTCAAACTTCTGCCACTCTTAAGACTATTAACTAATTTGTAAGATCAGAATGATTGCTATTCTTTAACAGGAATTTTTGTTACCACTTTTATGGGAATCTCATTCTCTTTCTTCCTGCTCTGAAACTAAAGAAATGTGTACAAAGTATCAAACTGAAAACTTCCAGGAGCAAATCAATATCTCACTTATAGCCACACAGGTAAAATAAGTTTTGTTATTATTTAAAAGAAGTCTTGGAATTTAATTTGAATTTTGTTTCTCAGCTAGCTGATGTTTTAAGCACAAATAATATATTTAATTTGCAGGGTCATTGATTGAACAGCTGACCACAGAAAAGTATGAGTGCATGGTATGCTGTGAGGTGGTCCGAATAGTAGCCCCAGTGTGGAGCTGTCAGAATTGTTATCATGTATTCCACCTTAACTGCATTAAGAAGTGGGCACGATCACCAGCTTCACAAGCGGAAGGTTGGTATTTTCTCAAATTTATATTAAATTTACCTATTATATATAATATATATATACATAATAATATATATTGTATGTATAAATAATTTTTCTCTCAAATAAATCTAGTAGCCGTGTTCATGTGTTTCTTGTGTTGGAAAACTACTTAGAAATATTTTTTAAAGTAACCAGTATTGTGACCCGCCTGTGAGGCAGGGCAACCAGGTTTGTTGTTAAAGGGATCTGTTGGGGTGGATTAAAGAGAAATGATGCTAAATAACTGATAAAACAATGAATTTTATTAGAACTGCTGCTTTGAAACATAAGTGGAAAAAAAGGTAACAGATTCGAAAAGGGGTATATAGCCATTCTGAAGTGTATGATCACCTTAAGAGAGGAAAATTGGGAAGAGAAAAATAGAGAGAGAGAGGAAAAGAGGTAGGTATCACCATCTGTGGCTCCAGTGATGTGTGGGTGATCATGGTCGCAATACACAATCCTGGTTCATCAGAGGAGGGGGCCTGCATATGCATCAAAAATTGGGGGTTTTATAATCCTGTTTCTTACAGTAAGTGCCCCAATAGCTCATCCAGGAGGGGTTCTGGGCATGCACGAAAGATCTGTGGGCATCTTTCTGAAAGATTCTGGAAGTCTGGCGGCATCGAGCAGGGAGGTTGAGTGTGTTTGTCTGTGTGTGTCTGCATGTGCCTGGCAAAGTTTTGAGCAAAGGTTGTAAGTAAACTTTTCACAGTTTTGCAGCTGTGCAGTGGTGGCTGACAGTGCAGGAGAGAAACCAGCATAAAAATTTTGAGGTCCACAGCAGGCCATCAGATTGGCACCAGTGGGTCCAGTTGGAGAGGAGAGTGAACTATTCTAGATCATTGTGTGTTGTGGGTAGGAGTGGGAACTTCAGACAAAGTTTATTAGAGAAGCCTTCCTGTTGAGTCACGAGGTACAGAAAGGACCTCCTTGCTTTCTAAAGTCCTTCTTAGAGAGGCACCTAGATGCAGCTGGATCCAGTCTTATTAGCATCAGGCTTTGCCAATGGTTTTAAGTGCAACTTTGTCCTGCAGGGTTAAAGATGGCAAACTGGATATATTTATATAAAATGTATTTTTTATTATGACAAATGGTTAGATAAAGGACCTTAATCAGAGGTATGTACTACAGTGCATAAAAGCTAAAATGTATAGTAAAATATAGTATAGTGTACTATATCAAAGCAATTAATATTAAAGCTAGCAAAAAAACCCAGGAACAATTTGTTGTAACTCACCCATACCAATTGTCCTGGGCAAAAATGTCTTTCATTCAATCTCCAGGACTATACTTGAGAGGTATCCCAACTTCAAGGGAGAAAACTCCACACATATTCCAAGAAGAGTATGTTAGAAGAAATCTACCATATGAACATGGAACTGGACTTTACATTATAAAATGATTGACTGCCAGTCATGTCTCCAGGTCAGCTTAGCAGCTTATCTGCCAAATCTTTGCCTCACTATCAAGATGTTAGTTTGGGGTTGATGTGTCCAACTGGTTTTAGCATAATGCAGCATCAAAACCAGCATATGAGCCCCCTCTCAGCCCACCACTGATAGCCTCACAAATTGTTAGAGTTACTTGATCACATTCCTGGGCAGAGCATCCTGCTACACAGTGTCACTGAGGTAAAAGTTTGGGAGACATACCGGGATGGGAAGAAGTGTGAGGAACTATTTTTAGTTCTAGATGTCTAGATTCTGGAAACTCAGTCTAGAACAAGGTTACTGTAACAGTCTTCTTGCACTCTATGGTGGTGTCTCCTCTTAGGGCCTCTTTTGTACTGAAGATGTCTTTCCTCTGAGACTTCTTTGCCTTCTATTGTCTTGACAGTCATCTGAAAAATGGCATCTGGTTTGGCCAAGTTAAAGAGTCTCCTGATTATCTGTGGGGAGTCACAGGGCACTGCTCTCTTCTTGGTCTGCTAACATTAGACTTGTGATTTGTGTTAAGGAAACTTCACAGTCTGAGCATTCACGAGACTCTCTGGCAGTCACACTCTCAAAACCAGACACTTTAACTGCTGGGACCAAAGTCCCTTCACAGTGGGCAGCTGCAGTGAACCAACAGGTGCCCGTCTTGACTCCCTCCAGACTCCACTCACACAGTCAGACCAGGTTTCCTTAATGGTTTGACTCCAGGTGTCCCATACCAGAGTCTCAGATGTCTAGTTACGTAAGCAATTTATTCACAATGCAGTAATACAGAAACAGCTCAACCTGGTGCCTCCCTGGAGGGATCCCGAACAAAAGACTCCTGGACTTTTATCCCCTCAGAGTCCAAGGGTGCACAAGGCTTGCTCTTCCTCCTGAATTCTCCACTCCTGCTGTCTTTCCCAGTGCCCATCCACCTGGCTCAGGACACTGGTCTCTGTGCCCTTCCTTATCTAAAAGGTTGGCCGTTCACAGCTCCTGCTGTGTCTCAGTGTTTCTTCACCTGGCTGTGTCACCTGTCTTCGTGCCCTTTGCTGGCAGTTCGTAGCCTCATCTTGGACTCTCACCCAGATCTCAATCTGCATCTGAACCAGATATATTCCTCAACAGGTTGACATCCAACATTTAGTATTTCTACAGTGTAGATTGTCAGCAGCACTCAGCATCACTTTGCCTTCATGTGGAAAGATTCTTTCTTATGAGGAAACAAGGATCTTACTAACATTTTGAATTATGTCTTGAAAGAATGTGACCTTCAGATATCACCCAGGATAAGGTCAGATATCGCTTTAGATAAGGTCAGTCTGACAAAAATATCTGCACTGCACACAAGAAGTTTATGTTTATAAAGGGGAAATTGTTGTCACTTGCCCCCTTCCTTTTTCAACTTCTTTAAAAAACTGATGCTTCAGTGGTGCACTTACATTGATGGAACAAAAGTTTAAGTAATTTTGTCCCTTCTTTGCAGAAAAGGTAATTTAATTTAACTGATATTTCCATTTTGTCTGGAAGGATTGGAGGTATTTGAGTTATTACAACTGTGTCTTTCTATTCTGCCCATGGCCTCCACTTCCAGCTGGGCCAGTGATCTGTACCAATCTAGTGCTGGCCTCTAACATGGCTTCTGAATTAATAATTAATAAATAAGTAATAAATTATAAGTAAGGAATCTTTTTATCCCAGAAAGAGGGAGAGGACAGCAAATACTAAACCAATCTCTAGTAAAACAGAATGAGGTGTGTTTATTTTGCTAAGACAACTGCTTTTGCTGTCTTTGATTGGAATTCTGCCTACTTTGTTTCTGTTTATGAGAAGAGTCAAGAAAGTAGAATATTTTTTCTGTAGGGTCTCATCCTCCTTATCACTTTCTCCAGTAATCAGGATTTGTAAGGAGTGTTTATAAGACCACTCCTTACAAATGTGGATGTCAGGTGTCATTCTATACTATTGTAATTGCATCTGAATCCTGAAGAAAACTTTTATTCATTCTAATTTTGGAGGAAAGCAACCTTGTATATTCCTTGTGGGTGGACCCGCATGAATGTACTTAATATCTTGGAGGAGCAAAGGATAATCAGTGATGGAGAAGAACCAAATATATCTTGAAAGGCTGTTTTGCTTGGTGGAAGGTTCCTATTTTATGGGGACCTTCACTATACTCTAGAGAAACTGTTGCTTGTAGAGGACTAGACGTCCTGTTCTGGGGCAGTTGTTGATAGGAGAGGCCGCCTCCTGGCCTCCTGAAGATTTCAGGGTAGACTTACCTTCACAGCTTTTGAAAAACATAGCGTGGAATAACAATGAATGAAATGGTTGTTAATGGAGTTTTTAAGTACACTGTACAAAATAATCCCTTAGGGTTTAGTACGCTAGCTTTAGGAGGAGCCACATAAGGTGCTGACAGTTTTGTCAGCAGATACATATTTTGGTTGTTTTTTTCACTTTGGTAGCTTTTAACACTACTCTCTGAGATGCTTCTTTTTGTAGCAGTCAAAAGAAAATCTTGGTCAGGAAATGCAGATTGCTCTTGAGCATGAATATTAGAATATATGTCTTGTGCTACTGTCCTACAGCTGCTCAGCCCTTAATTGTACAGATCTCTGCAGCAATCTTGGTAGCACAGTGATATAAGTCAGGCTAATTAGTGGTAAGAATAGGCTTGAAGTATATACATGCTTTAGATTTGCATTTTTAGAGTGTCCAGGCAGTCTATAATTTGGATCATTTTCAGTTTGTGAAAATGATTACTGTTGTGCATTATGATAGTTAATGTAAGAAGTCTTCGACTCAATTTAAGAGAACCTAGGTGTGTGTGTGTGCATCATTGTAGTGCAATTGTCTTATCAGATGAAGTTTTCTGTGTGCAATCCCTTCTGCTTTTGTAACGTGAAAGTATCATGAATCTTGGTCAGATTTCTTAATTGTGAAGAACAGTTCTAAAATCACAGCTTTATTAATTTACCGACATTGAATTGATTAGGTAAGAGAAACAAAAAGTGGTAATCAGTTTCTTTAATTTTTTTAATATCTATGTATAGATATAAAACCATATATCTCTCTTCTCTCTGCTCCCCTTTGTGTTCAGTAGCGCTCTCACATTCGTATTATTCATAGCCAGATGTATACTGAATTTGGGAAATATCTTTATTAATGTCACTTTCCTTATGCTGAAGTTCTTCCTTTACTGCTAACCAGCACCCTTCTGGAACTCAGAAGCAAGAAAACTACTATTTAAATAACAGCTTGAAGAATAATATCCTAGTCAATGTCTAGGTATTAGCAACTTTAAATGAACTAAGTAGATTATTCTGGTTTATATAAAACTGATTTATTGTGGACATGAAGCAACACTAAGTTGGTCTTTTACAGAACAAACTCATGAGAAGGTAAAGAAAAGGAAAATATAGGTAGTGCTTTAGACTAGGGAATTACATTTTTCTCACCTGTTTCCCTCTTTGTAACACTTTGTTTCTCGCATCTTTAGATATGGTGACTACTATCTGTCTTCTAGAGGTATGTCTTGTAGGAGGGCATATGATAATAGAAAAAATCGAATTTTAAAATTTGGTTTTGCTTCTATAAAGAATCGAAGCCTGGTCAGACGTAGTAGCACTGCAGTATAGATGTTGATACTGTATAAAATGCATTTTTATTAACCTGCTTTCTCAACACTTCTGAGTAAATGGAAGAAAATAGTTTGTTTGCACCTGTGGTAAGAAATAAGGCAAAAGCACTTATTCTAAGTTTGCAGGTTAGCACCTTCAAGGTTTTTTTATCTTTTATTTTTTTATCTACAGATGGCAATAGTGGTTGGAGATGTCCAGCTTGTCAGAATGTTTCTATGCAAGTTCCTAAGACTTACACTTGTTTCTGTGGTGAGTTTCTTGCTTGCTTTTGTAAAGAAAAACAGTGTTGTCATTTTGATTTAGTTTTTTTATATGAATTTCAGTGTTGGTACTTGTTTGCTTACATGTCTGAAATTTAACTTAAAAAAAAAATAAAATTATTGCACTGGCAGGTGGGTGCACAGAGAACCGCACATATGGTGCCTGAAAAATAAAAAGAAATACTAAATCAGAAGTGATAAATATTTTCATGTCATTATGTAAAAATAGTGATTTCTATGGAATGATGATAGATTTGGGCTAGTATCGTGAAAGTTTCCTTTGGTAGAAGGAAAGAAATAATCTGCATGTGTTATGTCTTTTTTTTTGGGCGAGATACACCAAACATGCAACCACCTAAACCTTTAAATTGATTTAGCAATTTTGTCATTTATGTTGTTCAGGAACACATACAGCTTAAATAGGAAAAAATATTCAGACCTTTCAGATCTTTATGTGTATATATATTTAATAAAAAAGGTAAATAGCATGAGTAAAGCATTCACCAGCCCACAAATATATGACAAAAAAGGAGAAATGAATTATGTAACTGAATTGCACTCGTGTGGATAAGTTTCGTTTGGCATTTACATTTCTGAAATCCGTGCTGATTTCACATAGGTTTCCCTTCCTTAGATCAGAGTGACGGGAAAGTTTCACCTCTCTTTCTACAAAATAGAATGTTCTGAAGTTGAGACTGGAACTTGGTGTTAGTAAACTTGCCCTAAAGAAACTGAAATAGGAAATAATTTTTATCTATAGTTCTTTTTATCTAAATGTGTCAGTGAATTGGTTAGGAACAATGCAGTGCAGCTAAGACAGAGGTTTTAAGTATCTTATGAGTATAGGGATAATAATTCTGTTAGAATGAATTGACCATGACTGAATGTTTTGACCAAATGAAAATGAGACTTTTTAAGACAGGTCATCTGTCTGTTAAATAGGGAAGAAATTCTGCCTGAGCTTAAAGACCATTTCATAGTTTAAATAGGGAAGAAATTCTGCCTGAGCTTAAAGACCATTTCATAGTTTTAGGAGATGTACAGTAAGGGCTTTAAATTGTCCACCATATTATTATTTGCAGAGCACAGTGTTGTAAGTGTTTAATCTTCTGTGGATAGTGTTACATTTGTAATGATACATGATTTGGACGTGTGTTTTAGTGCTTATCTTAAATATAGAATACTCAAAGCTAACATACTTCTTGTTTAAGACTTTCTGCTGCATTCATCAAACTTCATCAACCTTTAATATTTAGATTAATGTAGAACCTGCTCCTTTTTAGAGAAGTGTCTTTTATAATTTGCCCAGTCATTTAATTCCGTATTCCCCTATTTAATTCCCTATTCCCCATCACCATACCAGCTAGCTCTTATTTTCTGGGAATTTCTTTCTTTTTTTTTTTTTCCCCCCCAAAGAAAACTACTGCCAGTATTGAAAATATAGCCTTTTCTTTTTGGTGTGATATTTTTTTAAAAATCAGTCTTGTATTCAAATCAGTAAATATATTTTTGTCTTTGACATGGTTTAGGTAAGGTGCACAATCCTGAATGGAATAGAAATGAAATCCCACATAGCTGTGGGGAGCTTTGTGGAAAGAAGAGACAGTGTTTGGACTGTCCACATCTTTGTAACATGTAAGTAAAATGTTTATCATATGAACATTGATTTAGAGAAAATTTCTGAAGATTTTATTTGTGTATTTTTCAACTACAGGATATGCTTGGGTATTTAGAACTTAAAGAGGTTTCTAGATCATCTGAAGCCTGAAAGGAATGGACGTTGTTTGTGTTTATATGTCTAAATTGACTTCATATGACAGTGTGAACAGGAGGTCCACAATAGTTGTAGCACCATATCTATCATTTTTTGCTGCCCAGGCTTGCCTCCTCCTGGGAACCGATTCAGCTGAGTGAGGGGAGGGTCAGGCTCATTAGCAAGTGCTAGGGGAGGATATATAAGAGCTTCCAGG
>JAYRBT010000082.1:49013536-49042971 GCA_036023395.1 Myiotriccus ornatus
GATCAGGGGTTGGACTTGATGATCTTGGAGGTCTTTTCCAACCCAATCTATTCTATGATTCTATTCTATGATTCTATGTTTTAGGAACTGAACTAGCTGTCTGACTTGGTTTCAAGAACCTTCATTGAAGAAGAGAAATAACAGTGAATAGAAGTAATTTTAAACATGTGTCCAGTCATCCTCTAGATGTTTTAGGTGCTGCTTTTCATGTAATAGTGTTTGTGTATCTTAATTTGAGATCAGTGCAACTTGGTTAAACTAAAGGATCACTCACTTGTTCTCTTTGTTTCTTTTTCCTTTCTTTGTCTTTTAAACTACTGAGGATAAAAGGACATTATATGTATTTATTTGTTGAGATACAAAATGGTTTAACCAGAATTCCTCCTGGAGATTTTAGTCAGTATATGTAACTCAACTTGGTTTTGCTAACATTTTTTAGTATAATTCAGTGAAGAGAGGCAAAGGAGAGCACCCCTGTTTTCAGTTTTGAATGTTTTCCTTTAGATATTTTTAGCAGTGTGGTAGTTTTGTTAAGATTAACAGCGTAAGATGATCTTTTTCAATCTATAAATAGCCATGCTACGAAAAAAAAAATTATATGTTGTTCCTAGTGTATACAGCCTAATTTTCCATGTATGGAAGTTGGTCTGTAATGTCTGTTCATATTTCTGTTTTGAGAAATTTTTAATAGTTGGAAGCATTTTTTTCTGCTCTTGGTACACAGTGAAAAAATTTGGTCATTTTGAGAAATAGATGGTCATCTGGCACTTTTTCCAAGGGTTGCTAAGCTCAGAAATTTAGTTGAACTTTAGTACGAAGTTTTTATTTTTTATTTAATGTGTTCTGTTTCAAATACATTTCAACCTTTTGTTGAGTGACAGAATACTTTTTTTCTCTTTAATACTTCTTCCCCACACATGAAAATGTTGTATTAGATTTCTTTTCTGTATTAGATTTCATTTGTATTTATGTCTTATGTATTTATGCACATTTGTATTATATTTCATTTCAGTGCTATAGCAGTTTTCTTAATTCATGTAATCATGCTAGATCCTCTTTGCTGTGGTTTGCAGGGTAAAACTGAAACACAAGTCATCTTTCAGACTGCACTTGATGTAGCTGATATCCTGAACAGAACACTGATTCTGTTGGAGGCCACCTCCAGGCCTCCATGTCAGGAGAGGAATGTGTTCGCAGAGATAAATTTTGTCCAGTAAGAAATAAACAGACTTCTTAACTACTTTGAGAATACCCTGACTGCAGTTTACTGCCTGACAAACTTTCTTGTAGTGCTTGGAAGAAGCAGATGTTCTTCTTTTTTGTCGTAGTCAACAGCAGAGGCTTAGTCTCTGGCATTATCTTCTGGGAAGTCTTGAAGAGTGGTGGCAATATTGTACCACTGGGGGCACTATGAATTCCTAGTCCGTAGTAGTCATATCAGAAAGCTGTGAAAATTGAGTCACAATTTGTGACCGGTTGTATCATTTTAAAATGTTATCATTCAGCTCATGACCTCAGCACAGTTTTACTCACCTGGAACATCTGGTCCTGGAGGTAAGGAAATAGTAGGGGTGCAGATCAAAATAATGGGTAGTTTTGATACTGACTTGTGATAATGACCTGGAGAGGAATGCACTTTCAACATCAGTGTTACCCAGTTTTTAACATTCCACTGCATATGGGAATGTTAGGTATTTATGAGGACACAGGCAGCCTCCATCTGCTGAATAAAAAAGCAGGTAGAAACTTGGTTCCCTCTTGCTGTATCAGAGTGGTGGAGTTAAGAGATGTAGAGTTTTATCGTTTGAATGCAAATAATAAGTCTGGATCATGATCTGTACCTGGGCAGAGTTTTTCCTCAAGAGCATGCTCAAGGATAGATGTTGCCATCAGGACCAGGAGTATATTTCATGATTCTTGCTTAAGTTTAGATGATCTCAGAACTTTTTCTTACAAGCAGTAATTTATTTGGATTGTGGATTTGCTGTGTGCTATTCTCCCCTGCTCCCACATGTTCCCATAAGGTAATAAGGTTTGAACTAGAACTGCCATTCTGCTCACCCTAAAACCTGGTTTTGTTTTAGCTTTTCAACACCACACAACCTTGCCTGCCCCTGACCCTTCTGGGTCTAATGTTTCATGTCAGCATCAAGACTTTTTACCTCACAGTCTGACGGTATGACGAATTCTTTTGGGAAGACTGTTCACGTGCCTCTTAAGTCTATGTGACTTTAGTTAATAGTAAGGATGAGTCCCTTTGTTATTGGTAGTACACTGAGTGTGGTGTGATATCTGAGTCTTGTGGTGATGGTCTTGATGTTGCTCTTTTCTCTAGTATTTTTATAATTCCATCTATTCTGGGAAACCCTTTAGCAGTTGAAGTATGTGTCTCATTTAAAGTCCAGCACCACCCGTTGTCTTCCAGTTGAACAGATCTCTGTATCTGCAGAACTTTAGCCTCTGAAAGACCTCATCTGGATGAGGTCACCTTTTCACTGGTGAGACTTGAATCTGAGTCTTGGGGAACCTGCACTTGAGTCATTTGCTTTATTTGTTATCTTTGTAGCTATTGCATCAACAGTCAGAGTATGTGAGATTTAGATGCTTATAGATCAGAATTATTTATGCAGTGTCTGTAAAAAAATCTGAATTGCAGCATTTTCTCAGTTTTCAGAAACCACACATTATGTATCTATACTGGAGCTATCTGATGTGATGCTACCATGATCAAACAAACATCTTCTCCTCATACATGACATCAGAGGAACATTGTTCTCATTGATTTGTATGATGATGCTTGTATTTGTTCCCTCTGCCATACAGATGAAATGTGCAGAGTATACAGAAGGTGTTGAAAGCAAGCCATTGTAACAGTTGTTGGTGGTCTAAACTTCAGCTTCCTTCCTGTCTGCCTTCTTATGTGCATAGTATTATGCTGTATGTGAGGCTCTGTGAACAAATTTTCCCCTGTAGAATGAGCAGCTCTGAGAATGATATGGCTAGTCGCGTAATCTTTTGGTGCTGTCAGTTGTGCTCTTCTAAGTGCTGCTTAGGTGGTTACATTACTCTTAATGTAATACGAAGGAGCAAATGAAGTAGATCAAAGGGAATTAAATTACTTGAGAATCTGTTTTCTCTGAAACTTAGTAATCATCGGACTCTTGTGGCTGAGGAGAAAGAATTGGATTAAAAGACACAGGAAAAAATTTGGATCCTTTAATACTTTGTAAAGTGAATAGTTTTATCAAGAAAGCATTGGAAATAAGGGAATTTCTCTCCCTGCTTCTTCCCAGGCCCCACTGTGTTCCCTGAGTAGGGAATGAGACCTTCAATTAAATCAGAAGGTGGCAAATTCAGAATGTATCATATACATTCTGCTAGGCAGTGCATCTCCCTGCAAGAAATTGATGCAAATAACAAGATTAAAAAGAGAATTAATCGTGATACGGGTAATGAGAATGTCTAGAGCTCTCAGCATCACATAGATGCTTTTGGAAAGGTTATTAAACCTCATATCTTGGTTAAGATAGAGATTAGGATGACAGCCAGTTTCAGGCAAGAAATGTGGTGTTTGTTGTGTGGTCTAATTTGACACAGTTTTCAATTTTGCAGTGTTAGACCATCATTTTTGAGGTCTTTGTCTCCAAGCACTGTCTAAAATGATGTAATGAGTTGTACACATCCTACGTATTTTCAGTTGGAATCAAAGCCATGTTACCTTAGGTTTTGTGAACCTGCTGGTTATGGCTTTGTGGTGGTTTAGCCTCAGCTAGCAAACAAGCCCCACACAGGTGCTCGCTTGCTACCTGATGTGGGATGGGAGAGAGATATAGAAGGGTAAAAGGGGAAAAAGTTGTGAGTTGAGGTAAAGACAGTTTGATAAGTAAAGCAACCACTTCCCAAGGACAGGCGGGTGTTCAGCCATCTTCAGGAAAGCAGAGCTCTATCACACGTAACAGTGACTTGGGAAGACAAATTACATCCTTCTGAACATCTTCCCTTCCTTCTTTTGCCCCAGGCTTATATGCTCAGGATGGCACCATATAGTGTGGAATATTCCCTTGGCCAGTTGAGGTCAGCTGTCTGTGTCTTCTCATAGCTTCTTGTGCACCCCCAGCCTCCTTGGTGGGGTGGTGTGAGAGGCAGTAAAGGCTGTGATGCTGTGTAAGTACTGCTCAGCAATAATGAAAACATCTCTTCATTTACAACACTATTTTCAGTACAAATCCAAAACATAGCCCCATACTAGCTACTGTGAAGAAAATTAACTTCATCCAAGCCAAAAACATCACAGACTTTCAAATTACTTGGCATCTCTTTTGTACTTGTAAGGAATTTCTGACATTGGTGTTCAAATTAAAAAAATTAGCCTAGAGAGATACAGCAATTCTTCAGCCTACTGCTGCCTGTAACCAGCTGTGTTTTTATGTTGATCCCCTTTATACCATCAGAACAAATTATTTTCTGCTGAAGTGGTATGTTGGTTATTTGTTTACATTTTGGGTTTGAGACCTTTGCTTTCCCTGCCACACCTTGCATATGGATTTTTTAATGACTGGCCAATTCCCAACTGTATTCCTCAATTTGGCTATTCTTTTGTTTGTTTGGGGGTTTTCTGGTTGGTTTTTTGTTTGTTTGTTTGTTTTTACTGTAGATGTTACTGTGTTAATCTTCTTTCTATGAGTTAGAGTTTAATGGGATGATTGTGCTAAGTGTGGCACTAGCTAACCCCATTTTGGTGAAAATAAATGAAGGTAATTTACACTGGTTTAATGATAAATCTTTAGTATTTACTCATGTTTATTGAAATAGTAACCGTTTATATAAACAGCTGACTTGGCAGAGCTGAGGAACAGGCAAGCAGATGTTTGAAAGGGGAGCGCTTTTGCAAACCTTTTTTTTGTGGCATTCATAGCACTTCACAGAGTGAGTTCTCTTTGCATTTTTAATTTAATACATTGGAATTCATTTTGCACTGTTAGGTTTTACATCAAAGGAACACCTAGCTTAACCTTCAGTAAAATGTTCCTGATAATAAACTTCATGACAAACTTAAATTTCTTCCAAAACTCTAAAGTTCTCCCTGCCAACTGGAATATTTTCAAATGCTCTTAAAGCCTTGCAAAGGTCTTAGAAAGACAGTAAATGAAATTTTCTCTATATTAATTTAAATTTTAGTGTCTGGACTTCCTTCATAGATCTTTGGTGCTGTAATCTTTTTTAGTAAATTGTAACTCTGACTTGTAATTTCTCTTGAGTTGGGTTCATTTTTCAGTGGTTTTGGTTTCTTCTTCTTCCTGTTTCCCTCTGTATCGTGTTTTGTGTGCTTCATCCAGTTTGCTTTTTTCTCTCTTTCCTTGTACGTGCTCTTGTGCTTTTTCAACTCTGCATTGTGTCATAAAACTGACCTATGAAAGGGGAAGGGTTGTGGTGTCTTTTGTTTTTTTTTTTGAGTTTGTTTTATGTGATGGGATTTTTTTTTTATTGTTTTGAATTAGTTTATAGTGTAATTGCTTGGCTCTACTCTTAGGGCCAGCATAAGTTGAATGATAGATTAGGCCTTATTGTCAACTGGGAGGAGTGGTAAAAGGAAGAAGAGAATCCAGACCACTGTTGACAAACTGGTGAAATGACTCAATTGTATAGCACATGACTGTAGTAACTGGTATACTCATTAGTACTTTTGTAGTGACTGTACTTGGGGAATTTAATAATTACCATGTAAATGGCTAGTCTGTGTTTATGGGGTTTTCTGAGTTTTTTATTTTTATTTTGGCTTGGATGTCTGTGCAGGTCAGTCCTGGCCAATAATAATTGCTCCATGTGAGAGCTGCTGTATTTGCAAAGGAAGGAAACTGGGAGCTAGCTAAGAAAGGGTGCAGACAAGATAGTTAAGTATAATTTCACAAACCTGGGCTTGTCTGTACCCAACAAAGGTCTTACATGCAGATAGGGAACACCTAGTGTTTCTTGAAGGAGAAGTTGAGATCTGATAATCATGTAAAGAACTGGCATTGATGACACTCAAAGGAAATTGCACTTTATAGTAAGAAAGAAAACTGAGGCAGACTTACTGTGTCTGCCATGTTACTATACAGGAAGAGGAACAACACCTCTTACTGGTAGCAGTAGAAATACTGGGTTCAAAGATAAAGCCACCAGCTCAAAAGAAGAAATTCACTGAGAAGTTTTTATCTCTAACCTATTTAAGATCAATGAAGAAAGAAATGTATTAATGGTTTGGACATGTGAAGATTGTTTTGGGTGTTACCAGTGATGAACACAGTTGAGCTGATATGTGTCTGCAGGTGAAATGTAAAATATGAAATGTGTTAGTAGCAGAAATATGTTACTGTTGATTTGACAGCAGCAGGAATACTGGTTTTCCTTTAGCATTGGTGACATTTGAGACTGCAACTGTAATAATCTTTTTTGTGTGTTCATAATGCTTTCATAGTTTGCAGGAGTGTAGGAGTCTTGTTTAATGTTCTGGTAATGTACTGAGGGTTGGGTCAGGGTGGATTGTTTCTCTGGGAGTGTAATAAAGCTAAAGTTAACTTTGCATTTTTAACTTTTTAAAAGTCTTTGTCATCCGGGACCATGCCCTTCATGTCCAGCCTTTGTGACAAAATCATGTGAATGTGGACAAACAAGGTAAGAATGCTTCTGCTAAACAAAAAAAAGATTAGTTATTATAAAAATAAAAGAACAGTTTATGAAAATTTTAAATTAATTTTTTTTTTTCTTCTTGTAGCTTATTGTTCAGTATACTGAACAAAGTTTATTCTGAGCTGTAACTTTTATTTGTGGTTAAAATAATTTGGAGAATTTTATATTTTTATAAAATGCAATTATTTTTAATTTTTCAAGAAAAAAATCAGAATAACAAAACTCATCCATTTATGATACATGTAGCTGAATTGTCCAAGCAGTCTGTGAGTTGATTTGATTTTGAAGTCTTGTACTAGTGTTTATTTAATTTGGAAGAAGACTCCAAGAAATTTGTAGAAAAAGGTTCACATCTTTTCTATCTGAATGGAATACTGTCTTGAATTACTTCATTCCAGAAATAATAATTTCAAAAATAATGCATACTTTTCTCAGAAATTGTACAGAGAAGTCTGTAGTATAGTCCAGACTTGAAGGCTATAATTTCCTTGCATATTTGATGCATATAGTGTTATTGTCAACAGCAAGATGGTACTGCCCATGCTATCTCATGATCAGTTGGTCTGAGTCTTTAGAATTCTTTTTTTAGCTACCTAGAACTGATTCTGTGTAATAAATTGTTTGCCTGTACTTGTTTACAGAACCAAAGCAAACCAAAACCAGTTTCAGTGTTAGCACATGTTCTTAATTTTTTTAGAATGTGGTGCAGCAATTTCTGTGGCATTATTTGTAGATGAAAGGACTTTGTCTTCAGTAGAAAAATGGATTGGTTGTAGATTACTGAATTATATTTTACTTAGTAAGATCACCTCCTTTTCCTGTTGTTTTTGGTTGGTTGATTTTTTATGGGTTTTTTTATTCTTTTTTTTTCCTTGACTGGTTGGTTGGGTTTTCTTTTTCTGGCTATTTCTGGCTTTTAAAAGTTTAATAGGTGCAATGAACTTTGTTTTATTATTTTTTTCCAGATGTCAGCTATTTCACCAGATTGCTGATTTTTGTAAACCTACATTTGATACTTAAAACTTGCTTCAAAATAGCATTATTACACATGTCCTGTATTAGCATCCAGGGTGTATGGCGTGGCATGTCTTACTTTAGAATGTTTTGAGGTTACTGTTTTAAATTTCCAGTTTATATGCATTGTATGGGCCAGCCAGAGTTGAAAATCGGGAGAATGTATTGTTTTGTCCCATTTTTTGACAATTTAATTAAAATCTCAATTCTTTTCATAGACTACTTGACTCACTGTTAAGGCCCACATTCCTATCTTCATTGTGGACTTAGGATTGTTTAAGCCTTCGGAAGGATGTCTGTATTAGAAATATCTGCTTTTCTGGCACAGTGCATAACCATGCACCAGGTTCAGGTTTTAGTTTTTTTCCCCCTGTTTTCTTCAGGAAAAAATCTGTAGACTCACTACTGTGATAAGTGTCCTACTTTAGTGGAGTGGGAGAGGGGAAGCAGCTGAAAAAAAAAGGCGGTATTATTTCCTGAAATATTTCATTAATAAAAAGACTTCATCATTTTACTGAAAATGCATTTTCCTTTTTATCAAACACTCTGTAGATGTTAAGGTAGCTGACAGATTATGGTGTCATTTCCCTGCAGTCATTCAGTTCGCTGTGGCCAATCAACAAAAATTCGTTGTTCTAATGTATGTGGAAATACTTTAAACTGTGGTAAGCACAGCTGTACTCAAGTGTGCCATGCGGGAAAATGTTCACCTTGCCAGTTAACAGTACAACAAGGTAAGTATTGAAATTGATTATGTATATCCATCCTATGCTATGAAAACAAGAGGGTAAAAAAACCCAAACCAAGACAGTACCAAGAAGCAAGTACCAGTTTTTACTTAACAAAACCAAAATCTGTTGTTGGAATCCTGCCATGATGATTAGACTGTTGGAGCATGTACCTTATTAGGGCAGGCTGGTGATACTGGACTTTATTAGCTTGAGACAGCTGAATAGTGGCCTTTCAGTGATTAAGAAGACAGAGCGAGGCTATACATGTGTGAAGGATGAGAGACAATGAGTGTAAATTGAAAAGTTGCAGCTAGCTGTAAGGAAAAACTCTTTTCTTGGAGGTTTTCAAGACCCAACCGAATAAAACACTGAGTAACATGGTCTTATCTCATTGCTGACTCGGCTTTAAGTAAGGACTTGGACTAATGATATCTTCTTATCTGAATTGTCCTAAGGACCTACTGAATACTTTACTATAATTACAAGACTTAATTAAACAATACATGGAAAAAAATAGAGGTATTTCAACAAGCTTCTAATGATTTCTGTTGAAATTTTCCAAACTTAGTCTTGAATGGAAATTGAAGTAAATATGTATGCCAGTATACAAATACATTTTCATATAACAGTTTATATAGAAAATTGCAAGTTAGTTTTCTCAACTTTTAAGGTAATAATTAACTTCCTATGTATAGTGCTTAATAAGTAAGCTTTTTGTGCAGATAATACCTCCTCTTTAGTTTTTATCTCCTTATCAAAACAACTAATGCTGGAATTCCAACTTCTGCCATACAGAAAACCTCTGTTCCTGAAATAAAACCTGACTGTAACAATTTTTCACTTTTTGTATATGCTGGAGGTGTTTTATCACTGATATTATCTTGTGTTGTTTTCTGTGAAATACCTCTTTCTTTCAGTGTGCTACTGTGGAAGCAACTTTAAAGAAGTATTGTGCGGGTCAAAGGAAGAATTCTCTGATGGATTTGGGAGTTTCTCATGTCAGAATATATGTGGCAAGTAAGGTCACTATAATTCAGGCTTTTGAAAAGAAAAAGGTCATCTTATTCACACCGAGTGATCATGATACTCCTACATAATTCCCCTTTTAAGTTTTTGTTTGTTTTGTTTTTTTGTTTCTTTGATTTTGTTTTTTTTTTCCAGGAAATTAAATTGTGGGAGGCACAACTGTAAGCAAGTATGCCATCCTCAGCCTTGCCAGCTTTGTCCACGACTTCCACAAGTAGTGTATCGCTGTCCCTGTGGTCAGACTCCTCTCAGCAAGTTACTGGAACTAGGATGTGTTGAACGTAAAATATGCACAGATCCTATCCCGTCATGTGGAAAAACATGTGGCAAACCTCTTTCTTGTGGTAGCTATGGTAATTAGAAATTTTTGTATCAGAGTATTCAAAGTATCTCATAGTTTAAAACAAAACAAAAAAAAGTGGTCCTTAAGTGCTTTATTTCAATAAATAATTATTTGATTAGTGCTTTTGAGTTTTAACCAAACTGAATTTAAAAACCATTGCAGAGTTTGCAGTCTGGCTGTTTATTCATAATGATCCTTTAAAATCAGGAAATAAACCCCAGCTGCACATAAGCTTAGTATCTTTGACCAATGATGCTCCTGATAAATATGAAGTTCCAGGTCATAGATTTTATTTTTTTATTTTTAATGTTTGTATTTTCATTTTGCTAGAGTTCATTCATACATGTGAAAGCCTTTGCCATGAAGGAGACTGTAGACCATGTTCTCACACATCAAATATTTATTGTAGGTGTGGCTTCAAAAAAAAGGTGAGTGTATAAAGCTTGACCATGGAAACAGGTAATCTTTGTTGGTTTTTAAAGCTGTGGAGAGAAAGGAGCTGAAGTAGTTGAGGAAAAGAAAGCTAAGAAGCATAAGAGTTGCTGTGCTTCTTAGTTGCAAGAACCTGTGTTATATACTGACTGATACATGCTAACTGGATTATACAGTGATGTTGAATATAGGCTATTTACTATGGAGGCAATTTTTGAAGTATTTTGGCAGAGTTTGCACACAGTTCTACTAATGTAAGTGGTCTGCAAAATCCTATATTATCCTGGAGTAATTATATAGCAGAAAGAATGGTAGTTTTACCAAGCGTAAAGTAAACTGAGAGAAGGCAGCCTAATTAAAACTTTATAGTAATATCTTATAAATTTCTTGTAGAAATTTTTGTAAAGAATTTGAAGTTTTTACTGATTCCTATACTTTGTACATTTATACAATGACTCTGCTATTCTCAGATATTGTTATGTAATAATTAGTATATTTTTAAAGTATAATACTTTTTGTAATCATAGCTTTGAAATTTTTGCTACAATGACAGGAGTTCTGATTACTTTTTTGAACCATTATATATCATCTGCAATATATCATTCTAAATATATAAGTCTGAAGGTACATAGAAATGACTGAGAGTTTGCCAGAGGTTGGAACAGCTTTCTCCTGTGAGTTTGCTGAAGGTAGTTATGGGGTAGAAGGCTTCAGATTGTATTTTGAGTTCTGAAATAAAGTAGTGAGGTTTTGGTTTTAGTTTATGCAGCTTCTCAGACACCAGAAAGATACTTCTTAAAACGGTAAGAGTGAACTACAGTGATAATTTAAATCAGTCATGAAAAATGTGATACTCAGAAATGACAGCCGGAATATGAAATTGTGATGACTGAAGGTTCAAATGTCAACTATGTTATTTTCATCCATTACATTTTATTTTTATGTTGAGAACTTCAGGTATAACTTCTTAGAGCATAAGATTTGACTTTACTCTTTCTTTCTTTCTTTTTTTACTCATTGCATTTTTGGGACAGTTGGGCTGTCAGGTTTCCTTCATGAAAATTTCTGGTTTCTTAGGACAAACCTGATTTTGTCACTTCACAGCAAATTAAGTGGACAATACAAAACTACAATTTTTATTTAACTGGTGTTGACTCTTCGTGGAAAAAATACTTTGTTAAAATATATGAGGATTTTTTCCTACTCTTGTTTCACTTTTACATACAGATGTGTTATACGCTTGAAAACTGAGTCTCTGTCATGTGACCAAGAGTTTTCTAGATAAGTATGGTTCAGATGTTTCATCTATTCTAACCTAATGGCTCCCTGTTTGTTTCCTAGGAAGTCCCGTGTGCTCTTCTCAGAAATAAAGGTACAAGGTTATAATACATATGTAGTGTGTGTCGTGGGTTTACTTTGGGCCATTTTTTTTCTACCCTCCCCACACAATTGCTATAGGTTGAGAGAAAGTTTATGCAGACAAAATAGATTTGATGTGGGGAGAATAATATTAGGATTTATTACCAGCAAGATAAAAACTAAAGAACTATATATACAGCAGTTCTAACTAGGCAAAAGTGCTATGTATTTACAGAAGTACCCCTCCCCCCTTGTATCAGTTTAGGAGGAGAAGCAGTCTTTTTTCCATTTCCAGAACTACAGGTCTTCTAAATAATTTTGCAGCACTTGAAAGTTCCTCTTCTGTTATCTCTAGGACAACAGCTCCGATTCGTCGCAGCTGGAACTGTGTCTCTCTCTCTCTTCTACGTTGACCTCAGGGCTGGGCCTCCCCGCCTCCAGGGCTAAGACCAGAGGCTGGGGGTTACCTGGGCCCTGTGGGGTCCTCCATAGACTGCAAGGAGACACTTGCCTTACCATGGTGTTCACCACGGTTTCAGGGGATAATGGCTTTTGAGTCCACCTCTGTTTCCTGTGGGGTCCCTCCTCATGAGAGGCAGTCCTTGATGGACCTCTCTAGCGTGAGTCTACCTTTGGGCAACAGTTCTTCTATTCTCTGCTGTCCCTTAGGGTCACAAATTCAGCTGCACCAGCATGGATCCCTCAGTGGGATCACAAGTCCTACCTGAGACAACTTGCTCCAGCATGGGTCTCTCTCTCTCCAATGGGCCACAAGTCTTCAGCAAGACTGTTTCATCTTAGGCCTTCCATAGGGTCACATCTTCTTCATGCACACCTCTGCTTTGGTGTGGGCTCCTTCATGAACTGCAGAGGGGGGTCTCTGCACTTAGTAATCTTCCACAGATGGCAGGGGTTTTTAGTTTTCAGTCTTTTCCCTGCTGAAGGGAGAGAGGGGGGGTAGAGAAGGAGCCCCCCCCTTCGGGCTTCTCTTCTCTCTGCCCCGGCTGCCAGCTTTGACCTTGGAGGCTGTGCTATCTCTCTGCCTGGAATTCCTTCTGCAGCAGTTTTTTCTCGTCCAAGCAGTTTTGTTCTAGAGTTTTTTCTCCACTCAGTTACATGTCAGGGGGGCTTCAGTGCCACACCTGCCCCTGGCCCAGGGCCGGGGGAAGGAGGGAGGCCTGGCCCACACTTTGGGCCTGCCACCTCCCCCTACATGACTCCTAATTTCTTCTGAGCTGCACAGCTTCTCTTCTGTTTTCTTAAATATGTAATTGACAGAGGTGTTACTAAAACTTTTGGTTGCCTTCGCTCTGGAAATCCACCTGGAAAAAACTATTTTCAGCCCCCAGGGGACTGGTCAGCAAACCCATGACAATGTGAAATTGTTTTAAAAATTATACAGCTCACAGTAGTTTGGGATTTGATTGACAAAGTTGGCAAAGAGCTGATCAATACTCCTTCTTTTATCTGTACTACTATGTCAAGTTGGTCATTGCTGCTGCTTGGTCATGGTGCTGGTCATGCTGCTATTTTGGGGAAGAGGTTTGAAATAAATGTCTTTAATTTTTATCCATCTTTTACATTAGGAAAGACTTCTTCACATTTGGTCTCAGACAAATCTGTCTAAACAACAGTTTTGTATGGCACCATATTCAATAGGTCTCCTCCCATCATCCTGTATATCTTCGGGTCAACTTGCACAGCTCAGATTCAAAGTAATAGTGTTGCTCTGCTCTTGCCCAAGTTTCTGGGGAAGTACAAGCTTTGATTCTTCTTCACATGGTATGCTGCTGGTTTTTGCAGCTGGTCTTTGCATCTGAGCTTGGCAGGTAGTTCCTGTTTGATGTTTCTTAGTATTCTGGATGTAGCATCTCGGAATTCCCTTCAGTGAAATCTTTACTTGATGGACCCCTGTCATAGGGAGGTACTTATTTACAAGATATAAGGACCTAATATGCATATTTCCTAATTTGAGCTTTCGTCTATGTCTTTGCTCTCGTGGAATCCAGAAGTGATTGCTTTTGTTACTTCTGTATGGTAATAAGGATGTTCTTTGTTAGCACTAGTTCCATGAGGATATCAGCATAGTTGTTTTTAACTGACTGTTACTGCCCTACCAATTTAATCAGTCTTGGATGTTTGTAGTACTTCAGTATATCAGAATATCCTGTTTAGTTTATGGTGTGAAGATTAATTTGAAATAAAATAGCTTCAGGTATTCTGCTCTCCAAAATCCTTTTGAATAAGGGTTTATTTAAAAGAAGACAAATATCCACATGGGGAATTAATGTGGGAGAACAAATAACTTAGAAGTTTGCTTGCTGGATTACTCTGTGTTAAGTCTTTTCTAGACCATGCCCTGAAAGAGCCTTAGCGTAATATTGTGATTGCAGCTTTTGTTCTCAGCATAAGCAATGACATGAAAGTTAAGACTTCTTGGGGGCTTTTTTTGTTTTTAATAGCTGCAATTACATTCATGTGTGACAAGCGATGCAACAAGAAAAGATCATGTGGACGACACAAGTGTAATGAAGTTTGCTGTGTGGTAAGTTTACATGTGGTTTTATAAAATTGTTTGATATGGTGTATATTTGGTTTTGGCTGTGAGGTTAACAGTCTTTTTGTCTTTTGTATCCTTAAATTTTTGTGCATCTTCATTCTCTATTTGCAGTATTGGTCATGCTCAAAAAGTTTTTGTGTGTGCATTTATTTTGGAAGATTTGTTTTATGGGTATCATTATAAATATAAAGCCATGTTTCAGCTAAATCAGTGCAAAGAGGCTTTTCATCAATGCAGTGATTCCAGGGAGAATGTAGAGGGGAGGGATATTACTTAATAGAAGAAGCATAAGCGATGATGTAATTATGAATGTAACAGAAGTCTTAAGACAATCTGCTTTAAAAATTGTATATCCATTCAGTGATGGAAAAACTGTATAGATCTGGCCTAAGCTATTTTTTGCACTATACTGTTTTGTCAGTTACTAGTTACTGACCTTCGAGAGAAAAAATAAACCAGTGGCATTTATAGTTCAATTCTGTTTTGTTTTGTTGGTTGGTTTTTTTTTTGCCTTTTCCTAGGACACAGAACATAAGTGCTCCTTGGTTTGTGGTCGTAAACTCAACTGTGGGCTTCATAGATGTGAAGAACCCTGTCATCGGGGCAGCTGTCAATCATGCTGGCAAACAAGTGAGTTATGTGCAAAAGTACATTATTTCTTATTTATTATAGAAAGATACTAATTTACTTGGTCAGACAGAGAATTTGATCCATTTCACATTGGTGAAAAGGAAGAGAGACAGGCGATGTAGATTATAAGGGTACTGTTTACAACTGGAAGTGCCTGAGCTGCAGTAGTACATGAGTCGCTGCTATATTATATGCATGTGGATATAGTCAAAGACCTCCAGTTTTGTGGAGACCAACTTTTCATGGAACTGTTCTGGAAAAGAGAAGGTACTAGAGACTCTAAAGCTCACTGTCCTTGAAATAGCATTGTAGTCTGTCTTAATAGCCTATGAATATGATGCATGTTGACCGTACTCTCTTTAGAAATATAAATATTTCTGTGTCCATTTCTCTTGACAAAGCAAAACAGTAATCTTAATGTCTCAGAGGTCCTGTTAGTACCTTCTGGTCTAGTTAAGTCAGAATGCAGTTTTTTCTGAACAGTTGTTTTTCTTAAGTGGATTCCTTGGGTTTAATGTTTAAGGTCTTTAAACTTCTCCACATTGCTGCAATATTTTTGAGGATTGTAGTTCACTCTCAAACCAAAGATTCATATGCCTGTCATAACCTGGAAAGAGCTAAGGATGGCCTTCTGTGTAAATTGCTCCACTGTTGGATGTGATGCAATCTAGAGGTCAATCTTCCCTGCTGAAATTTTGCAGCAAGGCCCTGTGGCCCTTTTCTCAATACAGGAAAAGCAATTACCTACTCCAGGAACCAAATAATTATGGTAATTTGGCTTAAATCTCTGTGTCCCTGAAGGTTCCTATTCTGAATCTACCCAGAGGTAAATCAGCTAACCAGTATCTTTAAAGGTTTCTTACCTGCTTTCCCTGAATGCTGTTAGTCGAGATTTCAGAGGCATACATTGTATATTTCTATATTATAGTGACCCTGCAGTTCTCAGCGCTAAGAAGGTCATTCTTGACTCTGACTCACCTCTCAAATCACCACTTTTCAGTTGGGCTACATCAGCCATGGTATCAAATGCTGTGGCATGATCAGGTGCAAGCCACTTGCCTACTCATTAGACTGGATTTCTTGCCCCTGCTTCCATCTCCACTAGTGTTCTTGCTGGGAATGGTGAGGGCTGATGTCACGATGCAGTACTAGAGTGCATCTACACTTCTGTCGTTCTGTGTGCCTCCCACATACTTGTTCTTTGCAGTGTAATTTCCTTAGTGCTGATAGGTGAGGTCCCTTTCTGTTCCAGGGTCTCTTTATGTACACCTGATCTACTTCAAGACAGCAATACATCTCTTGGGGAAAATAAATTATGTCAGCATTGGAGATGGTGCCTTTTTTTTAATTTTCAGATTTTGTATTTCTGTTTTTTTGGATCAGACTACTCTGCACTCTCTCCTCATTATCCTCATTAGACCTAGTAAAGGGACTTTGTATCAGGGATTGTTGATATTTTTTGGTCTGTGTTTGGCCTAGCCACCTGCGAAAGTTTTGTTCTTTTGCCTGCCAAGTTCACTGATAAACGGGAGCTTCGTCCTTGGAGAGACAGTTTCTTGTATAAACTATTTTAATTGGTGTTCTGTGATTGGCTGGTTGTCTGTAGAGGACATTTGAAGGAGAAACTGAAGAGGAGAGGATGAAGTAAAACCCCCAGGCCCAATGATAAGACCCTTGAGTGAAACAGCACATGTCAGAGGGGAGTTCCAAAGTTCTCACACATGCGCTGAGGGGGTTACATAATGGGGGAGGGACCGAAGGCCTCTGTCTGGGCGGTGCTGGCCACACTGACCCGGGTAGACATCACCAGCTAATTGGATAAAAAAGGCAGGTGGCTCGTGCTCGGGGCTCTCAAGCTTCACACGAAGGACAGCGTTGCCTTCTGCGGGGACGCCCGCTATCTTTGTGAGCCTGCTGACCCTCTGAGGATGCAGCCTCTGCTATGGGGAATTCTGGTTATCCTGGGGTTGGTAAGACAACCTCATAAAACGCTCCTGCCTGAGTGGGGGTTTCACGGAGGGCTTAGTTTACTATTCTCCTTTCCTGTCTTTTGGGTTCCCGTTTACTTGGCCACCTTTATAATAAATACTGGGTTTATTGTTGAGCTCCCAGCAGTGTCTTGGTTTTCAGTCTCAGCATCCTTTGAACTCACCCTGTTACAGACTTTCATTATAGTTAAGATCTTTTGCCTGTCACTTCTAATCAATAGCAAGCAGCCAGTGTAGCTGTCTAACATTCAGATCTTCCAGGGACCTTGGTCTCTGGTCTTTCATCTTCCTGGACTAGGGAAGATTTGTGGCTTTGAAGTCTAGAGTATTATTGGTTGTTTCAAGACCTGTAGTGAGGGACAGCTCTTTCCCGAGCTTCCCTTCCACAGAAATGGACATTCTGAATCTTTTCTACTTCTTCCTTCTAACTCATAACATTTTGTTCTCCCTGGCATTCTTACGTGCTGGAATTTATTGTATTCTATTGAATTCTTCTCAGAGAAGAATTGCAATTCTTTCTACTGACTGCTGTATTCCAAGACACATGGGCAAATGAGTAGGACCTGGCCTGAGGTTTAGGTGACGGAACAGACTGTAAAAAATAACTGGACATGAGCAATTTCTGAAAATAACAAAAAACAAGGTGAAAAGCTGCAAAAAGTTTCAGATTCTGCCTTGAGGAATGGATGGATTTCACATCTGTTCCTCACCCATAAGGGTGAAAGATGACTGAGCTTCACAAGTAATTGGAGGAGGAGAGTTATTTGAAACATTTTTGGGAGTGGAATTTTGCAAGGCCAACAGAACTTTGCTGGTTGTGTGATGCTGGTATGACCTAGCTAGTAATAGCAGAAATAGCAGATTTGGGTGCAGATGTAGCTAAACTGGGGTCAATGGATATATCATTTTTCCATGTCCAGGTTTTGTTAGCAGGAGCCCACAGGAGTGGTGTCTGTGAGAAGCTGCTAGAAGCTTCCCCCATGTCTGCCAGAGCCAGTGCCACCTGGCTCCAAGATGGATCCCCCTCTGGCCAAGGCTGAGCCAGTCGGGAATGGTAGTAATGCCTCTGTCTTGAGAAAGAAAAGGTATTCTGCAGGTGTAGTTGTGGCCAGAGAAGAGAAGAGTTGAGAGTACGTGAGAGGAGCAACTCTGCAGACACCAAGGTCACTGCAGAAGGAGGGATAGCAGGTGTTCCAGACAGATTTCTCTGCAACCAGTGGTGAAAGCTATGGTGAGACAAGCTGTCTCCATGCAGCCCATGGAGGTCAATGGGGATACAGAGATCCACTTGCAGGCCATGGAGTATCCCCACACCAGAGCTGGTGGCTGCCCAAAAGAGGCTGTGAACCCGTGGGAAACCAATGCTGGAGCAGGCTCCTGACAGGGATCTGCGTACCCACTAGAGTAGGTTTCCTGGTAGGACTTATGACCCTGTGGGGAACCCACATTGGAGCAGGCTTTACCTGAAGGATTGCATCCAATGGAAAAGTGACCCACAGTGGAGCCATTTGTGGAGAACTGTTGCCTGTGGGATGGAGCTGTGTTGGAGAATTTTGTGGAGAACTGTCTCCTGTGGGAGGGACCCCACAGTAGAGCAGGGGAAGGACTTTCTCCCTGAGCAGTGGCAGGAACAATGTGTGATGAACTGACTGTAACCCTCGTTCCCTTGTCTCCCTTTGCTGCTGGAGGGGAGGAGGTAGAGCTCAGGAAGGAGGGAGAGATGGGGGGAAGATGTTTTTAAGATTTATTTTACTTCTTACTATCCTGTTGTGGTTTTGTTAGTAACAAATTCAGTTAATATCCCCAAATTAAGTCTGTTTTGCCTGTGACAATATTCAGTGAGTGACCTCTCCCAGTCCCTAAGTCATGAAGCTTTTGTTATATCTTCTCTCTTCTGTCTGCTTGTGAAGGGGAATGATAGAGTGGCTTTGGTGGGGAGCCTGGCATCCAGCCAGTGTCAAACCACTACGATAGGGAAAAATTTATTTTGTTAGATTATTTGGGAGGAATCAAGGTTGATGCATGGGAAAATGGAGTGAAGACAAAATAAAATGAACAAATGAAGCAGCTGGTCAACGTACTTATCTGACAGAGATCTGTGCACTTCGTGTCTATCCTGTCATAGTTAATATTTAATATCTTTTAGTATAATCTCATTCTCTGTTCAGTGTGTGACCTCTGAGTGCCATCAACTGGAAACTTGGTTGCAAACCATGGGAGCACATGGCAAGCGTGATTCCTAACAAAATCATGAAAGTCTAGTTTTCTTGTGTGAGCCAGAAAAGCTAATAAATTCACTAATATCAAATACTAGTGCTTAATATAAAAAAAAAAAACAAAGATAGAGTAAAACATCTGCATGGTATGTAAAGATTTCTCATGGACGAGACATGCAAATACATGTAGCCATTAAGATGTATTTGACTTTTTTTTTCAGGTTTTGATGAGTTAACTTGTTATTGTGGTGAATCTGTGATTTACCCCCCTGTCCCCTGTGGCACTCAGCCACCAGAGTGTAAAAAAACATGTACCAGGCCACATGACTGTGATCATCCAGGTAAGTCAGGCCATTTAGTTTTGCTTGTGGTTTTTTTTTGTTTTGTACTTGGGTTTCTTTTAATCAAAACGTAGAAAAGTGTACATAAGTCTGTTTGAAACTGTATTTCCAAAAATCTTCCCTTAAAAGCCAACCAGCTGAAAACTTAAAATGAATACTACTCGTGGTACTTCTCAGTGGTAAAAGCATTGTCATTTTTTCTGATTGTTATTAGTAGTCACAACACGTTAAATGCTACATTCCAAAGATCAAGTACTCTGTTGAAGTAGTAGGATAATTTAGTGAACAGTAAGTTTCTGTGTTCTTTGGAATTACATTGGTTGATGGCAAAATAAATAGCACGGGTCAAACAGATACACTTTCTGTCAAATTATGCTTGATAGTATAACCCTACTCAAAAGTTAGAAAATTATCTGCTATTTAATTTAGAAAATATGGAAGAGTATTCACCTAAACACCTGCTATCATAATTTTTAAAGAACTCATTTTTCTTCAATGAAGCATCATCTTTACCATAAACGGTGTAATTTTGAAATGCAAACTCTTGTTTAATAGTCTTAACTGTCTCCTTTAAGGCATTCAACTGATGTGTGCTAATAAAACTGTTATGGCTTTCATATCTCTGTGGCTGCAGTGTACCATTCATGTCATAGTGAGGAGAAGTGTCCACCCTGTACTTATCTCACTCAGAAATGGTGTATGGGCAAGCATGAAGTAAGTTATAGACAATTAATGTTTTTGAATACTAAACAATTTTCTAGGACTGTAGGCTTATTATTTTTGTGGCTTCTTTGGAATAGAATATGTTACTGGAGTTTGAGTTTAATGTAATTAAATTGGAGAAGTATGTCTTTTATTCCATATGCATTCAGACCAGCTGCTGTATTGGACTATGGTATAAAGCAAAACACAAGTCTTTGACCTAAAATACTTTAGTGCAGAGATTCTTGCATGGACAGTGCCAAATAAAAGTATGAACAGTAAAACCACTTTGAGATTTCCATTGGTAATTTTTACTGTTAGTTGTCATCTTTTTCCTCCCCTCTTTCAGCTGCGAAGTAATATTCCTTGTCATCTCACTGACATTTCCTGCGGACTTCGCTGCAATCAAATGTTGAAATGTGGGATGCACAAATGTAAAAGAATCTGTCATAAAGGAGAATGTCTTGTAGATGAAGAATGTAAACAGCCATGTATTATTCCAAGGCTATATTGTAATCATCCCTGTATGGCTCCGTGTCATCCTTCATCACCCTGCCCAACAACCTCATGCTGTGCAAAGGTTAGATACACAAAGAAAATTAATTGCAAAGTCACAAGTGAATTGTATGGTTTGATTAACAGTCAGTAACAGTTGTGACATGTTTGTATATTGATAGCATGACATTTTTTCTCTAAATTACAATACTGATTTTTAAAAAATGAAACTATTAATCTCTTTTAGTTAGCCATTATTCCACTGAAATGGGATTTTTTAAAGGTACTTCCCTCACACCCCTCCATGGTGATGAAAAGACACACTTTTAAAAAAAGCTACTCTTATGTGTGATACAACAGGTTGATCTTCGATGTGAATGTGGAAGAAGAGAGGAGAGTATGATTTGTTCAGAAGCATCTAATACATATCAAAGGTTGGTACTGTAATAATTCTTTTAATTCCTTACTGGACGTAAAACTTTGCAGTTTGATTAAATTTCAAGCTTGACTAAATGTATTTAATTCACAAACTTTTTTCACTCTTTTTTGTACTTTGACATACAAGTTGTTTTTTTTTTATTTTTTATTCCCCTGAACTTTCATACCAGCTATGCTGTAGTAGAACACTTTTTTTTTTTTTTTTACTGAGGACATGTCAAAGCTTGACTCTTCCATTTGTGGAGCAATTAGATACAGACTAATTTGTCAGGTCCAGATTCAGGCTTCTACATTCGTAGGTGATTGCAGTCTACATGTGAGTTGCTGTCTAAGTTTGCAATCATGTGTGATGGAATCTAGTCAGTAGAGATGATGGATGCTTAAGAGTGATTTGATGTAGTCCTGAAATAGCTAAATTTAGGCCAGAGAGCTTTGGCATCTTAATCTTGGTTCTTAATAGGCAAACTGGTCCTATCTAACTCCATTTATTGCCATAGATTTGTATCCAGATCCTATTTCTAAACTTCTTTCACTCTCATATGAATGGACAAGGAAAAGAAGAAAAGTGGGACTTTGGAAATTTTGAAATTAATATAGCAAACCAGTAATAATAATAAGCTAAAAAATCTTATTCTGAGGCTGTGATTGAAAAGGAGTAAAAAATTAATATGCAGTCAGAATTCTGCTCTGCATACCAGCTGATAGAAGCACAATCAGAGATTCTTCCTGTCTTTCAAGGAAAGCTTCTTAATGATTGTTTTATTTGGAACTGCTATCTGAGGGCCTTTTTTTACCTAGCTCAGCTTAGGACATGCTGCTTTGTTTCTGCTGAACACTGGTCATATTCAAATTCTGACAGAAGGTGGCTCAGCACTGTGCTTAATATTATCTAATGGAAACAAGGAGAAAAATGTGCTAATCAGAAACAACAGTTAAGAACAATTTTAGGCAATACTAAGTTGAATGCAAGATACATGTAAAGGATTTTAAAATTTTAAAAAATGATATTTTTAAGATCTATCTCACTATGAATACAAATCAGAAGACTGACTCAACTTTGAAATATCATATTAAATTGACACATGCTTGTCACTAATGATAAGCTGGGAAGGTAACATACAAGTCCAGATTTTTGAAGGCTTTTATTTCTCTGCTGCTCAGGCAATGCAAAAGTATTCATGCAAGGAAAATATTCCTTTGAAGCTAGTGAGAGTCATTGCATGCAAAAGCTGAACACACATGTATTTATTTCTCTGATCAGGGCCCAGATCAAGAGGAAGGGAAAGAAACATTGTGTTTAAAGCAAGTGTTTCTATCTGTTATTTCAAATGTGCTCATATGTGCTTACAAATTACTCTTGACTCATGATATTAGTAGAAGCAGCATTTAATGCCAGCTAAGTTTGATAACTCTAGCAGTTCAGGTTGCTAAAAGATTAACTTATTACGATTTTGTGGAGGGAAGTTTGTCTTTTTTCCTACCACCAGATCAAAACAACAAAAACCATAAACAAAAATAACCCAACAACAAAGTAAAGGTCAGCACATTAGTGGGGTATGTTTCTCGATAACATTAGAGGGAGGTGAAACAGCTTTGACTTGAGTCAGTGAATGCTGGTGAAAGAATGTCCAAGGGAACAGAAAGGGAGTGTGCTGCTATATCTGTACATATGATACAAATGATGATGTCATATCATCTAATGTCCCATTACCTAGACTTTGTCACCACCTGATAAATATGAAGCTGATGGTGCCTTTCAGTGCATTTTGGGTTTATTTAATATGATTAGCCTACTTCCTGTTTCTGGGCTAGAACCCGATAGATGGTTAGTTCTCTGAATATGATGCAAAACATACAGAGACAAACATATTCTTTTGTCTGAATTTAACCAAAAAGATAGTTCAGAGGATAGAATATTCTGGTTTTAGGATTTTGTTTGAAAATTATATGGGATATTTCACTAAAAAATTACTGTATATTATGGTTATACAAATTTTAGCGACTGAGACTGGGAAGACATTATTGAAGAGAATGATGAAGAATCTTTGTGAAGAAAATAGTAGGTCTCAGTAGGCATTTTACTCTTTCCCTTTGGATTGTATCATCCATATTTTCTGTGCAAACTTTTAAGTACTTTATAAGATTTTAGTTGCACAGGTAGCAAGAAACACATAAAAGGGTAGTTTAAATCTATATGGTCAGCTGTAGTTTGTATATTCAGCAAGTGTGGAGAAAGAGTATTCACCTCGCCTATTTTATATTTTCTTCAGAAGCATGTCCACTTGTTAGTCTTCCTCCTAGTTCTTGAGGGAGATGAGAGTAACATCTTAATTTACATAGATAGATTAGACTCCTAAAACTAGGTGATGTGGAACTAAGAGTCGCATTCTGTAATCAGACAAGAAAACAGCTAGTCTGTCATACTTCTTCCATCTGGAGGTTAAACCTGCACCTTTATACACCTTTTCAGAGGTTTGTGTTGCCACAAACTAATACTAACGTTCTTTTTCAGAATAGCTGCTATATCTATAGCCACTAAGTTAACAGATCTACAGCTTGGGGATTCTGTGGAAATCAGTAGGCTTATTACGAAAAAAGAAATGAAGCAAGCCAGGTAAGGAGATACATGTAGAAACATATTTGAAGCCCTTGTTCTTCACCTGAAACTTGGGGACATGGAAAATGCATAGTATGGTGATAAAAATGCCACCTATAATATGAAGACTTCCTGTATAGCCTGACCCTTACTTTAACAATACTGCTAAAAGAGTATTTTGCATTTCCTTAGCGATTCATGTTTTTGCTTTCATGTAGAATGAGTTCTCTGTTATTATCTGATTGGTTGTTATAATTACGTATATAACAATACAACTGTGGTTTAGAATTTTCTTTCTACCCAGCCGATTCCTTGGAGTTCCTCTGGATTTTTTTTTTTTCCAGATTTCTGCACAGTACAACTTTTTACTGTTATCTTCTGTTTCAGCATCCAGCGTTCCTTTTTGGGTTATTCATAGGCCATATTTTCTCCTAGTCATCATCTTAGTATTTATATTTTTCTGTTACCCTTTCTAGATATTTTTATGTTTGTATTTCAATTCGATTGGTGCTTCAGTGTTCTCATCTTGACTGACACCGAAAATCTGATTTTAAGTCACAAAAACTTAAATTTGATGATTTTCTGTTTCTCTTGATGTCCCTTAGGATTGAAATAGCTTGTCTTTTCACTTTCAGTATGATTTAGTTATGAAATTGTCAACTTTCTCCAATGTCCTTCTGTCAAAAACTTGACTTACTGAAGTCCTTGCCATTGAAGTCTTTAATCTTTGGATTTAGTTTATTTCTATTACCATATCTCCTTTTTAATATTGAATTTGATTATTCTGAGTCAGTCTGTTATGTGTTAAAATCTAATGTTCCTTTTTATTGTGTGAAGTCAAAATAGTGACATTTCTCAACAGTTGCTTCATGACTTCCTGAATCAAAAGTTAATGCCAGCATACTTCAACGAGCTTTTCCTAGTCATTCTATTCTATTTGCTAGTCTATGAAATTGAGGCATATTATTACCACATCCTTTTAGATCATTTTCTACATTGAAATAATTATCAATCTGAATGTATGAGCAAGATGATACATGGGAGCACCTGCTCATCCCGGTCTTCAGCTTTGTTCTAGTTGGGACAGTGTCATACTTCAGAAGAAAGTGAGAGGAGAAAACCAGGTGAAAGAGGGAGAGCTGTACCAATTCCTGCATGCAACTTTAAAGAGCATGATCGTAGTACTGTATAAGCATAGTATAAGAAAGATACCAGTAAGAAATGATGGGGGTTTTTTAGCCTATCCTGTTTGTTTCAATTAATTGAATACTCAAAAATGTGCAATGTAAGCATTAATTTTTGTATCTAGAATTACTGTAGAATAATCTCTGCTTTACGTAGACTGAATTTCAACTACTTTCTATTTGCATCACAATGTCAACCAGATACAAATGTACTCAACAATATGAAGCCAACTTCAGCGCCTCCCAGAAAAGTCACTGCTTAAAGAAAGCAACCATTTGGCAGTGTTAAAACTTGGCAGAGAGAATGGGGGTGCAGGATGGTAGAAGAAGAGAGGGGTGACCTTTCAGCTAGTGAAGCTGCAAGTCTGTATAACAGCTATACACTTACCTTAGGGTGAATGTCTCTGGTGGTGTCCCAGCCTTTGCAATGTCTAATATAAATTATGTTGTAGTCATTGCCACGCATCTTTCTGTGTGGACAGACACTGCCCTTTCCTTCGATAGTTGAAATTACCAGAGGTAACTTTTCTTTGTGCAAATCTTTCCTAATATAGTATCTAAACTGTGGCAGGTGGCTTTTATTTAAGGACAGTTAGAGGAACTATTTTCCCTTCCACTTTCATCTACCAAATACTGGGGCAGGGGAAAAAGAGATGGTGGTACATAAAATATTTAGTCTTAAATTTCTAGTTGTTGGACACTAGATTAGTAATTTTTGGATTGGAACCACCTTGGGGATATGTGTGTTTGCGTGGAGGGGGGAATGAATGGGTGGAACCTCACAGAGGTGAGGTGGCATCATATCCCTCATGGCAGGCCCCTGGAGCCCACATGGGGAAGCCCCAGGATAGCTGTCAGTCACAAGCAACCAGGGAAAACTATAACACATCACACCTCCCAGAGCCCCTAACCCAGCCTCAGATTGGCAGGAATGGGTGAGATCACTGCCCCTCACCATGGCCTGGAACCCCAGAGTGGCCAGTGGGTCAGAGACCCCACGGGGGGTGGAGGAAAGGAGGGGGTGGGGGTGTGGCCATAGGGACCAGAGCAGATAAAAGCAGAGGCATATGGCTCTGCCATCTGGACATGTGAGAGCTGGTCTTCCAAAAGGTTCCAATGGTAGCTATACAATCTGTGTCTCCCTCTTTCTCCTTCTTTCTTCTTGCTCCCTTTTCTTTTCTTTCTTTTTGCTCCTTTCTTGATGCTTTGGGTAGCTGAAAGCTGGAGGGATTGGATTTTGACTTAAGTGTTCTGGATTAGTATGAGTGTTGTAGTGGGATGTTTTGTCTAGCTTGTGTGGTGCCCTTTTGAACTTTTGCCAAGTTCCCTTATTTTCTCCCCTAAATTATCAATAAAAGTACCTCTTGGGAACAAGTCTGTGACTTATTCTTTTGACACTATCTCAAGGTATTAAAGAATCTTATATATATTTTTTAAAGTAAAACTCCTGGCTGAGCCCATGAGCTTGCAGTTCTGAGGCCAGAGTGTTACACTAGTTTATTGTCAGACTCCATATCTTCAAAATAACTTACAAGTCTGCTTCAATCATTTATGATAACAGAATATTTTATGCAAAGTGTGCAGGGATTTTCATACTTTAGTTTTCTTATTAGGGTTTGGGGTTTTTCTTGTGCCAAATTTGATCAGACCTAGAACAGCTTCTCTAAATTGCCCACGTTACTCTTATAGTAGAGAAGAAAATAATTCTTCAAGGAAATGACTTTAAACAGTACTATGGTGATCTTATAGGGCAAATATGTTAGCTTTCTTCTGTCCCCTTCAAGAAAACCATCACAAGTTCTGGATCCTGGAGCTATATGTTTCTGAACTGAATGAAGCAATTTCCCCTGTAGCAATTATTATTTGTTTTTTTAATTTAAGAAACTATTACCAACAGAATTAATTAACTTGTGCAGTCTAGGGGGAAGAAGTTTGTAACTGCTGCTGAAATTCTAGGGAGCTCCTGATTCTTCTGACATTTTAATCCCTCAAAATAAAATTATAAGGTACCTTTCAAAGATGAGACAAAAACCTGAAATTCATAACTCTACTGACATTAGGGATTCAGTTGAAATACTGATTTATATGGTTCATTGTAATTGTCCATATGCATATTTAACTTTCCTCCTTTTCCTGGCTGATAATTTTTTCTGATTCATAGGAATAAGTGACCTTGTGACCTCTTCCTTTGCTGATTTCCAGTCCTTCCTAGCATCCCTTCAATGCTCATATCAATTGCATTCTTTTCTCAAATGATAAAATTTATCAATAACATCTAATTCAGGAACTTTTTTTCTCAGTTTCTGTATGACTTTGGTAATTGCTGTTCCTTTTCAAGACCTGGAAAAGGGGTTGTGTGGTCAAAAATCTTTAATTGTTGCTTATTCATTTATTTTTAGCTCTATTATCTGTTCTAATACAGTAAACTATTCTCACACATTTTTCTTACTTCTTTAGACTATGATGATATGACACCAACAAAGCTACAGTTTGAAAAGTACGAATAGCAGCTGTGACTCTATTTTTCTTTCATGATTTAGGTTGCAATGTGATGAAGAATGCTTAGCCCTTCAGAGGAACAGGTGGGCAATTAACTTGCTTGCTTTTTTTTTTTCCTCAGTATTAGTCCAGGTTAGTCCAAAGTTAATGCTGTGCAGGAAAAAATCCTTTCCTGCATGACCTAGAAAGCAGATAAATGTGGAAATGATTTCTGTGTTCTAGGGATTTTTATTAAATGCTCTGAGACCTTTCTAGAATATTCTAATGAAAAGGTTTAAGTGAGTAGTTTGAAATATACAGACCATATATTTTGCAAGCTGTTTATTTATATTAGTAACCTGTAACTTTACTTTTCGATGACGAGTGGAAGGTTGGGGGGATTTATACGTCTATTTTTGTTTGCTTATGTTTTTGTTGCATTTTGGGGATTTTTCCTTTTATCCTTAAATTTAGGCGTCTTGCTGAAGCTCTTGAAATAGATGATAATTCTGATCCTTTTAACATCCGTTCTTCTGGACCAAAGTACAGTGACATTTTAAAAGAAGATGCAAGGTATGTGTTCTAATGATGGCAGGTGTCATAGTTCAACAGTATTGAGAGCAAGATGGAAAATGCAGAACAGTTCTGTTTACCCTTGTAAAAATAACAACCTTGGCAATAGATGGCAGTTGAAGCAAAGGAGGTGATGTGCACTTCTCAAGACCTCCAAAATGAGAACCCGAGAAGTAAAAAGTGCCTGACAGGTTGCTTTGTTCTGTAACAGGATCAGATTTAGAATGGGAACATCATTTTTGACCATTCTCACTATGAATCAGTACCTGTACTTTCACATCTCTACTACTTTCACACAGAACCAGCCTTGATCTCAGTGCTCCTTATAAACTTTTCGAAACAAAAACAAAAGTGGTGGCTAAGTAATAAAATACGCTCCTGTAGTCTGACATTATTTCTTTCCACCAGTCTCATTAATTTCTTCTTACTGCTTATATTGTAAAAATAAAGAAATGGAATTAATAAAATACTTGATGCAGAGCAAAGCCAGTGTGACTGCAGAGTGATGCTAGACTGAAAACATCTTAAAACGAGGCAATATGAAATCAAGCTAATATCAAAAGCATTACACCAATACATATTGTGCAATCTGGAGTGACAGGGAGGGATCAGACAGACACATCTTTAAAAAGATACTTAAGTGATGTGTCATTTAAGAAGTTTTTACTCTTATGTGTGCATTTGTAGGCATGACATTAGATTTCACTGGGTCTAAGTTTTTTAGAACATCTTAACCTTTTGTTCTTGCTTCAGTATCCTAATGCTACATAAATTTCATGGTTTTGTAAGGATGTTTTCTGCTTGAAAATCCTGTATTAAGTTTGCTGATGTGTTAAGTGGGAAATTTTACCTAAGTAGCCATACAGAATTTAGGACTAAGTTACCTCTTCCTTTATTTCCAACGGATGAGCCTACTGCAAAATAGGAGCTGAATGCTTTCATTGTGAAGCTACTATTATATTAGTATTGGCACTTAAAAGGGCTGTTTTATAAGGACTGTTCTCTTAAGTGTGAATAGATTATGTTTTGCTTTACCTCTTCCAGAAAAACACAGCACACATTTTCAATACTGCAAGAAAGTGAAAGTCTTGCACTGTGTGTGTAAGTCTCTTTGGAGTAGGATTCTGTTTTGTCTTTCTGCCAACCACTACTCATAGTGCAGTCTTTCATAAACAGGACTGATGACCAGGGTCATGCACTGTACTCCAAATGGTCAAACAGATACCTTGAAAAGTAACCTTTAATGATTCCACACTCCTCTTCTTATTCTTTTAGTGATTTTAGTTACATTTTCTTTGTAGTGACTTTATACTGGTAATTCACAGTACATAATACACCAAGGCTATTCTTACAGCTTCAGCACACAGCTAAAGCAAAAGTTTTTGGAAGTCCTCAAGTCACTTACTTTGGACATTGCATTACTGGATTTCATTTATCTAGTCTTTAAGATAAATTAGTTTCTCCTTGTATTAACAAAGCTTTCTTTACAAGAGCAGAAGTCTTGAGTTTGTAAGGCTATGGCTTTATGAACTTACTTCTTTGGCTGCTCTTGATATTATCTCAGCAGTCTTGTAAAAGGTCACAGAATCATAGAATCAGATGGGTTGGAAAGGACCTCTGAGATCATCAAGTCCAACCCTTGATCCACTACCACCACAGT
>JAYRBT010000082.1:49043071-49158178 GCA_036023395.1 Myiotriccus ornatus
CCAGCCTGTAGCGCTGCAGGGGGTTGTTGTGGCCAAAGTGCAGGACCTGGCACTTGGCCTTGTTGAACCTCATCCCACAGGAATCAGCCTAACTCTCCAGTCTGTCCAGGTCCTTCTGCAGAGCTCTCCTGCCTTCCAGCTGATTGACCCTCCCCCCCAGCTCGGTGTCATCTGCAAATTTACTAATGGTGAACTCAGTCCCGTCATCTAAATTGTCAATAAAGCAGGATCGAGAAAGTCTATCTGTTACAGTATGTTTTTCAGGTGGCTCAACATTCTGAATAAATTTTGACAGATTAATTTATTCTTTCTTGAGCATGTCACTCCAGTAACGCAAGAGTTCAGGGCTAGTGGTTTTCTGCAGAGCCTAAGTGACACATCCATATATGAGATCTCAGAATGATTGAGAAATACAACAGCTACCTACCTGTGCACTCAGGGTCACTGCCTCAAGAAGGCAACAACTGCCAAAATCATTGGTAGAATGCTGTAATATTACTTTCTTTAGACAATTTCATTGATCTGTGAAGCTGATACATTGTCAAGAGCTGAAAGAAATGTACATCTACAAATGAGGAAAACTTGAGAAAGCTGTGAGAAAACTCCTGATTTTGAAGTGTAATCTCTAATTACAGAACCCTAAAGCTCCCAAGATGCAGTAGAACTCCAGGTAACAGGGAGAAGATAAGTGGAAGTGGGTCAAAATAACATCTCCTTTGTAGGACAGTGACAGGAGAAGGGGGCACGATGAGTAGTGATATCTGAATTTTGAGATGTAGCAAGAACTAATAGTTTTTTCAGTGGAATGTACCATACAAACTACATGTAGCTGAGCCACGTGATTTAAAAGATCTAACCAAGCAAAGTAAAGAAACAATGAAGAAGGGAACTGAGGCAGCCAGCCAGGTTACTCTGTAACCAGCTGTATTGTCTTAAAGAAGTTTATATGCAGTCACTTAGAACTTTGGGGGGCTCCAGACACAGACAACGACTGGAGACCCTCATTGAAACCCCTCAGAGACCTTACAAGGATATGTATATGTCCTAGTAAGTGTTGGGAAATGTCATGAATATGTAACAGGAATGAAAAATGAATAATCATGTAATGTTGACATATAAGCTGTAGTGAAGACACCTCTGTGTACACTCTGGGAAGCTGATTCCCAGGGCAGCTGGCGTGCTGTGATCATGCAGCACATCATAATAAAGAATGCCTGGCTTCTAAAATTAAAAAATTGAGTCTTAGAGGTTTCTTTTAAGAGCTGATTTTAGGCAACGATAGCATGGTAATGCTGCTTCATGCTGATCTTGCTGATGTGTTGCCAGAATCTGAGAAGCAGTCAAAAGAAAAGCCATATAGCTTTACATGGAGGAATCCATCTTGTAGTATGGAGATGACTGTACCAACACAACTGAGCACAGATCAGGAGGTACAGATCCACTGGCTGGACACCTCAGCACTGACTTTCCTAAGAAGCTCCAGAAATAGACAGAGCAAGAAAATGCTCAGGTTAGTCCACTGATGTGAAGTTGGAGAACAGACTGGCACAAGTATCAAATGTCCAGTTGGACAAGGATGATGTTGAGGCTGCTATTTGATGAATTAAAACTACTGGAGAAAGAAAGGAAAACATCTGGAATATCTGGCCACCTGGAGCTACACAGAAGTGAATTTTCTTATTTTGTCACTGGCTGTGCAAGACCCCATAGCAGCTATATGGATTATGAAAATCTAAGATCAAATGGTTAAGTCTAGAAGGACACAGAAGGAGATAGGTCCTTAGTAGCTGCCACCTTAACCAGTCTTTCCAAGAGTTAACCCTCCACATGCCATTGCAGGCAATGAAGTTGGAGCCAAGCAGTCCTGCGTGTGATCTGGTAACAGGAGCAGTGTACAGGTTTAGGGTTAGAGACAGCTTCCTTAAACAAGAACTGCATCCTAAAGGAAGGGACAGTGAGAGCAGCTTCTCAAGCGCATGACTGGAAAACTCCAAGCATGGGATGTCTGCCATTTAAAGGCAAAATGACTGGCAAGTGTTGCAAGAATAAGAAGGGTTTTGGCAAAGGCAGCAAAGTCTGGGGAAAGCAGAAATATGCAGCAGGAACTACAGTGAAAAACCAAGCAGTCAGGAACATTTTTTTTCAGTAGTGTGGTTGAGAAGAACTGAAGTGACAGTAGCCTGCTCCTGCTTCCATGCAATGCAGGAAGGTGGGAAGAAGCCTAAGGTACACCATCTATAGACATTTCACAGAAAAATAGACTTTCATGTCCCACATTTCAGAATTTCAGTATATGCACTATCAGATCATATGTGTTGTACTTCAGTCTTGACTATCTTGGAATTTCGTGAAGCTGAGAGACATTCTGAGTATTTCTGGAAGAACTCTCAGCTTGCTGATTCCTTTGGTGACTTCCAGTTGATAACTCTATTTCTATAGACTCCTAAAGGGCTTATTTTTTTGAATGTATCCCTCGGTTTGTGAGCTGGTTTCTTATTAGGCTTTTAAATATTACAAATCAGACATTAGTGGACCCTCTTATTGGATTGTTGATTTCATTTTTTTTTTACCTCCCATGATCACTCCACCTTGAAATTTGGGTGTTTATGGCTGGCATTCAGTGTTGTATTTGCTTTCTGACCCCCTGGATCCTCAGGTATCAGTGGTTTTGGGTGGTGGGTTTTTTTTTTTTTTTGTTTGTTTGTTTTTTCTGTTTGTTTAGGTTTTTGTTGCTGTTTGTTTGGGGTTTTGTTTTGGTTTTTTTGTGAGGGGTTTTTGTGGGTTTTTGGTTGGTTGGTTTGTTTGTTATTGTTGGGTCAGGTTTTTTTGTGTGGGTAGGGTCTTTTTTAACCTGAGATTATTGCTGTAATATTCTTTTCAAAGCCTCATACCACATGAGCTGACTCTCTGTTTCACAGCCTAGGTGTTTGGAGGCTCCTTTCTTTTCAGCTTTACAAGTCCACGTCCTTTTTGCAGTTCTCCCAGTGTAATACTTCTCTCTACTGAAGATCCAGAAGTTCTCATGCTATGTCTATGTACTGTTTCAAAACCTTGAAGGTTTTCCAGTGATGGGCTGAGTCCATCATATCTGATCAAGTGATATTGGTAGCTGAGCTATTCAGTGTTGTCATTTTGGATGTTTCTTTGAGACCTCTTGGTCTTTTGATGATACATTCACTTCAGCATCCAAAACTTCAGTAGGGCATCTACCTAAGATGGTTGTGCCTGTTTTGGTAGGCACTTCTTGACTGGTTAAATTCTGACATCATTCACAGAGTGGTATCATTTTGGTATGGAATAGTGCCTGTTTTTCTGAAGAATTACTATTTATTACTAACCAGCTTTGAGATTTGAAATCTTCAGATCTTTTTTACCTGTGGGGATAGTGCCCTAACAAATAACAACCTTACTTTTAGAGTTAGCTAACCTGCTTATTTAAGAACAGAGCACAAAGCTTAACCTTACATGAAAGACTGTGATGAAGCTAGGTACAAAAAAAATAGTTCTAACAAATCCTTAATATCATACATCAGGAACAATTTGGATTCCTTGCAAGTAGCCTTATGCTGCTTTTTGTGCTCTTATTAGTTTGTTATGGTAAGCGACTTGAAGACCAAAGTCAGTGAACCTTTCCTTTGTCTTGGAAAATTCCACTCTGTTTACCCCATTCCCACTTCTGTGTCTCATCCTGTATTCTAATGAAGTGAATTGCCTTAATGACAAGTAATTTAAAAACTCTGAACTGGCAATTTAAAAATCTACATTATCAATTTGAAAATGTAAAATTGTATTGTCAGACAGTAGAGCCAGGTCATAGAATTTTATTCTGGGTTCTAATGGTTGAAGGAAAAATAATTATTTTTGTAATAGTGATGACACACTAACATTATTTAATGTAAATGAAGCTTCTTCTTCAGTCAATTGAGTTCTATAATTTTGTTCTTGTTGAAAAATAATGTTAGAAAAAAATTAAGATATTGTATCTTTCTATGCTCTCTTGCCTTGTTAACCTAGAATGCTGTTCTTGCAGGAAGGATTTAAAATTTGTCAGTGACATTGAGAAGGAAATGAGAATGCTCGTGGAAGCTGTGAATAAGGTCAGTGTTCAGATATTCTGTATGACTTATTCTAAGAAACAGTTTCGTTTGGGAGGAGTTTGATATTACTACACTTTATTAATACTAATAGTTATGAGTTGACACTAGTTTTGTTTGGGCTCCGATGTAGTGCACAGTTTAATTGTAAAAAGAACAAAATTTTAGGAGACTTAGTAGTTCAGGAGCACTTTGGTGACAAACTTTGTTTAAAGATTCAAGCAAGGCTAGGCTTTAATGCCTCAGTGGATTATCATTAATTTTTGGATCTTCATTAATAAAGTATTAATTGTCAAAGATGATCTTTAAAGGCTCAGATTTTGAGGAGGAAAGTCTAGGTACTTTTGATCCTTGTAGTGGAACTTGCTCACAAATTTTTTTATACCTTCCTGAATTTGCTAGTGTGAGGTTATCCTCCTCTTCCTGTAAGGAGACTTGGATTCAACCAGAATGTTTGGCAGACTTCAGTATACCTAGAAAGACTGGTACCAGAGACATAAAGGTTTTTCGGTGGTATCACCTTCAGGTCTGTCAGGTTAGCATACTCCTGGCTTGCTGCTGCATCATGAAAGACCTCATATGTTGTGGTTTGAAGGACAGTGTAAAGTATACTATCCTCAGTTGCCTTTAGCTCAAGAAGGAGCTAACCTTCTGTAGAAAACATGAATTTCTTTCCCTACAAGCCCTGAAGACAGTTACTTAACTTTATTCCTTCAAAAAATTATGTATGATATTTTTTAAACAATCATTATGCTTGTTCATTTGTCTAATGTTCTTGCCCATTGTTTTCAACATTGGAATGAAAGTCTGAAAGCAGTGCCATCTGTTTGTAGACAGCAAAGAAAGGGTAAAGTCGAAAGGTACCACAGTGGGATTATACAGTTCAACCTCCCAGCTCAAGTAGGGTCATCCTAGAGCATATTGCATAGGGTTGCAACCAGACAGTTCTTTAATATCTCCAGCAAGTGAGACTGCACAACCCCTGTGGGCAACGTGTTCAGGTGCTCAGTCACCTGCATATTAAAGAAGTTCTTCCTCACATTCAGGTGGAACTTCCTGTGCATCAGTTTCTCCCTGTTGCCTCTTTTCATATTGGTTGGCACTACCAAGAAGAGCCTGGCTCCATGCTCTTGACAGTCTCCTTTGAGATACTTACAGACAAAATAAAAAAAAAATAAATAAAATCTCCTCTGTTACCTTTTCTCGAGGCTAAACAGGTCCAGCTCTCTCAGCTTATCCTCGTGAGCTGGTCCAGTCTGGTGTCATCCTTGTAGCCCTTTGCTGGACTCACTCCATAAGCTCCATGTGTCTCTTGTACTGAGGAGCCCAGAACTGGACACAGTATTCCTGGTGAGACCTCACACCTGGGCTGAGTAGAGGGACATTGTTACCTGCCACAACCTGCTGGACACATTTTTCCTAGTGCACCTAATGCATACCACTGGCCCTGTGCTACAGGGGCATACTGCTGGCTCATTTTTGCCCCAAGTCCTTCTCCACAGAGCTGCTTTCCAGCAGGTCAGCCTGTACCAGTGCATGGGGTTATTCCTCCCCAGGTGCAGGGGGAGAAATACTGTACTTGCCTTTGATGAATTTCAGAAATTTCCTCTTTGCCCATCCCTCCAGCCTGTCAAGATGCTTCGGAAGGGCTGCACAGCACTCAGGAATATCGGCCACTCCCCCCAGCTTTGTGTCATCAGTGAACTTACTGAGAAGGCTCTCTACCCCTTCATCCAAGTCACTGATGAACAAGTTAAAACAATACTGGAGCCAGTACTGACCCCTGGGGAACACTGCTACCTACAGGCTTCCAGCTAGATGCTATGCCACTGATCACAGCCCTCTGAGGTCTGCTGTTCAGCCAGTCCACTCATGCAGTCTGCACTTCCTGAGTTTACCTATGAGAGTATCATAGGAGATACCAAAAACCTTGCTGAAGTCCAGGTACACAATATCCAGTGCTCTGCCTTCATCAGGTAGTTGTCTTACCGTACAATCAGGTTGGTTAAGCATGATTTCCCTTTGGTGAAGGGAATACTGACTAATCCTGATCACCTTCTTGTCATTCATGTTGTAGCAGGTTGACCCTGGCCAGATTCCAGGTACACACTAAAGTCACTCTCTCACTCTTCCTCTGCAACTAGACAGAGGAGAGAGAAAAAAAAAACAGATAAGGATTCATGAGTAGAGATAAGAGCTGGGAGAGGTCATTTGCTGATTACCTTCAGAGGCAGAACAGACTCAATGTAGGGATTGTACTTAAATTTATTAGTAACAGGATAAGAGCCAAAGAGTGAGAAATAAAACAGTCTTAAAAATACCTTCCCTCCACCCTTTTTTCCTTCCATGCTCTCCCTTCCTCCCTGCAAGCAGTGCAGGGGGATGGGGAATGGGGGTTACGGTCAGTTGTTGTTTTCTGCTGCTGCTCAGGAGAGGAGTCCTTCCCCTTCTCCCGTGGGAGGGACCCCACAGGAGACAGTCCTTGATGGACCTCCTCAACGTGAGTCCACCTCGGGCAGCACTTCTTCCCAATCTGCTGTCCTGTGAGTCACTTCTCCATGGGGTACAGTCCTTCACAGATGAGCTGTACCAACATGGGTCCCACACAGGGCCACAGGTCCTACCTGGGCATAACCTGCTCCAGCGTGGGTTTCCCTCTCCACAGGCCACAGGTCTCCTGCAGGACCCTGCTCCATCCTGGGCCTCCCACGGGGTAACAGCCTCCTTCATGGGCTGCACGGGGGTCTCTGCACCCTGGTGGTCCTCCATGAACAGGCAGACAGCCTGCTTCACCTTGGTCTTCACCACAGGCTACAGGGGGCCACAGCTCTGAGTCCTTCCCCTGCTCCCGTGGGGTCCCTCCTCCCCGTCCTTCTGCACTGACCTTGGTGTCTACGTTGTTGTCCCATGTTTTCACTTCACTCTTCCCTGGCTGGAATTTCTTCTGCGCAACACTCCTCTGTTCTTAAATGTGTTATCACAGAGGCGTTACTATGCCTGCTAATTGGCTCAGCCTTGGACAGTGGCAGGAAGTCTGTCCTGGAGCCGGCTATCATTGGCTCCAAAGGACAGGGGAAGCTTCTAGGAGCTTCTAACAGAAGGCACCCCGAAGTCCCCCCGCTACCAAAACCCAGCCACAGAAACCCACAACGCATGTGGCTTAGAGATGACTTCTGGGCTGAGCTGTTCCCTTGAGCTTTCTAGAGACCAAGGTGAGACTCACTGGTCTGTAGTTACCTGGGATCCTTCTTCTTGCCCTTTAGGAAAGACTGGGGTGATATTTGCTTTCTTTCAGTCCTCAGGCTGTTTTACCACTTTTCCCTTATTTAAAAATTTTCAAAGCAAACACTAAATACAGAGCTATCTTCCTGAATATCCCAACTACCACTGCTTTCTTACCAGAAATCAACCTGCACAAACCTGCTCTTCACCTATATCTTCCCCTTTCTCCATTCAGTTCAGCTACATTTCTCTTCAGTTCTCCATTCATTTACAGCTACATTTAACTCCACTTCTCCCCGCTGCTTGGGCTGTAAATCCAAAACTTTCTGAATCACTTCTTCTGCTAACATAAAGGCAATTTGCTGTTCACTCCCCCATTCAAACTCATATTTCTTCCTCGTTACTTTACATCCCTGGTTACTTTGTATAATGGGTAAAAATCTGTCCTAGATGTGGAATGTGTTGTCTTCAAAATCCAGACAATCCGATAACCCTCTGCGTCTCATTCTTACTACAAGGTATTGCAAAATCTAAAATTTTCTGTCGGGTTGTAGGTAATGTTTCCCAATGTCCACAATGCCACTGAATTCCCAGAAATTTCACTGCTTGAGATAGTCCTTGAATTTTAGTAGGATTTATCTCCCAGCCTTTTTGTTTCATGTGATCCACAGCCAATTCCAGCATCTATTGTATTTCTTCCTCACTGTTTCCCTTAATTAGAATGTCATCTATGTCGTGAGTTATTTGCATATGATGAGGCAGCTTTATTTCATCCAAATGCTCAGCCACAGTTCAGTGGCAGATTGTTGGACTATGTACCCACCCCTGGGGCAACCAGATAAAACTATACTGCTGTCCCTGCCCCTTAAAAGCAAATCAGTCCCACTGTGCTTCTACAATAGGTTTACTAAAATACGCATTACCTAAATCAATTCCAGCATACCTAGTTCCAGAATGTTTCTGAATTTTGTCTTTCAAAGTCACGGTATTTGGTACAGCCATCATGAGAGGTGGGGTATGCTTATTTGACTCTCTAAAATCTAGTTATTCTCCATGATCCATCACTCTTTTTTATGGGCCATACCGGATTATTCCAAGCTGTGGTAGTTGATTTTAGAACTCCAGCATCCAGCAAATCTTTAATTGTCTGTGACATTTCTCCATGCCCTCCTGGTATCCTGTATTGTTTCACTGTTACTAATTCACTTGCAACAGGAATCTGCACAGGAGGCATTTTTATTTTTCCTACTAAGATTGACCGGATACTAATATAATTCTTTATTCCAAATTGGTACTGACCATCAGGAAGATTCAGGGTTAATCCTTTTAGAATATCTATCCCTATTATATATTCAGGGATAAGAACAACCGTGACCGAGTAAGATCGTTTCAGGAGGTTCCCTATTTTCACTTGTATTTAGGTTTGTACGGCATCAATTTGTTTCCCTCCCAGACTGGTAACAGTTACTTGGCTGCCCTTTAAATTTCTTGGGATTCCCATATATCAGAGGCCTCCACTCCAGTATCAATTAACAGTAATATTTGTGAAGACTGGTTTTTCCAAAATATTTGAAGCTGTACATGGGGCTGCTGGTCTCCCTGTATCAATTGCATTGGAGTTTGGATGTCACTTCAGTGTCATTTACCACACTGAATCATTTCCCTAGTCTCTTTCCAAAGATACAAGTCAGAATATGGTTCGCAGTCCTCCTCCTCCCCTGGAATAACGGATCTACTCTTGGAGGGCATTAGAGTTTTGCACTTTTTTACTAAGTTTACTGAGGCCTTTCCGCTTATAAATCTGCCATGATGAGTTGGAACCCCATCAATTTCCTCACAAGATGTACCGTTTTTCAGTAAAGCTGAAAACATTTCCCTACGAGAAATTCTGTTTTCATTCCCTTTAGAGCTATCTCTAGTATCTTGGTTTCCTGCACTGCCTCCCAGCCCCCATTCTCCAAGGTCACCTAGCTGCTGTATTTTTTCAATTACATCACAGAGGGGATTTCCCATCCTGTTAATCTAAAGTTTTTGTATGCTGCTGGGGAAGTCTTGATCACCTGATTTCTCCTAGTAACAGACAAAGCATGCTGTATCATAACAGTCATCATCTCTTGTGAAAATCGCTGACTTTATCTCCTCTTCCTTTAATCATTGTACGTAAATCCCACAATGTATACCATGCACGCTCAACTCCAGTTGGCCCATCATTTTCTGCCATATATTTATTACTGCATCCCAAAGCAGCCAAAGCTAACAGATGAGCATCATGAACATTATTCCAAAATGCATCCTGCACATACAAATCTGAATTCGAGATTAAAAACTTCCTGGAATCCCCCAAATCGAGGGTGACCCCTGATGCTTCCTGATCATGCAAACACACCATCCAAGTTAGTAGAGATTCTTCTGGTCTCTGTTTAAACCATTCAGTTATACGATTTACTTCATTTTGAGTATAATCCTCCACCCCATCCCTTCTTATTGGCTGCCCATCAGCCTCTAATTCCATTTTCAGTCTCCATGGTGGTCTGACATCTAGGAATTCATCTGTGGAACTAGCCTCATCACTTGGAAGTAGATGCATAGAATAGTTGTTTGTTATCACCTAAGAATGATTTGCCCAGTGTTGGGTTGCCTGTGGTTATCTGATTTTACATATTCCTTTATACACTACCTTTATTGTACACACATATGTACACAAGTGTGGACACACATATATATTCCTACATATAACTGCATATATATATGCTTATACTAAAATCATACTTATATAATATATTTTATATATTATATAATTATATAATTATATTAAAAAAGGGCAACATAGGCCTTCAATTTACAAAATACAATCTATTAGTGACATCAAATATGCCAGAACAAGAGTACCAGACAGCTCAGGAGTATCTCCAATGCTTTAGTTCTCAATGGAAAAAACAACTATTTGTTAAATAATGATTCTGTGAAGCAGACAAATTATGTCTGTTAAAGAGCATCTACATTGCAGAAGAGAAGTTAAAAATGAAAACAAACCACATGGGACAGTCTTTTCCCAGTCTGACCTAAAGGGAGAATTACCCAGTGTTTACTTAGTTTTTATCATGATCAGGATGAACCAGTTAACTTCACATGACAATTCAGTATCTCAAGGATCAATCCTGTACCATCCTACCCCTCAGGCTATAGGTAATTGCATAAGGTACGAGAAGTTCCCAGAAATCAAGTTATATTTCAAAAGGGAGGAGATTTCTTTCTGAACACCAAAGGCAAGTGATACAAGCCTTGAAGCTTGTTTTCCATCTGTTATAATGCAAATTCAGATAAGAAGTCATTCTTTCATGAAGTCTTCAGTTGGGAAACCCAACAGTTACCTGATGAATTCCATGACAATCTTAATGTTCTGTTCCTAAAAATCCTCTATTTATTTATATATTAATTTTTACAAGGCTGTCAAATTCTGTCTTGAAATGTTTAGATTCCTGATTACCAGTTTTCTGTTTAGATGCCCATTTTACATCTGCATTTTTCACATTGCTTACAAACCTCCTGTGTTTCTGCATGTTGAGGCCATTTGGTAACAGTGAGCCCTGCAACATGAGGCTGTAGTTGTTTCACAGAATCACAGAATGCTTGAAGTTGGTAGGATCCTCTCGATATCATCTTGGAAAACCCACTGTGCTCAAGCAGAGCCATCTAGAGCCAGTTGCCCATGACGTCGAGATAGCTTGTGAGTATCTTCAGGGATGGAGAGGCCACAAGCTCCCGAGGCAACCTGTGCCAGTACTCAGTTATTCTCACAGCAAAAAACAAGTGTTTCCTGATGTTCAGAGGGAACGTTCTGTGTCTTAGTTTTTGCCCATGACCTCTTGTCCTGTCACTGGGCTTCATGAAAACAAGCCTGTCTCTGTCTTCTCTACACACCTTCAGGTATTTATAGACACAATGATATCAGCCGAGACCTCTGTTCTCCAGACTTAGCAGTCCCAGTTCTCTCAGCCTTCTCTCAGTGCAGAGGTGCTCCCATCCCTTAATGACCTTCATGGTCCTTTACTGAACTCATTCCAGTACGTCCATGTCTCTCTTGTACTGAGGAAACCAGACTGAACACAGTACTTCAAGGGTGGCCTCACCAGTGCTGAGTAGAAGAGCACCTCCCTCAGCCTGCTGGTAAAACTTGGCTTAGTGCAGACCAGGATACTGGTAGCCTTTTTTGCCACAGTGTATCACTGCCTTATGTCTGACTTGGTGTCCAGCAGCATCCCAAGCTGCTCTCCATCTGAGTGGCTCCCAGCATGTACTGGTGTGTGGGGTTGTTTCTCATCAGGTGCAGGACTTTGCACTTCTCCTTGCTGAACTTCCCAAGGTTTCATGAGCATCAGCTCATTTTTTCAGCCTGTCAAGCTCGTGCTGAATGGCAGCACGCCCCCTGGTCCATCAGCCACTCCTCCCAACTGTGTGTTACTGGCAAACTCGCTGAGGGTATGTTTTACCCCATCATGCAGATCATTAAACAGGACTCACCTGGTATTGACTCCAGGGGTATACCACTGGTTGCCAGCCTCCAGCTAGACTTTGCACTGTTCATCACCACCCTCAGAGCCCAGCCATTCAGCCAGTTTTCCATTCACTGCCCTGTCTGCCCGTCCAACAATGGCCTGTTGTTGAGGGCTGTGGGGCTCTTATGGGAGACAGTGTCAGAGACCTCATTGAAGGCCTGGTAGACACTAGCCACTGCTCTCCCTTCATCTACCAGACACATCAGACCCTCAAAGAAGTTTATTGAGTTGGTGAAGTCATACTAACTGCTCCCAAGGAATTTCTTGTGGCTGGAATTGGGTTTAAGGATGAGCTGCTTTGTCACTTTCTCAGAGATTGAGGTGAGGCTGACCAGCCTGTAGCTCCATGTGTCCTCCTTACCTGTCTTGAAGATAAAAGTAACAGCATGTATGGAGGCCACACTCTTGACTTTCTTTTTCTTAAAAATTGTGGCATGTATGGTGTAAAAGGGAATATTTCCCATGCACTGTAAAGTTAACTTTCTCCGCTACGCAATTCTTCTTGCATAACTTTTTATTTTTGTGAAAGTCTGTCATGAGTTTTAGCAGCCGGAGGGGGCTATAGAGCAATTTCAGTTAGAAGCTACCAGAAGTTTCACTGTCCTATCCTATAAAGAAGTCAATGACAGCCAGCTCCAGGAGGAACTTCCTTGGTGATCGCCAAGGCTAAGCCAATGAAACGTGCTTTTGTGATAACATATTTAAGAACGGAGGAAGAGAAGCCTGTGGTGCAGAAGAAATTCCAGCCCAGAGAAGAGCAGAGGAGAACATGGGATAACAAGCAGACTCCAAGGTCAGAGCAGAAGGAGGGGGGAGGAGAGGCCCAGGGAGGCTTCCCTCTCCCACTCCAGCAGGGGAAAGACGGAGAGCTGAGGCCCGTGCCACCTGTGGAAGACTGCTGGGGTGCAGAGACCTCCCTGCAGCTCATGAAAGAGCCCATGCTGGAGCAGGTGGATGCATGAAGGAAGCTGTGATCCTGTGGGAGGCCTAAGGATAGAGCAAAGTCCTGCAGGAGACCTGTGGCCCATGGAAAGGAAAACTCACACTGAAACCCAGTTTTCCCGGGTAGGATTTGTCCGGAATGACCATGGGGCAGCAGATTGAAGAGAACTGTTACCCGAGGGGTGGATGGACCCACGGGGAGAGGTCCATCAAAGACTATCTCCCGTGGGGAGGGACCCCACAGAAGCAGGGGAAGGATGCAGAGCCATGACCCCCTGTAATCTGTGGTGAAGACTATGGTGATGCAGGTTGTCCCCCTGCCCATAGGAGACCATCGGGGTGCAAAGACAACCCCACCCTACACCCGATGGAGGAGTAACACACAAGACAGCAGATTAGCAAGAACTGCTGTGCAAGGGGTGGACTCAAACTGATTACAAAACCCCTTCCAATCCCCCTGCACTGCTGGGGGGAGGAGGGAGAACTTGGAAGAAAGTGTGTGGGGGGGAAGGTGTTTGTTTAGGACTGTTTTATTTCCCACTCTCTTAGTTTTATCTTGTTAGTAATAAATTTAAGTTTTATTCCCTACATTGAGTCTGCTTTGCACTTATCTATCCTCATGAATTCCTTGCTGGTTTTTGGTTTTTGTTTTTTTTTTCTCTTCTCTGCTACTTTGCAGAGGATGGTGAGAGAGCGGCTTGGTGGGTATCTTGGCATCTACCCAGGGTCAATCCACCCCAGTCTCAGGCTTTCTCTTCTCTCTTGTGAGAGTCATGTTTCATCTTGCAACCCACAAGTTTATGTAACTAAGATTGGATTAATATATGTGATACGGCATTATGTAGGGAGACTGGTTTTACTTCTTCTATCATGATCCTCAGGTCTTCTTTATGCTTGAGTCTGTGTTTGGTTGTTTGTTTATTACGATTCCTAAATACTCTCTTAACAAAAGATGTGGCTTGCTCTCTTTGTTTCTAGATGTAGAACTTTATTTGTATTAAAAGTATTTTGCATGCTTATCTATCAAGCGTTCATGTAGCTCTGCCTGTATCAGTACTGTGTTTTTCAAACTGATTACTGTTACTTATGCTTACACATTTTACTGTTACTTTTAAATTTTTTTACATTGTGCCTTTGGAGATACCCAGTTCAGGTTAACTGGATAACTGAGTAATAAAAAGGATTTTGTTACTTAAAAGTTTTAGTATTAATATGGTTCAGCTCTATCTAACACATATGACTTTGCTTGCCTCACAAACATCTGTTGCCCTACACTTACCAGTATGCGCTCATCTAGCATAGCAGAATTGTCGTGATTGATATGTGTAAGCAGAACAGACAGGAAGCATGTATATCTAGCTCTGTCTGTGTATGGCCAGGAATTCTGATGTTTTTCAGAGCATGGAGCCATCACCACTTTTTTAAAGTAAGCATACTCATTTTCATAAATAGATACAGAATCTATAGAATTGAATTGATCATTTCATTAAGGATGGGGTGACTGACTTTTTTAGGTGCAAATTGGCAGATCATTTTGAAAAATGAAAATTCAGATAAAAATAATTGCTTCTTTGGGATATAAGTAGAATGACTATAATCAGGATTTGTATTTCAAACTTAAAAGATACCCCTGCTTGGGTGTGTGTATACTTTGAGGTGATGGAAACAATAGAGAACATATAAGTTAATTTTTTTAATTAAATAAATATTTTCAGATGAGCTTTCTGTAAATACTGAGGTCTTAGCAATTTGTGGTACTAATTATGTCACAGCAGCAAAATTTTAGAGGTAAAAGCACTTCTTTTTTCTTGTTTTCTTTCCCCTGGCTTCCCTGAAGGAAAACTTCACCTTTTTTTCTTTTCTTAACCTTTTCTCTTCAATTCAGGGCAAGCATACAAAGAAGAGTCATTGTTACCCACCGATGAACAGAGATCACCGCAGAATCATCCATGAATTAGCTCAGGTTTATGGTATTGAAAGTGTGAGCTATGACAATGAACCAAAGCGCAATGTTGTTATTACTGCAGTGAAGTATGTAATTCCTTATTGCTTTCAACTCTTTTAAGCATAGTTTAAGTAATTAGATGTTTTTATCACTTACCAGAATGAGTTTATTTACAATGCAATTTGAAAAATGCACTAATTTCTAGTAGAAATTCTTTTAAAGTGGTTTTTGAATTGATAGTTTAATGGGCTTCTATTTCTACTACTCAATTATATCTTCAGAGAAGAAAACACAATTAGAAATAATAAAGCTAAGAAAATATTTTGCCAGGTTTTCCGTTCTCCTTTGCAGTAACTTTTTGTCATCAGCTAAATTTGATAGACGTATCAAAGAAAATATGTAAAAACATTTTATAAAAACTAATTGATGGGTTGAGAAATCATACATAAAATTTGCATCACTTTTGATAAAATCTGATTATTGTAACATATTAGTTCTCCATCTATCTGAACCTACCACAGAGTATGCTACCTTTGGACAAAGAGGGAGCTGGAATTACTGCAAATTGAAGAGATTTCTAAGCAAAAATGGAAATATTTGGAGAAGACTCATAGAAGGCAGTTCATATTAGAAAAGAAAATGAAGGAAATATAGGGGGAAAGCAAGGTGATTGTACTGGAGACATAGTATGGGACGGTTTTTAGTGTCAGGGCTTTGTTGATTCTGCTCCTCACTCAACAGCATATTTAGTTTAGCACTGAAAGACTGTGATTCTTTGACAACCAGTTGTTTCTAACTGTAGTCATAAGAAACCTGGCACCTTCTGTCCTACTAGAGTGCCATGAGCTGTTCCTGAACTTGTTCATTCGTTGGTAGCTCAGCTACAATCTTGATTTCTTCCAAGAGAGATGGAGCATCACTTTGATTTTACAATGTAAGATACTTTTTGTTTCAAGTATGGAAGATGAGAAAAGAGATCATATTTGAAAGAACTTACCTAAGAAAAATAGAGATGGGTGTAGAAAATAGTGAAGAGCATAAAATACCAGAAAAAGAAGCAGGACAGATGACTATCCTTTAAAAGCAAAGGCATATCCTGCAACCTGAGAATGGGATGCCCTCCTCTATGGTTTTAGAAGAGTTTGCTCTCTTGCTCCTTGCCTTGTGTTGTTCAGGGAATAGCATACTGCACAGAATGTACATGCTTCTGTTTCATCACTGCTACTCTTAAAAGACACTTGGTGGTCTACTAAGAATATTCTTCAGCTGCATAGCAATATCTCTTCATGCAGTAGATTCATCAGAAGCTTCTTTTCAATTGTCTTTTTATTTGTTACTTCTTCTAGACATAAAAAACAATTGTAGCCTCAGACGAGTGATAGGCCCAAGTTCCATGCTGATATTCTTGAGTATTTCACAACAGGTTCTTTAATCCCAGGAGCTAGTAATCACTGGAAAGTCACGCTTCATTCTGTTCTCAGCATTCCCTGTGGATTTCTATCATGAGTTCCTTCGTGTATAAATAATGCAAAATAAATCAGGCAAAAAGACCATTCCTCCTCTTCACACTCCCGCACTGTGGCACTGAAATGGTAACATCACCATACAGGTAGGGCAGAGGAATGAGAAGGTCTCCTTGGTGCTTAGAAAGCTTCCTCCAGTAAGGCTTCTTCCTCTTCTGGATATCTAGGAGCAAATGCCATAAAATCTGCTTTGCCCTCAGCCCCTGCCTCCATCACCTTTAGAATCACTGCATTAGAATCACTGATGTACAGTATTGCCCATGTGTAACCACAGAGACGATTATTCCCAGTATTGATAATTAAGCTTGGTCTAAATTACACTTTTGGTGTCATTTGAAGTGTAAGACCCCTAGTGAATCCTTGCAAGTGCCCTTCTCTGTAATTCCCTCTTGGTCATCTTTGCAGTCTCCATCTTTTTAGCCATTTAAATACCACATTCTCTCTGAACTGGGTTTAGAGGTAATATCCAGACTACTATGGTGAAAAGTGTGAAGCTCTCCTCTCCAACCACACACATTTGTTTCACTGCTCCTGTCAGTGGTTTTTTGAAGTCTTTTACTCATATGAATTTCCTCTTTCTCCAAATAGCTCTGATTACAGAGCCTGTTAAAGGAGTGTCTGCTTGTTATGTGGTGACCACTGTTCAAGCAGCTTGTATGGACTTGAGACATCCTGGAAGTGTTTTTGAGAGCAGTCATCCCTGTAAGACCCATCCTTTTCCTGTTCTTTCCAGGAAGATACAGTCAGTTTATCCTCATGAACAAAAGGGACTTTTGAGTAAGGTGGCAGGGTCTCATATGGTTCTCACTGAAAAAGCCACATCCTGCCACAGTCTCATTTGAGAGCCATTTGCTTCATTATTCCACCCAAACTGTATCAATTTTTGGAAACATTTTTCACAAAAATCTGCTCTGTCTGAAAGCTGATGGATCAATATTGCAAGACTACATGGAGTAAGTCTGGACAGATTAGTGGCAAAGAATTTTGTAGGAGTTCATACCAAAACAGATCAATGCTGATCCATCCTGTAGTTATGAAAATTAAGCTTGCAGTCTTGAAGGAGAAGATAAATTTAATCCTGATTTCCACAATTCAGTTTTATACAACAGGCCATCCTGTCAGCACTAGCAGTGCCTTAAAATCAGCGGATAGTTTATGTTACTACTTTCCCTGTACTGCTGTTAAAAATTTTTCATCTCAACTTTGTTGCTTGAGGCAGGCAGTTGTTTTTTTCCTTACTTGAGAATAGTTTAAGGAAATGAAGAATCGCAACTTTCATATCAAAATGTCCGAAGTACTTGCAGACGCTATTGGTTTCATATCCACTGTTTTGTTAAAACTGATGCTAGATAGCCATGGCAGGTTAAGAAGAGTCTGCTTTCTTTCTTATTTCTGGTAATTAATTAGACAAAGTGGCTTTTTTCCCATCGTACATCTCTTTAATTGAATTCAGGGTTTTTTTCCCCATGAGCTAAATGTGGGTGACTGTTTAATCCTTTTTTTTTTTTTTTAACCAATCAGTTCACCAAATTTTAGGGAAATTGGAGTCAAGTCTAATTTTGTCCCATGTGTCACCAAGGTATACAGGAAGTGGTCTACATTTTGCTGGAGTGTGAGTTGATGGACTTTTGTCTCTAAACCCTCTGTTATTTCCTGCTAAACAGTCTGTTGTGTATCTCTTCTGCTTTTTATTGGAGGGATGCTAAATTTTGTCAAAGCTAAAACAGGTCTAGGCCTTGATGTGCCCAAAGCAGATTTGGTTCCAGGCTCATCTCTAACTGTCCACAAGGCTTTGATCCCTCCAATTTTTAAAGGATTATTATATTAATCCTCTGCATCCTGGGAAAACTTAACTTTAGGGCAAAGCTGCTGATTTACTTTCTTGAAATGCAGGAACATTCTCTTTTTTTCAGTAAGATTTTTTTTTTTTAGCTAATTGTAGAAATTAGTGCACATGTATTCTTCCAAGTGTTCTGTTTTCCTGCATTCCAGAACCCTCGTTTTTTTTCTTTTTTTTTTTTTTTTTACTATACAAGTGAGGTTTAATCTGATGTTTTAGAGTAAGGACAGATACCTTACATTACTTGGAGAAGGGCTTTCTAGCCTTTGTTTTTTTTGCTTATTTACTGCCAGGCAATTTGCTTTCCATGTTTTTGCACATCACAGTTTATAAAAATTAAAGAAGGCATCAATATATTCTTCCATCTACCTTCGTGCTCTTTTAGTTTTTTCAGGTAGAACTCTACAGTTGAGATGTAACTGAAATGACAGTGTGAGCATTTGGCTTTATATGACAGGCTGGCAGTACTCAGTTTAAAAAAATACTGAAATGGGTTCAGGGATCACCACTTCATATTTTAGTGAACTTCTAACTTACCTTGAAAATGTTGTGGCGTTTATCACAGAAATGGGCCATTTTATTTTCAGACTGATAGAAATGAGACAGGAAAAAACCCACAAATATTATGGAAATAAGACAAATACGTCATTTTTGTAAGCTCTGAAGTAGAACTAGTGTTCATCTATGTACTAAAGTGAGATTTCAACTGCTTAGAGCTCTGAGGGAGGTGGGAAAAAAGTATGAATTACCAAGTGTGTGCAAAGCATGGAATTCAACACGTGCACATTTCTGGAATTATAACAATATACAACCCATTGCTTTGCGGCATTTTTGCTATTCAGTATGTAACTTTGAAGGGAACAAGATGAACTTGTTCATCTTGTAGGAATTCATTGAGTAAGAATGTAATGTAATTACTAATGTAATTAGTAAGAATGTAATATAATTAGTAAACACAAAGAATCTCATGGTCTGGAGGAGTTTATTTAAAAGTGCATTAATGAAGTAAATAAGGAGGAAACATTATTTAGTGCTTGGCACAGAATCATAGAATCATTGAGGTTGGAAAAAGACCTTTAAGATCACTGAGTCAATTGTACTACCAAGTCTACCACTAGACCATGTCCCTAAACACCATGTCTACACATCTTCTAAATACTTCCAGGGATGGTGACTCAACCACTTCCCTGGGCAGCCTGTTCCAGTGCTTGGCAACTCTTTTGGGGAAGAAATTTTTCCTAATACCCAATATAAACCATTCAGATAGAAACAGGAAAGCAGTTCAGTTTAGTGTACCAAGAAGTAGTTTAGTCTGAAAATATCAGTAGCATGGGTTTAGAGGAAAATGCAAAAGTATAAGAAATGGAGCTTTACGAAGTTTAGGAATTTTGATTTATTCAGCTTATCTGTCCCCAGAAAAGATGAAGAAGAAAGTGTGATTGGGAAAGGTGCTGACAGTGGAAGCTTTTTCAGTCTTGCAGTAAATCGTAACAGTCAAATAAAGCAAGTTTACTCTTGAAAGTCTCTCATGAATTTAGAGGAAATTTAAAGACATCTCCACAACCTAATAGAGATATAGTGTGTTTCGTAATTTTTGGGGTTTTTCTTATGAAATGCCTTTTTGGAAGAATCTTCCTAGGACTACTTTTTTTTCTTGGTTGTTGGGAGTTGTTTGCTTTCAGATTTTTTTTATATCCTTTCTCTTTCTCCAGCAAGTTCAGCCTTTAGCACAAACTGCCAACTGAAGTTGACTGTGATTCACAACCATTATATGTCTAAAGCATAGAACTGGTTAAGTACACTGTCTTCCTATACTGGAGAAAATACTGCCCTGCAACCATAGCCATACAGTGACCCTTGCATTGCAGACGGGACAAGCACAAACTGGATGCTTCATTGTTTGGTGGCAATCACAATCATAATAGATTGTAACTAATGTGGAGGATAAAAAGATCTGATTTTTTTCTTTCCCCTCTCTAGCGCATAATGTTTTTTCTCAGATCTGGTTCACCTGGACTAGCTGACAAGGAAGAGGCAGTGTTGCTGCACTGTTCCTGGGAGAGTGCTGCTTAGCAGGGCTTTGCAGTGATCAATAGGTTTAACATGACTTACTGCCAGGGTCTGAGAAGGTGCTTCCAAACATTAGATAACATGTTGTGAAGATTTAGTGAACTGTGTTCTCATGATGCTGAGTTAAGCTTTTAAGTTGTTCCTTCTGATTTTTTATCTTTTTCTCTGAAAGAACAGATATATGTTGCCCTAGAGTTTAAGTATTGCATTTTTGATATTTTAACAGTTGATCATTTTGTGCACTTCATAGTAAAAGGAGTTGTACACTTCATATGCAGAAAAGGAGTCTGAGTACCAGTGCTCAGGTCTAGTAAGCTGCTTCTGCATCTTGTGAGAGGAAGAGGAGGGACAGGCATTGATCTCTTCTCTTTGGTGACCAGTGACAGGACCCGAGGGTTGTGCCAGGGGAGGTTAAGGTTAGATATTAGAAAAAGGTTCTTCACCTAGAGGGTGGTTGGACAGTGGAACAGGCTCCTCAGGGAAGGGGTCACAGCACCAAGCCTGGCAGCATTCAAGAAGCGTTTGGGCAATAATCTCAGGGACATGGTATAACTCCTGGAGATGGTCCTGTGCAGGGCTAAGAGTTGGATCCTTGTAAGTCCCTTCCAACTCAGCATATTCTGTGATTCTGTGAAGGGACATTTAGAGTACTGGATATCTTCTTCTTGGTAATGAAAATGTACTTTGTGCACTGTTAGTCTCCATGGTTGGAAAACTAAATATATGAATAGATTATTTAAGTATACAGGTATGAACTCTGACAGCAAAACTGCTGCTTACAAATATTACTCTTTCCCAACTTCTTAATGAATATAATTTCCTATTGAATTAAATAACCTTTCTTTTATTTCTTTAGAGGGAAATCCATTTGTCCAAGCAATACCTTAACTTCTGTGCTAGATAAAGAAATGCAGAACAGGCCTCCACCTCCTATTCCTCATTACAAACAAACAGATAGGTAAGGAATTCATTTCAAAACAGTATTTTTCAGTTTTGTGCTGAATTACCTGAGGAACAGGTTCCTGAGCTTCAGCTTTATATGCCTGTGTCTTTTTTTTTCCCAATTCACACACAGCTCTGGAGCTTTCAGCAAGCACTAAGATATTCTTTCCACAGAAGTAAGCCTGAAATGAAATGAGAAGAAAATGTAGGATTGGCTATGTGATACAGAGATAGTGATAAAACAAATATTACGGAGTTTTGAAATTATTTTATAATAAATATTAGATAGTTCGGAAGAGAGTGCCATTTTGGAGAGTTGAGAAATTTATTTTTTACCTTTAACCATTCTCTGTACAAGAGTAATGTCTTACTGGCACGGTTTATTTGGACACGTAGTAAATGTATTTTTCTTGTGTAGATATGACTACACAGTTGATTGAAGGTGAACTACCATTTTTATCAGATAGTGAAAACTACTGAAGGTGGTATATATAAGGCTTCCTGTTGAATAGTCTTAATAGAACAGTCTTTGCTTTGTATGACCTGCCAGCTTCAGATACCTGTAATTATTTTCATTTCCACTTCTGTGGGATTGCTGTCTTCAGTGGCCGTAATTCATGTAAAGAAGTTATGTGGCAAAATTAAATAAAGGGCTTTAGGCATGTATTGTAATTACTAGAAGTGAAATTTCTTTAGAGTGCTTAATTCTAAAAAATCTTTTGGAAGATCTCATACTGTCTTATTGAAAAAAAATTCTGCAGTGTTTGGATTTGGTATTACTATATATTTTTTGTTACTCTTGCTTTTAAAAGCAAGCATGTGTGATCATCAGCTCACTTTAACAGTGTTTCTTTTGCTGTTTCTTTTAAAAAGGCATTTTGAACGTTTAATCTTTGGTACAGTATAATTTTTGTAATAAATATTACAAAATTATTGTAAATTATATTTTCTGGTAAAACCCTGAACAAATTTTAGCAATTCAGACATATTGATGTACATTAATTTAATAAAGTATATGTTTTTTCCAAAAATCAGTCAACAAAGGCTTTCTGGAGCGTTAAGGTACTTCTGTTGAAAAATCATTTAGAAGTGCATGCCATTTACCAAAGCAGTATACATGTGCACACTGAGACATTATGTGAGTTTGTGATTTCATTTTACTTTGTATCTTGTTTTTCATGCATGTAACATCTAATATTCTTATAATTTCAGGAGTAGTGGAAACATTGGCTTATCCAAACCATTAAAAGAAGAGCCAGTAATTGACTACTTTGATGTCCAGGACTGAAGTGATTGATGTATAATCATTCAGATGTATCAGAATCATGTTGATTACGATACAGAAGTTTAAAGGTGAAGATACTAAGTTATTGTGTGAGGTGCTTTTTGATTATCTGTCAAATGATCAGTTGTTCAGCATATTCATGATTTAACATCTAAAGTTAGATAGATTGTGATAGTTTAAATAGTTTACGTGAGTGCATAATATCTAATAGTAGTATAGCTTTTTAAACCTGGGTCTGTAGCAATTTTTTATCTAACGTGCTGTCAGAATGATGTATATTTTCGTTGATGCCTTTAAAGCAAGAGAACTGGTGGTAATCAAATGTATTTTTGGGATATTAAGAACAACAATAAATCACTAAGATTTATTTTGACAGATCATACACAAATTTAAAATAGACCAGAAATAATCTGTGATAAAAACACTGGTCAGAAATTTCTCAAAGTATTTTCATGTTTTATTAATCCACTTTTGTGTTAATGGGGTAAATTTAGGAATTTGAGTTACTCTTGTACATGGAAGGAAATATAAAATTTAAGTATGAATATATACATAAATGCCTATTAAGAGCACAGACTTCCTTTAGTATCTGAAGAACCAGCATTTGGGGCAGGTGGGGATTATGAGTTACTTTACTTTATCTCGAATTTGATGTGTTAAAACAGGAAAAAAAAAACCAGGCAAAAACAAAGGAAAAAACCCAAGCCAAACAACAACAAAACCAACCCTACAACACAAGATTACTACTATAACTTGGTTTAGTAGTACTTAATAACTTCATCTTTGTTCAAGACCTTGAACAAAATCAAAAATCAGACATAATATATTTTGGTGTTCTGTGCATGGTTTTATCGGGGCTTACATTTTTTTCTGTACTGTGCAAGCTTAAGATGAATCTGTGAGGTTTGGTTTAAGTATGTTATGAATTTGGAATAATATTTGTAAAATTTTTAAGACCATCTGCCTAAACTCTTTGACAATGGAAGATGTTTGTTTTATGGGAAATGCCATCAACAAAATGGGATGACAGTTTGAACACTGACAGAGACCAGAGTGGTCTCATAGATGGTGAATTGTTTCCAGATCTTGATTTAAGATGGATGAGTAGCTCTCTGGGAGAGGAGATTGTAGGTCTGATTGGAAGAGGTGGTACAGCTCTCAATTTGAGTTATATCTGTTCTCTTGAGGAGAAGGGTTTTTATATTAATAACTTCAGGAACTCTGACACTGATGCACTCTTTTTCTTGATCCTTGTGGTTGCTATAATTAGCACTAGAGGTGAGTCAGAGGCTGCTGTTAAAAGGGCCTTAGCACGAAGAAGAAACAGATCTTGTGGATGACTTGGTCATCTGTTGATTTAATTTTCAGCCAGCATGTTGTAGTTTGAGATTTGTTGCCAAGAAAATGGAAGGCAGTTATGCATGCTTAGATTCACTTAGAGTTACCATATGACCCTGAGCCTTAACTATGAAGCATTCTGTGGCTTCATTCCAATTGAACAGCTCATGAAACATGAAAGAACAAGCAGCAAACTCACAGACTGTATCTGTCCCCCAAATGTTTTGAAAATTAAAATGCATGCTATTATTTATTTTTGTAGGAGTTTATTATTTCACATTTTTAAAAATGCAGTCTTAAATGTTTTGAAGTGCTTCAGGTAGAACAGGTACCCTCAGGAGTGTTCAGGCTTCTAATTTGTATGTAGTCATTTAAATTGGTTTTATGTTTTTTTCTCTAATACTTCGTGAACAGAAATGAAAAATGAATCAGTAAGCTTATATTGCCGCTAATTTCTTAAGCAAATTACGGTTTGATTCTACAAGATGTAATGCCTTGGTAAGTTCAGCTGCAGAATAAGCTACTCTACATCTTTCCAGGAATGTATTTCTTCAATCCCTTCACTGTAAGGAGTGAGTATGTGTATGAAAAGCTTGCAGACAAGTGCCAGCTCAGTGTGACCAAACGAAGGTTATTTCTGGTTTTGAAACTCAGAGCTATAGCACTGAGTTAATACAGCAGGGATTTCAAGCTAGTAAGACCTTTAGGGAGAATGTACGTAGTTATACTGCAAAGGTAGGGTTCTGGACAGGAGCTGGTACACATTTCCAGTGAACTGAGTTAGATGCATATACACTGGAGCACATATAGACCCAACATTACAGAAAACCAAGGTGATTTAGTTTATAATAAATAGAATAAAGCTGAAGCCTACTAACTTTTCGCAGTTTCACATGAATATAGTCAAAACATCACATTTACACCTCTGCTTTGAAATTTAAAACTTAAAAGATTTTCATAGCATTATTTTTTAGCTCTGCTTTTTGAAATTCTCATCAGATTATGGCTTTAACAAAAAAATGTGAACCTTGTTGAGATGCACTTCAGCAATCAAGTATCTGCCACTGCTTGTAATAAGAAAACATCACTAACCTCTTAACTACATGAATGTTAAAACATTTTTATAGATCCATATGTCACACATCTCTAAATCATAGCTGTTGGAGCATACCTGTAGTTATTAAGCAAGTCACATGTGCCAAATCTTTCTTTTAATGCATTTTAATAACTTGGTTAAAAACTCAATACTATACGTTTTACCCATGAAAGTATTGATATTTTTGTCCTCAGAACAGTTACATTAGCCTTAAGGAATTCAGCAAAGGTTAACAGTGGTGCTGTCCTCTCTGGTTTTGTTTGCTTTTGCTGCAATGTATTGGTGACTTTCATATGGAATAGTAATAAAGGCTGTCGTTTTGATATATGTGATAACTCATCCTTAAAATTGCACGTGTGCCTCGTGGAAATATTTTCCAAATAGCTATTTTGTAAATGTGAGCTGGGCTTTTATCTAATAGAAAAATGAGTGGATAAAAGAAGTGCATCAATGAAGTCAGTGGCAAAAATCCTGTTGACATTACTGGGAACTATGACTTCAGCTTTGATATGCTAGTAATTTTCCAGAGCCCTAAGAATAATATTGTTCCCTGTAAATTTATTTCAAAAAAGTACTTTGCAATAAACATCTTTTGAAATAAGTTCTGTGATGTCAGTTGGAATTCATGCAACTTCATGAAGTGCTTTTAAAATTGTGTATAAAATAGGCAGATACTATGGCATTTGGGCTCTGCTATTGCCTGTCTGTGTTGTTTAACATGTTTAAAGTGCTCTGAATATTCAGTGCATGGATTTAACCTAAAATTGTATAAGATGTATAAGTAGACTTCAATACCACTGTTTCTGTGGCAGTTTTGTACAGTATCTGCCTCATAACTAAATGAGCAAAGTAAAATTGTAAAACAATTATTTGTTGATAGATTTATATTTTACTGGATTTTTTCAAGTTACTGATATAAAATTACTTTCTTTATAAACCTAAAATAAATCTAAATTGAAAGTTCAGTGCTTTGGAGTTGTTTGCAAACTTTGTCTTAGTATTCCAGAGTTGGAACACTGAGACATCACAGAGAAACAGTAAAGATTTAAATTGAAATTTGGGGAGCCCTTTTCTTCAAATTTTGAAATAAAAGTATGATTTCTTGGATTTGAAGTGGTTTTTAAATGAGTGCTGTATGGAGAATGAAGCAAGTAAAGAGGGCTCCCCAGGAAATGGAGACTGTGGCTATCTTCTTGGAATTCAGAAGTACAGCAGAAATGATTTTGAATAGAAATGTACATTTTGGTTATCTGAAAAACCCTTTATTATGTCAGCCTAAATGCTACTTGGCAATAAAATATATGATTTTAACTGATGGTACCTTCATTGTTGTTTGTCTACCATTCAGTTGTAATTGTGACTGTAAAGGAGGTTGGGGGGGAAGTGGGTACTAATGTAACTTTAAAGCCCCTTTGCTCATTAGATGTAACAAACACAGAATGATAAATGGAGGTGGAAGGATGATGTAAAAACTTTATCATCAGAGTTCAAAAAGTGGCAAGAAGACTCAAAAAGCAAGCAGTCTGAAAATTAGAAGTTTGAAATAATTTGCCTCCTCTGGAAAGTTTTATACCAGGCCATGCCTGGTATAAAGCCTGACGTGATATTTCAGGTGAAGTGCAAGATGGCTTCAAAAATTCAGTAAGTGATCTGAGATTGAAGAATTCTTGAAAGACAGCTGGAAACTTTTTGTCTTGCTACCTCAGCTGCCAGTAAGTTCAGACTTTCTTTTCAGGATGTTTTTGGAGGAAGAAGATGGCATGCTGCAGGTGTATAAACATTGGAAAACAGATCTTAACTGGAAATCTTTGCCTAAAAAAAACACTTGCGTTTCATTTCAGGACTGTCATTGACTAGACGGTGACCAAATATCTCATCATTACCAGTGTGTGCAAATGGCAACAGAAGAGACAAATCAATTTTGGTTTCTGTTCACTTGTACATGTTGGATATATGATTAGATAGAATAATACTGTTCAAATAATTAGTCTTTGCAGATGCTGAATTCCCACCAGAAGTCTTGCTATATAACAAGCTTTAATTCAGCTTTAAGATGCTGAATTCCAAAGATGGTTGCTGTGCAAATTTTTGTCTATATACTTGTTACTTAACCATGAAGAAGAATATCAGAGCCATTAGAAAGGGTATATTTATAGAGGCTGTATTTTGGATGCTCCTGAGCTTTAGACCAGGTTTCTTAGTCTTTGTTATCTCAGGATTTTTGAAAGAAGTAGTGCAGCATCTTGAGTATAGGGAGAGACCGTGTTGATGCTGTCCTTTGGTGTTACCCCATGAGGTATTTTTTCCAGTACTGTGGGTTTTTTGTTGTTTTGGGTTTTTTGTAGCCAGGTTGTCCAGTTTTACACCTCTGTGGAAAATACAGGTCTCTTTCACAATAGAAAATGGTTTTTACCACTGAAAGAATCTTTTTCAGAGTATAGATCAAGGCATAGCACCTTTCTGGTATTTCAGGGGATCCTCTTTAATGTTTTTTGGCTCCATTAAGACCTGTTGTTGCCTTCTCTGGATCTTTTTTTCAGTTAAAGGAAGGAGGGCCAAAATGTGTCGGTTGTGTAGAGATGTGTTTTGCTTGCCCCTCACAACTTTACTTTCTGTGAAACATCCAGAAACTGCCCCCTAGTAAACAATTTCTGATGTATCTAACATGCTTACTCCAGTGTCCAATCATCTTGCTACATCCATATTTATTCCCTTAAAGTGTAGAAAATGTATTCTAGTCAGAGGACTAGAGGGCTTCATTTGTAAGGAGATGTAAGAAACTAAACTTAAAATCATTATAAAGAAAAATTTATCTTAATAGAACACTTTTTATATAGGAGGTAGGAACCAAAAGGCTGTCCCTTTCAAATGTGTATGCAGGGTAAGCTAACATGTTTTACAAGGGAGCATTATTTATTTATATCTGAGTTCTAGGAAGTAAAAAGTTGTGGTGAAAACTGTTGGATGTGTTGGATAGTTGTCTATCAAACAGTACAGTCAGGAAAGTAAATTCTGTCCATTCAAGGCACCTAGACAGCTTATCTTTTTTTTTTTTTTAACAAGCAGTAAGGAATTTTCATAATTTACTGCTTACCCAGTACGTTAGAGACCCCTTATTAACAAATGCTGTTTCAGGAAGTGTTAATTAAAATCTTCAATCAGTTCAGTAAATCCTGGGATAAGTACTGATTTAGGTTGGTGTTTAAATTCAGTATGTCGGCATCAAATAAGTGCCAGAGTTCCTAATTAAGTATGTGTCTGTGTGATTGCTTAGGAAGGACAGTTCAGCAGCTTAAATCAAAGTCTTATGCAATTTTAATTATATTCTATTGAAGTAGGCAGTGATTAAACAGGTATTGGATTGATGCAACTGAAATATCAATTAAATAATTAATTTTTATATAAGATGTTTATATAAGGTATTTTTGATAAATTCATTAGACATTTAAGGAGCACTACATCTTGCCTGTCAGCTGATATCTAAGTACTTAGTAACTAAAGTAAGTAATGCACTAAGAAATAACTGAGAAAGCCTCATACAAAATCAGTTAAATTTTATGGTTCTCCTGGTTTTCTCCAGTCCCCACCATGAGAAATTAATTTTCAGCCCAAATGTACACAAAGCTGTGCACTTGGAATAGAATAATCTGATGCAATTTTACAGGCTGGAGCTCATTGGCTACATAGCAGCTATGTAGAAAGACCTGAGTGGCAGGGATTCCTGGTGGACAGCTAGTTAACTGTGAGTTAGCAGTGCACCCTTGTGGTGCCACGCACTGTGCTGGATTAGTAAACACAAAGACAGCAGGTTGAGGGAAGTCATTACTCCCCTCTTCAGCACTTGTGAGATGACTTGTATCATACGGGGTCCAGCTATGGGCTCCCCAGTACAAGAAAGACCTTGACTGAACCAAGTCAAACAGAAAACACCAAAGTTGGTCAGGAGGCAGGAGTGCTTGATGTGATGTACATGGAGAGGTTGAAGTCACTGGGTTTGTCAGCCTCGAAAGAATACTAAGAGATCTTACTCAAACTTGGATAATGCATTGGGACAAAAATTCCCACTTTGGAAAGGAAGCTACTACTCATACATATATCACCCCAAGTTATGGGAACAACATCTAGGACCACTGCATGGATACCCAGAACTTGCACTGTATAAAGGTGGTAGCCCCATAAGAACAATTCTGCGACACCTCCTCCCACCAAGAAGCACAGGGTGAAGAAGCACCAATAGGACACCGCTGGATCCACTGGTGGTGACTATCTTCTGCTTGATCTCTCTCACTATCTGTTCACTCTCCTCTTCTATTTCTTTCTATCGCTCTACCTCACATTTACTATTAAATAAAATCAGTATTATTGAGTCCAGCATATGGTCTTGTTTGCACCTTAATTCAGGCAGAGGCATCTCTCATTAACTGGATCATAACAACCCCCAATGTGTCATTGCTGAAAGCAAGTTCTGAGAAGGTCTTCTGGTAATCCACATTTGCTAAGACTTTCAGACTAAAACCAGTAAACTACAAAAAATCATACATTTTTCCTTTCAAACCCATTATTTTTAAGATAACACCATCAAGTAAACACACAAAAATAATTTCATTTATTAGTTTCATTGTAGCACACCTTCAGGAATAGTGGAGAAGACAGAGAGCACTCTAACCCCTGTGTAGGAGACAATTACCAGCCAGAATAAAAGTTGCTTTCTACGTAACTGCATTAAAAAAAAATAAAATTGAAAAGGCAAAAAACATGAGCATTCTGGTTCCCATTTGAGAAATAATAACCTAGAACTCTCCTGGCTATCTGCATTTAGGGACCAGACTCTCCATACCCATCACTTTGACTTTAGAAAACAACTATCATGTGAGCTGTTTAGTCAGGTAAAACAATGCCCTTCTGTTTATGCAGTAAAAGTTCAAAACTTAAAAAAGGTGAAAACTTGAAAGTTCAAAATTAAACATAATTTCCTTGACTGAGGTAATTCAAGAAAACTTAGAAGGCCTTGCTCAGCCCCCAAGCCTTCTATACAGTTTTCTGAACTTCAATTTCAAAGACAGTTCAAGGTGTAATGTCCTAAATGATAGTGCAACTCAAACCAGGACTTGCCTTTGCATTACAGCATAGGCTTTATTCCTGTACGGTAAAACCAACTGATGTTGAGAGCTTATCTCTAAAGAAAGGCTGTGAGAACAGGTTGTTGTAGACATGTAAACAGTTTTTCTAAAATCAATCATCATCTCTTAGTTAGCATCCAGCACAGTCTCTAGATAAGTGTGATCAGAGTCCATGTAGCAGGCACAACCTAACCTGTTTTCCTGGAGTCTACCACAGCTGTTTGTCACTAAATTACAGTTAAATTAAAAAAAAAAAAAAAAAAACACCAAAAAATCTCTTCTAAAACCTGGCTCTTGTTTCTATGCTCTTTGGTCACCAAAAGACACCATTTCAGCACCAGTTTCCTCCCTGCTTCAAACTTGGGTGAAAAATTCCCCGTGGTTCTTAGCTGGAAAGGTGCTATTTAAGCATGTTTTACTTCCTTGGGCTATTCTGATAGGTACTGTCCAACTGTACTGCACTGTATATGATAGTATACAACAGTATGGGGACACTGAGCATGATAAAAAAAAAAGATCCACAGATACTACATATTCTCAACTACTGGGGAATTATTTTTTCTAACAAACAGATAAGAGTTTTTAACTTATTTAGTTGAACACAATTCTACAAAGATAGTAGCTATGCTAATTAATATTTCAGCATGACAATGTGTATTATAATTTTAATCAATATTCAAATTTGTAACTGTAGCCGTTACAACAGGTTACAGAAAGTCCTCATTTAGATTAACAATTTTCTATTGGTTTGCAAGCTCATTAAGTTGGCTAGCTTCCTTGATACATAAAAGATACTTGCTCTCTTTATGGAGAAATAACTGGGCAGGTTGCTACTGCAGTTCATAGAACTTCTGATTCCATCTTTGGTTTACAACACTCCAATAATGAGAAGAAAGATGTTGGCAGAGACGCATAGGGAAATTAAAAGGAAGATAAATTACCATCTGAGAGCTTTAATTTCAATATTTTGGAAGCAATTTATATATTTTTAATGTAAAATTGATAGGTTTACTGTGTTGCTTCCAACTATGCCTATGAAGTCTCTATATAGGTGAAATATTCTCAGTTGATAGTGATGGACAAGTTACAAGATAATGTTCAGCTAAGATGAATACTTGATACTGGCATAATTTATGGAGGGAGAAGGTGTCAGCTGATTCTGAAAAATACTCCAATCTTTTAAGGACTCAATTATAAACAATAATGAACTATGTTAAGGCCACATTCCTTGGCATTTTATACAACACATGGGAGAAATTCAGATGTCTGTGTCCAAGATGGCAATACAGATGACATACTTCCCTTATAACACTAGTGCTGACACTAAGGCTAACACTACCTTGCTTGATCAATCATTATCTAATTTTCAATTTGAAAAATTCTTTAATGCTGGAATTAGAGCACCTTCAGACATGAAGAATTAGCCTGTCTGTGTAGATTCACTCCCCTTCAGACAAAGCAGAGAAGGACCTAATTTTGCCCATGTCCTCTGAGGGACCTCATTCAGCAGACACATTCAAAAATATGGCATATAACAGCCAAAACTTAGTTAACTAAAAACAGAAGGTGAAGCACCTAGTTTATAAATAAAATGTTACTTGGAGTACTCCAGATAGATTCCAAACATTTATTGCTTGAAGGGATTCAAATGTGCCATTGCCCATGTCCCAAAGTAATATTCTTAATGAGTATGCAAGAAGCTACTCCCCACCCTTTCTACTAAAAACATAGTACTGTCCAGCAGAGAACTCACTCTTCCAAGGAGTGCATATCAGGGAATCAGGTAGTGTTGCTGCTCAGTGATGAGCGGTTCTCATTGGACAGAAGTGGCTCCTAGCATTGAGTTGAGCATATTTTCCCTTCAGAAGAAAAGCAACACAAATGGATTATGCAGGTATTTTTTTTTTCTGACAAGTAAAAATTTTGTCAGCAGAACCATAAAACACAGTTAAAGCAAAGTAGTATCAAAACAAAGGTAATATTAAATGCTATTTTATCATCCTAATGTTTTTACCTGCCACTCATTTGACATTAATGAACCCTTTACCTTTTTTTCTAATATGGTTCTACGTATGGTTCTACATTCTCCTCACTTATTTGGCATTATGAAACTAGTTTCACAAGTCATTCAAATTTTGGCAGTGATTAACCTGCAATCCTTATGTTGCAAGTCAGCATCAACTGTGTCTGCTACCAGATGCCATTGAGAGAGAGGAGAGGGTATTAATTTTGGTAGGGGACAACTTCATGAGATATAATTGTTTTAAACACTTTCATGATATTTTCCCTCCCCAAGTGTAGTGGTTCAGCAATGACAAAGAGGAACAGCTGTATGTGAAAGTTATGCTAGTGTAAGCAAATGTTGGTTTTCCTACCTTCATCCCGTAGAGAAGTTTGCAGTGCAGTTTTGTGGGGGTTTTTTTCTGTTTTAATTAATATACCTTTAGTGTTTCCTATATGGCATGGCAAACTATAGGACCTAGGTTTCATGATGTCCCCATACCATTCATGATGTCCCCATTACCCAATACTGGCAAAGAGAGGCAAAAGTAGAAAGGAGAGAGCAGAAGTAGATGCTGAAGACAACAGATACTATACCAAGCTTTCTAGTTTCCTTGTTTTTTTGTTTTGTTAAAAAGCAAATTATGTTGTGCCTAGTTGATGTGGACTAGTGGTTGCTTTGTACAAAATCAGAAAGAAGTAGTGTGTGGAGGTCAGTTAGTGCAGCCTCTTACCCTAAGGGCAAATTTTCAAGGGTAGATCAAGTTACTCAGGGCCTCACTCAGACAAGCATCAAGAAACAGGCCTGATGGCTCCCTTTGGGGAAAGAGAATGCACACAGTGACAAAGGCTAGCAGGGCAGGAGCTTCTCTAGCCAGAGACTGGTTCCACAGTGCCCAAGTGAGGCAACCAGGCCAGGCTCTGGATCAACAAAGCTCATGATGAAGCATAGCTGTGATGAAACTTGAGGCAAGTACCTATGTCGTAAGATCGCATAGGTAGAAGTGTCTCAGGTGAGGCTGGTCAGTGCAGCTTCAGCCTATTAGTGCGTTTGGGGTCCTGACAGCAAGTTTTAGATATCACAAAAATAGAGAAGGATGGAAACAATAGCTTTCTTTGCTAGGTTTCTTTTTTAATAAAACACTCCTGTAATGATATGTATCCATTGCCATGCTTTTTAGATACAGATCTATATAATGTCTTATTCTACTTATGGCTCTATCTTTATTTCTTATTCCAAGAAGCGTACCATCAGAGTAGTCTGTTGTTAAATGTGGCATGCACCACAACCCTACTTATGTCATGCTATTTCATAGGAAGTGACAATAAATAAATGTAAGAAGTGAATTACTTTCCCAGTCTCAGGTCTTCACAGTGCAATAACTATTAAAGAGGCTCACAGAACACAGCTCTCATATATCAGGGACAACCCACAACCCCATATGAATTTACCATCTTTGCTGAACTGTGCCTATTTTTCATCAGATGGACAGAGGAAACAAGATAGCTGGAAGAGCAAGTGCTGCCTCTGTTCATTCAAAAGTTAATTGGTCCAAAGCTTCTCTTTCTTTGGCTCTTAGCTATTTTAGAAAAAAAAAATGTAACAGGTTGGAGTAAAATGAAGGCTGCAGTCCTAATTTCTCCCCACTCAACCTCTTGCACATGCAGTACAATATTGCATGATACTACACTTGTCATCTTTACTGTATATGAGTTTCTCTCAATAGACTTCTCAAGGCACCAGATGGATGTTTCTTTACAGATGATAAGCTATTGAAAATTTTCTTCTCAGTATTCATACATGACCTCATACTTTATACATTGCATTCTGTCATCATAGTTTAGGAATGGTATTGCCGATTTAGTACTCCCACTAAAGAGAAAACAAGCTGCTCCCCTCCCCCTCTGCTGGGAGATACAAAAGGCAGAGATTACTGGTAGAGATAAGAACAATTTATTGAAAACAGCAATGAGATAAAAAAACAAGGAGCAATGACAGCAACAATACTAAAAACAAAGATTTACAAAGAGAGGGTGATTTACATACAAAAATGCTCACCAAACCTGGGATAATGAAAAACAATGGCAGATACAGGCTCAGGCCACCATGCTTTTTCCTTGACTGCAAGCCATGCTTCTCCAGTCCCTTACTTCTGCCCCCCAGCGATGACCGATGACCCTGAGGTTGTACAGAATAACCTAGACAAGTAGCTCCAGGCTCCGCCCCTCACAGCTACAACAAAAAAAGTTAACTCTGTCATGGCGAAAAATAATAATACAAAAATAATCTTCTTTTGAAAAGGGAATTATTATTTTGTGTACATGTTTCAAAATTACATTTACTATTCTACTTCACTGTTGTATCTAGTTCCTTCACACTATTAATTTGGTAACAAAATGAGCTTTAACATTAAAAATTCCCCCAGACATCCTTTACTCTGCAGGTAACATCATTAACATTGGAGATATGCTGTCATTAGCAAAGACACCATTCCAGTGGCTTTCTTAAGCTCTGAAAAAGGATGAAGAAACTCCTTTTTCATGCAGCCACTATTCTCATTACTGTAGTGACACTATGGTTTAAATAGGGATGGAAGTGGAAGTCCATACCAAGTATCAAACGCATCTCTCCCTCTCTTTTGCTTGCTGCCCCAGTGTCTCCACATCTGCCAATTCACTGCTACCTTTGATGGCTAGAATCACTTTCCCTATTCCTCTCTCTGAAGACCTCTCTGCAGTGGGACAGGCTGTAGTGTTAGGTAGACATCTTCCATCCCACTGAGGCACTGGACCCACAAACCCACCAGAGTGCCCTTTCAAAAGGCATAGATACAGACTGACGTGAATAGTCTTTCTGCTCTATTCTAGCACTTTGCTGGGAGGGTAGAATAGCAGGAGAGAAGAAAAATGCCCTTGGCTTATAAGTCCATTTTCTTTTGCAGTGGAGATGCTACAGCCTCCTCTGGGAAGGAAGTCAGAGATAACCAAGAACTACAGCTCATCACTAGTGCTACATCATTAACATTTAATTTTATACACTGTTCATTCATTGATTCTTTGAATCTGCTTTACTTCAGGTCAGAGTTTACATGCTGACTCCAACCTGAATCACAGGATCTTCACCTGTCCTCTGCAAAGCATGTCTGCTGCGCAGGGCAGCAGATTTCTGGGAATCATCTTTATCTCCCGGTAGTCCAAAGGCAGAATGGACTTTCCCCTCCACTTGTCCAAAAGGTGAACCGTAAATCTCCTGCTTGGGCCTCCTCCTGGATGATGTCATCCCTTCAGTGACTGGAGAATCAGGGCCCTACAGTCCAGCTCTGGTTTCCTTTGGAAGGCAGTTTCTGTGTGGTGGTACGAGAAGACCAACAGCCCGGTGGTCTTAGCACTGCAAGGATAACTGCAAGGCAAGATTTGAGACCGAAAGGATGCCGGGCCTGGGCCCCTCCCTTCGGAGCTGCGGCCGCAGCGCCATCAGCCAGGCGCGAAGGGGCGGTGGCGGCCACCGCCCCCCCCTGCGTGAGGAAATGGCTCTCACGTGAGGGAGGCGGCAGCGCCCGGCTCACCCGGCCCGCTGCCCTGGGAGGAGGTGCCAGCGGGTCTCGGGCCGTCTGCGCCATGCCGACGAGTTTCACGGTGGTGCCGGTGGAGGCGCAGGGCGAGGAGCGGGGGTCGGCGGAGCGGGATGGGCAACTGCAGGAGGAAGAAGATGAAGACAACGAGAGGGACCGGGGCACCGGTGAGAGAGTGGGGAGGTGCTGGGGGGTCAGCGCCTGAAGAGAGCGCCTGATCCTTGTGTGGCGAAGGAGCGGGTCTGCCGCATGTGGGGGGCCGGCCCACCGTCGTAGGGGCTCCTGTAGGCTTTGGAGGGGCCACATTGCTTCTCTGCAGCGGGCGGTGGCGGCACTATCTTTCCAGGAGAAGTGCGCTTCGGGAGAGGGCGAAAGTCTGGCGCCTGGGGTGGCCAAGAGCTTGTTTCTCCTTGTTTCTATTAGCCAGCGCCGCTGGCCGAAAGGAAGTAGTCACGGGCGGCTCCGGCCGAGGAGCGGCGCAGCCCGCGGCGATGTGGGGCGGTCAGGCCGCTTCCCGCCTGCGACGGGGAGCGGGCGGGAGTAGCGCCGCCCACGGCCGTTCAACAGGCAGGGGTGAAAAGTCACAGAATCAGTCGTTTAGGTTGGAAAAGACCTTTAGGATCATCAAGTCCAACCGTTAAGCTCTGTTAAAAGCCAAGTCCTGTGGGAGCTCACTAGAGAGAGGGATAGGAGGAGAGATTCAGACTGTGTAGAAGAGAGTACAGTTTTACCTGCCTTGCCCCTGTTATTTGTCCTGCCGCGTGCTTTTGCATCAGAGACCCTGTCCCGGGTTAAATAGATGTTTCCTACGTGATGCCGTGGTGTTGAGAGATTGCCTCTTGCTAGGCCTCGCCCCTGAAGCCTCCCAGGAGAGCAGAATCAAGGCGGAGGCGGAGCGTAGGCATCGTGAGTGAGGGTGTGCTCAGGACATCCCTCTTGCAGGGGGGTGAGTATTTACCTGCGCTGGTGGGGAAATAAGTGCTTTTCTCACTTGGATGATGAGGCAGTGCTGGGGAAGCAGTAATTTTTGCTCATAAGACTTCCTCTTGCTAAAGCGTGTTGTGGCAGGAGTACAAAGTATGGTGTGTGAATTGCTGTGAGCACTATGAGAGGCAGTTTAAATCTGCCACGTTTTTCTGGGCACTGTGTTACAATCAATATCTCTGTAAATTTTTTTTTAAATTATGTTAGATGATCACAGGTGATGGGAATAAATTTTTTTTGTAAAGAGCAATTCCTCTTAATGGCATCTTTTCTTTTTGTGGTATAGATGACAGATAAATAAGGTTAATACCATGCAATGTGGCATTTGAATATAAAGAGATGAAAACAGATATTTGACAAACTTAATGTATTTACATTATTTTAGGAAGCTAACCTAGTAAAACACCAAGCTAACAAAGTTGGGTTATTTTCCCCCAGAGCTTTCTCCCCTTGAACCCCTACTTACCCATACAAGATATATACTACGGATAGTTGCCTTTCCCTTAGTCTAATCCAAACTATGAGCAAGTGTTCTAATAATTACCTCTTCTTTTTCCAAACTAAACGAAATAGAAAAGCCAAAACAGTATAAACTGTGGCAACAGTTTGTTTCCTGTACTACATAGATGACAACAGTATGTCATTAATCTGTTTGGACAAATCTTCTTTTGGTAGAAGAGCTAGTCAGAAAGGAATGGATTACAGTGTTTGCTCAGATGGCATCTCAAAATACTGAACATACATACATGCATAGTTAGACAGAATTTGTTGGACTGTGTGTATATATGAAGCATTTGAAAGGCTTGGAACACCTTGAAATCTTGGGAAGGCAAGAGGAAGAGTGGAACTGCCACTCTTATAATGGCTTATCACAACCCTAAAGGATAGAAATAATAAAAAAAGAATAATTCATGCAATTAAGTACAATTTGTGGGGACTAATAGTTACATTTGCAAAGTATGTTTAAATACTGTTATGAATCTATATCACTTGAGTAGATGAATTTATGTATGACTCTTCCTGTGTGCTGGAAACATAAGGATTAAAGAGTAAAACGCTGAAAAGAGAAGGCATTGATCTGTACACAAGTTATAGTTGGAGAGCTCGGACTTCTTTTAAAGATTATGTGCTGTACTCAGAGAGTTTTGGGAAGTGAAAAACGTACTTGGGTATTGTATGGAATTGTTAAGTTAGTGATGTGAAAGGAAATAATTGTTGAGTCATTCTTCTGAAAACTAGAAAGAATTCTAAAATGTTAGGACAGCTAAAAACTGTTAAGCCCATCTAACTGCCTGCTGCTCAGAGAAGGACTGCCCTTCTCCCTGCTCCAGCCTTGAGAAAAAAACTAGGGAGTAAAATATTTCTTTGATTGCCCTCCTTTACTTCACTGGATTAGCTTCCTTTTTCCTGCACTTGACCTTGGTGCTCATCAGACATTTCACTGGCCTGGTTCAACATGCTAAACTGTCAGTAAACTAAACTGCAAAAAACCAAATCGTACTTCCCCTCTTTTGCAGTTGAGATGAGTGAGTGCTGCAAAAAGTGTGAGAATGGCTAGGGTTGTGTCAAGGTAAGAGATGGGTAAAGCTAAGAGCAGAGATGAAAGTAAAAAAGAGGAGAATGGGAACTTCCCTTTTGGCTCATCTTTAGCCTGTATAGCTCAGCATATCATTTTGTTCCAATGGTTTAGAAATCTAGAGTTTTATCTGTTTTGATTAATTAAAAACCAACTAGTTTTTCCTTGACTGCTTTTTTTTAAAAAAAAAATGAACCCACCAAACACATGCAAAAAAACCCCCCAAACCCAACAAACCTATCCCGTCATACTTGATGTATTTTTAGAGGAAGCAGGCTCTATGCTGTTCAGCCACTAGATCACGAGTAAAGCAGTTCTGATTTTTATTAACAAGGCACTTATCAATTAGTGCATAGTTCTGTCCGCTTTCACACATTATTACCTGATACTCATCTGTGTGGTAAAGGAGTAAGTAATCTGGGATGTTCTTTCTCTATGATCTTCACTCCTTCATAATAATCTGAAGGTCTATAACTTCACATTTTCTGATTATGTGAACACACTTTCATGTGTGAAGGAGAAGACTTTTGTGAGTTGCTGTGTGGCTGGATTGTAGGACAGGCCAAAGTAGTACTTGGGAACAGTAGGGAGGCAGAGTGGAAATTAATGCTTCAATTGAACAACATAGTTGAGGGTGCGGCCTGCTGACTTGAATATTCACAAAGTAGCAGAAAACATATGTGCCCATGTGTTTTAGTGTGTTTATAATACACTACAAAGAAAGGGTAGTCAGGAAATAGTAACTGGTTGAAGAGAAGGAAATATGGTTCTCTTGTAGGCAGCAATGTATGAAGTTTTATGAGAAATTCTGATTTTGGTTTTTGCGGGGTCTTTTGTCTTCACACGTATCTGTAGTGACTGTCTATTAGATAGACATGTTAAAACTTCATAAGATCAGCTTCCTATTTCATTAGCAGCTCTGTGTATCAGGTGTTTCAAGGCATAGCTAGTATTTTTAGCATCCCATAGTATTATTTACCTCACCACAGCATTTTCTTATTTAGAAACTAATACGAGAACTAACTCCTAGAAAATCTTTTCAAATAGAAGACCCTCAAATACAAGGAGTAGCAGTGACAAACATGGTCATTTACCAAGAAGTCATCATGTAACTAATAAGAGTATGGATGCTGTGAATTTCTGCAAAATGCTGTTTATTGGAAAACCAGGAAATAGTCGACACAGGTATATATGCATGTATATGTATATATATCCAGTGGGGGGAAGATAGGTTAATCACACTGAAGTGTCTGGTGTATTTTCAGTCAATGTCTACTCAAACACAGATCCAGTTTGTAGTTCAGAACTTACTGTACAGAAAAATGCAGTATTGCACGTTCCCCTTCATCCCACTGTGGTTTGTCCAGTTTGCTGTATCCTGAAAAAATGCAGACTGATGTTTTCAATTATTTTTCATTTCCATGGACTAGTTACCCTTCTCTGCTTTGTTCACGTGCTTAGCCAGTAGTGTGCACGGTGTTTCCAACACTGGCTAAAGGCTCAGGTCTAGGGATGAGCATGGGTTGGCAAATATAGTTTTCCATGTGCTCTTTCAGGCTCCAACAACTTGTAGGCCAGAAAAAGATAAGTTTTATTTGAAACTGGATTAGTTTCTCTTTCTTTGGTAAGTGTAGATTTTTAGATTAAGTTCTAAATTAATTTGGTCCCTCTCCAGATGATAAACTTTGATAAATCTTGTCCTGTCTTAACCCTATAATTTTTCCAAACTGAAGACACATACTTAGTCATTCTTTACATAGAAGCTATTCCATACTTATTGTTCTACCTTCTATCTTTCTCTGAAGTTTTTCCACTTCTGTTCATTTTGAAATGGGGGAAGTTCCAGAAATGCACATGATAATCAAGTTGTGAACAAACAGTGATTTTTATTTTCTTTCTCTTTCCCCCTTTTTTATTCCTGATGTTCAGTCTGTGGTTTGAAAAGCAAGTACTGAACTGGTGTTTTTATGCAACAGTCATAACCAAAGTATGTCATTCATGAGTGGTAACGATCAGTTGGAGCCCAGATGGATTAGGATTTTTGCTTCATGTGTATATATGTGTGTGTGTGTATATATATGTGTGTATCAATTTCTAAATCAAATTTTGCCTGTTGCTGTAATATTCACATAGGCTTGGAGATCTGCATATCTCCACATTTGGCTTGCACCTTGACTATCCTAAATAGTTTTAAACTGTCACATCTCTGGGTGTTTTTTTGGGGTTTGTTTGTTTGGTTTTGTTTGTTTGGGGTTTGGTGTGTGTGTTTTTTTAAATTAAGGGCGTTTTGTTGTTATCGTTATTTTTTTATTAATGTGTGCAATAGCATGTGTCCCAGCAGAACTTCAGATTATCTCTGCCTCCAAGAGTACACCACATTTATCTTCTATTTTCTTACTCAGTTATTTACCTGCGGCTTATCTCTTTTCTCTCATTCTATGGCTGTTTTATTTCCTTAAGTATATTCAAAGAAGGACTTCATCAGAAGTCTTTTGGAGAACTTGGCAGACAGTATAAATTAAGTTTCCATTATTCTATATGCTTGTTGGTTCTTTCAAAGAACTCTTTTAGGCATGTGAGACAGAATCTGCCTTTGCAGAAGCCACAGTGATGGTCGTTCCCCCCCCCCCCCCGTGCTGTATACTATAGTACAGTGTTGGAATGGAAAATAATATTCCTGTTGCAGATACATGCATATCTGACATTTGATCACAGGCATGGGAGATGCCTGTGACTACAGGGATTTTCTTTGCTCTAGGGGGTATTGGTTGTATATGTAAGTATACTGAGCTCTTCCAAGGTGCTGTAATTGATCCTTTCACTGGTTAGTATCTTTTTGAATGTGTTGCTGTTAGCTATTGATAGTGCTAAGGGAAATGGGCACAATTAAGGATAACAGAGTAAATAAATTCAGTGTGGAGCAAGTGGTCACTTAGCATTTTGTAACTGTTTCAACATTTCTTTTAGGCCATTGCTGTGTTGACCTTTTTTATGAGAGAGAGGATCTTAATGCATGAAATGGATAGCAAATTATTTTTACTCCACTGTGTTAATTTCATGTGAGTGAAATGCTAACATTCTCTCACTGTACTTACTGCCTAAGAGCTAACTGTAAGTAATTATAGTCTCAATGGACAGGAAAACAGCTATGACAGAAAAACAGTTGTTTTTAAAATATTGTTATAAGAAGGTTTATTTCCTTGAATTAGCTCACTGCAGAACAACAGTTTTGTTCCACCCCCATCCCAATGCAGAAAACCACCTTTTTTGGCAGCACAGACCTGATGAATCTTTTCTGCATCTTTGAACTATGTTGTTGTTTCATATAAAAACAGATACTAAAGCATGGGGGATGAAAGAATTAGTGCTTTTTCCTTTCTCTTTTGACTAATTATATAATGTTTTCTATAATGTTTTCACAGGGAACTTACTTTCTAAATAGCAGTAGAAATATTAAAGCTTGAGGGTTTCCCCTCAACAAAATGCATCCCTTGGATTTAAGTGAATTCTGTTAATTTAAATGGATTCTCCAACCATTTTTTTTTTTTCACCTATACAATCTTTTTGTGACTTACGTGGTATTTCTTGCATTATCAGATAGTATTTATTTTTCAGCTTATTCCGAAATACTAGTTGAACAAGGAGGATTTCTGGTACACACTATAATTTGTATAAGTGGAGTTATGTGTATGCCATGGCTTTGCAAACTTTCCAAAAAGTAGCTAGCAGAACTTTAATTCTGCTAATAGTATAGCTTATCCTGTCACGTTTCTATTTGCCTTCCTCAACTCCAAGCTAATAAGAGTACTTCAGGATTGGAATATGTTTTACTTGGCTCTGCCATCACTGCATCAAATGTGCAATGCTGTGGTTTAAACCCAGCTGACAGCTACAGCTCTCCCTTACTCACCCGTGGTGTAATGGAAGAGGGAGTTGGAGGAGTAGAAGTGAGAGGGGGTTGAAATAAAGATAATTCAACATGTACAGTGAAAGTCACACATGCAAACAAAGCAAAACAAGGAATTCATTCACCACTTCCCTGTTGGCAGGTAAGTATTCAACCATCTCCAGGAAAACAGAGCTCCATTCTGCATAATGGTGACTTGGGAAGACAAATGCCATCATTCTGAATGGCCCCCACCTTCCTCCTTCTTCCACCAGCTTTATATGCTTAACATCATCGTTCTGAATGGCCCTTACCTTGCTCTGTCTTCCTCCAGCTTTATATGCTGAGCATAACACCATATGGTGTGGAACATCCCTTTGGTCAGTTGGGGTCAGCTGTCCTGGCTGTGTTCTTTCCCAACTACTTGTGCACCAGCGGTCTCCTTGCTGGAGGAGCAGTAGAAGAAGCAGAAAAAAGCCTTGGCACCATGTAAGCACTGTTCAGCAATAGTGAAAACATCTTTGCATTGTTAACACTGTTTTCAGTGCAAATCCAAAACATAGCCCCATACTAGCCCTCTTGTAGGGCTTTAGTAAGCACCAGAGCTGGTTCTAGGAAGAAGCAGCTTTGGGAGATGGGCTGGGAAGGAGCCTTCGACTGTCTCAGTCTTTCCACAGTTGACCATGCTTGTGATATAGGTGTTATGATCACGGAGAAGAGTGCATTTTGGATGTTATTAAAAAATTTGATCACAGGAACTAGTCTGTTCTAAGCTCTAACATCCATTTAATAGAATTGAAGGAGTTTGTATTAAGTTGTTTAAGACTGGTATAGAATGTGTAATAGTGTTATGGCTACAAGCCAGGGAAGAGAGTTACAGCCATGAATGTTCATACCATTACGCCATCTGAAAGGGGCTGCCCTCCCCTCCCATCATGGGGAGTGGGAGGGGAGGCTTTGCTGGAGCCGGAAGCTGTCCCTGCCTGGCCTGGACAACAGGAAAAGCCACACCGAGAACCAGAAGGATGCCACCTTGCTTCAGTTGCTTCAGTGATGAGGACTTGCTGTCTCTAAAAAAAATGCAGTGAAACTTGGTCCCTTCTGCTGCTTGCTGATTTGCCTCCTCCAAAGTGCTACTGAGGAGTTACGGTGCTGAACTGGACAGCTCCGAGGTGCAACTGAGCCAGCTGCGAGCCCCTCTACTGTGCATACTGTGGGCTGGTGGCACCCCCCTCCACCTCTACTACTTTGCCTGCTCCAGCCAAGTGCCTCTGCTGCTGCTGCTGCCTAAATGCCGAAGCCTCCCATACCGCCGCTGCCACCTGAATACTGAAGCCCCCCTGGGACTGCTGGTCTGGGACCCATATGCTGGACCCCCTGTGCCAGACTGCTCCACCTCACTGCCCACCTCAGCTGCACAGAGCCCAAAACCCCAGTGGGCATGAGTGGAGCAGCACTGGTGCCAAGGGAGGTGGTTTAGAAGAGGGGGGAGAAAACTCTCCATCATTTTGTTTCCCCTTTGTTCCTGGGGGGCCATCTTTGGTGGTGTTACCCCATAGCTGTGGGCAAACCTTTTCTTCTATATCTTTGTAGTTACTGTTATTTCCTTTTAGCAAACTGTTATTTTTTCACTTATAACTTCCTTGCAATTTTTTTTATCCCTCCGTCAAAGGGGAGCAGAGTTTGTCTTACTCGAGTTCCTGCCTCACAATGTGTTTCTTTTTAAACCAAGAGAAATAGATTAATGTAAACTAAGTTAATATAAACTAGAAACTAGCAACATATTTAATTTGAGATTTAACAAATTAAGCAGCCATTCTTGAAAAGGACCCTTTGGAATTTAAAAATATTTTTTTTTATGAAGAGCTTACAAAGTTACTAGACTTATGTTTTAAAATGTTTTTCATCTGCTACATCTTAAGTAAATTTAATTAATTTCTATATAAAGTCGATATTTAACAACCACAGTTAACCACAATTTGCTTAAGGTTTGCTAATATATACTCTGTGCATAAAATAGGCTTTTTAATAGTAGGCAGGTCTTTGGAATAGGTTAATACTGTGGCTAATCTATACTGATCTGTTTAGTGGAAGTATTTTAAAATTAATTTATTTGATAGAAATAAAACTTTAAAGGTAATTATTACTAGGTGAAGATGTGGAATGCTTTGGTGGCTTAATCCTTCCCACTTCACTAAGCAGGGTGTTTATTGCTGACGAAAATCCTCCAGCTTAATTCCCTTTACAGAGTTCTGTGACTGTCACGTAGTTTATGTCATGTGCATGCTTCGTGCTGCCTGACGCCTTAATGAGTTGTTTCAGGATTAATCCAATGCTAATAAGAAACAGGATTTGAGGTCTTACACAAAGCTGGGAGGAAGCAACTGTCAGTTTCCTGTTTCAGTTCTTAATACATGAAGAATCAGCGAAGGGGAATGACTTGATTTTCCTTAATCATGAGCGAACAAGATTATGAAGAAAGTGGGCCGAATCCAAGTGAGTCTCTTTAAAAGACAATACCATGGTTCTGATGTCTCTTTTACTGAAACAGCAGGTTCCTGTACTTCTAGCTATATTATAAAGAGTTATAAAGAGCTTTTGCAGTGTTTTCAATTAGAAGCAAGTTGTTCTTCATTATAATAGTAGACTAAATAAAACTAAAATTTAGCGATGTTGATAAGGTAAGTGATGGATGTAGTATTAGAATCCTCCATTATGTAAAGGGGTTTACAAGGAGCTGAAATTCATTTTGTCCTGCATTGCAAGATAACCTATATAAATTTTGCTGATCATTAATAAAAATAATGTAAGAAATAGATGATATAGTAAATATATTTTAGACATTTCATTACTAAAAAAACTGAATAACCTGAAACTTTGAGTTAGGCTACACTGAATTTCTAAACCCATCTTGCACAAAAATTCAGAAGCAAGATGTGTTCAAGCAAGGTTATTGATGCCTTTTCATAATTTGAATTATGGCAAGATAGTGGCTTTTAAAAATGTGTATATGTTAGAGCTCTATAGAGTGCTTCTGTATATTTTTGGATTAGAAGTGTTACGAAATTTAATTTTTAAGATTCTATGACTTCTCTGTAGTTGGCTGCCAATCAAAAACTTGGACATACAAGAAGTAAATATGCAGGGTGGCGAAGATAGAATTACAGGTTTTGCCACAGGCGTCTTTCTTCAATGTGACACTCCTATATGTCAGCTTTACTGACTTTCAAACTTTATGTACTTTTGCCTTAAAGTCTTTAGTTACATTAACAGTGTGCTTATTTACCCTTGTGCAAACAGGATCTAATTTTCATATTCTCATTTTGTAGTCGTTTGTTCTTAATATGACCAAATACTATCTGAATGAAAATGTTACTATAGTCTTTATTAAAAACTGTTTTTCACCTGTATTTGGCTAACCAGAACCTACTTCAAGGTATATGGTTTAAGAGTTGCCCTTTGGAAACTGAAAAGTTAGGACTTTCCTCTGAAGGATTATTCTGCAGCTGTGGTTCTGCTAATTTAGATAACAGCATATAAAATTAGAAACCTCTGGTGGGAATCGAAGCTGTTTTGTTTTACACATGTGCTAGTTTGGAGAACAGTTACACATTTGCAGAGCTGAGCCATCTTATTTGAGGCCATGTGGTTCAAAAGTCTTAGGTAATTCTCATTCCTTTGAGGAACACCTGTATTCTTTTGCCATATCAAAACAATCTGTTTTTATTTTTCAGATAGATGTTAAAAATTACAGCATGTGCTGAGACTTACTTTTTTGGACAAAATGTGCTTGCATACAAAAGCAGATAGAAGCATTGCTTGAATATGAATAATGATGACAGTGTGTACCAGTGAGGAAGCAGTGAATCTGGAAAGGATTTAGGGGTCAGACAGGAATAGAATAGCATGAGCTTCGTTTAATGCTGTAGTAAAGAGGGCTAGCCTGATCCTTGGAATAGAGATGATGATTATACTTCTATAAATAGCATTGACTGGGACTGGTATTAGAAGGCTGTATTTGATTTTTAAAGTTTGAATTTTTTTGGTTTTGCATAACTTAAAATCTGTAGAGAATGTTGCCACAAAAATTGATTAAAAATTAGGAAAACATTTTAGGAACTTAACTATCTTACTTTTTCAGAAGAAAGCTTAAGATGATTTGAATGAGTACAGTTACCATCAAGAGAAAATACTAAATGTGAGTAGTTAAATTTGGAAGCTGTACTAAGACATTATAGCTAGAAGTTTGAAAAGAGCCAAATTTAAATAGATAAAGAACAATTTGAGATTATTTTTCAGTAATTAAAAAACCCTTAATTTTTATAAATATAAATTGATGGGTTTTTTTCTTATTTTAGTTTCTGAAAACATTGAGATACACTGGTTGAATTTCAGTATGTTTTTCCAAAGTTATAGAGCCTAATGCAAAAATTAAATTCTGCAACCCATGTAAAGATAGGATATCAGATTAGATGGTCAAATATTTTTGTCCTTAATCTCTTGAACAGGCATCATAGTACAAATTTAGGATCACTTAAATGATCATTTCCTCCTCTACCCCAAGTCTTGCTCTGCCATTTTCTCTATAACAAAACACCTGTAACACATCTTTTTCATACTTTACCACTTGTGATTCAGGGACAGAGGAGGAAGCAGAGGTGGGAAAGGGAGAAAACCATTAAAAAAGGTCATAGGTCAATGATGTAGTAATATTGTCATCAGTGCTAATAAAGTTGTTTTGCTTACCGTAAGCAAACTATTGCTCATTTGTACACTGATTCTCTAGTGACAACATAGGCATTTATAATAAATAGTTCCGTTTCTCTGAGGAACACTATGATATGGGGATATAAATGGGTGGGTAATAAGTGTGAGAGGGGAATCACAGAATTATTTGTGTTGGAAGGGACCTCTGGAGATCACCTAGTGCAACCCCCAAATGAGTGGGCCACCTCTTTGGCAAAGGTGGCTTCTGCATGTTTAAGCTATACATTTGGGTTCTGCTTTACACTGTGTAAAATGGGCCAGCTTAGAAGTTTAATAGTTAACATACTTGAAAGTATTCTACCTGTCAATATTTGTGAGGATCACTGCTCTGAAACTTCTGAGGAATATGAATTTGGACAGAGTTCCATTTTTGCTTCTGTGACCAACACTTTGAATTGTGACATGCAAAACTTCTGACCTAAGTTTTGCTTGGTGTGTGAAAATGTTAATGAGAAATCATCTGATGGCACTGGCAGTTTTAAATTTCATGCCAGCATAGCACTGGGACAGTTTGTGATAATTTATATGGGTTACACTGTATAGGCAGCTGGAAGGTTGGGGTGTATAGGAGTACAGGTTGGGATTGTCTGCATGAACACTCTAAATGTTACCTTCCACACTTGAGACATGTCTCCTACCTTCTGTTGCAACTATATGTCTTGTATAGAAAAGAAAATGTAATTTATTGCAGCTGATTTCCATGTAAATATAACTATAGGCATCAATGTGCTTGAGTATCTGTAGAAGTCAAGACTAGGGATTTTTGCATGTCTCATCAACACAGAAAATACTAGACAGGCTTCTAGGAAAGGTGCATTAGTTATGGCTTTAATTTGTCTACTGGTCCATCAGTGAGCACAAAATTATGCTAGGCTATGTGAACATTCTGTAGCAGATGCGAATTAGTAATAATAGTTTTTAAAGTCAGTATGGAGGTAGAAACATTAATTTTAAAGCTTAGGCTTTGGTCACTTAATTGGGGAATGGAGTGTCACATTAATAGGCGGATTTTTTTCATGTGTTAGAAGACAGATGAAATGTACCATAACCAAACCCTTAAAAGGTTTTTTATTGTTCTATTTTGCCTTTTCTTCTGGATCTTTTAGCACTAATAGTGGTCCAAAATGAAATACTGATCCAGATTTAAGATTTTTGCCAGTAAACTCTTGTAAATTCAATTACTTTCAGAAATCAAGCAACAGTAAGTGTAGATTATTGAAGTGCTTTATTTGCAGAAACTGGACTTCAGAAGATGTGCAGCTTAGAGACATCTAAAACTACACTGGAAGTTAAAATTTTTATTGTATATTTAACTCATCTCCACACCAGAGAAGAGTTTGAACAGATACAATTTCAAAGAAGCCTAAAGGAAAGGTGATTTGCTTTTCAAGCTTTGGAACAGGCTACCCAAGAAAGTGGTTGAGTCACCATCCCTGGTGGTATTTAAAATATATGTAGATGCAGTCCTTAGGAACATTTAGGGTTGGACTTGGCAGTGTTAAATTGACAGTTGGACTCAGTGGATCTTTTACAACCTAAATGATTCTATGATTTGACTATGTTAAAGCTTACTCATAGATTTCAAGGGAATAGGGTTGAGACATAAAGCTGTATATGGCTTGAGACTAGAGGAATAAAGTGCCTATTTCTTTTATGCTTCATGTTACCTCAGTGGAAGCAACTGAAATAGTTTTTTCTGCTGTCTCTGTTTCACATGGTGCACTGAGGGCAATATTTACAGCATTTGTGAAAAGTGTAAATCCTGTCTTTTCTTAGTTCTGGGTTTCTAATGAATCACTTCTTTCCTAATGAATCTTCTTTTGAAGAAGGGAAGACCTAAAGATAGAAACAGCTGATTGGGTTAACTTCACCATAGATGTTGGCTGTGTGTTGAAGTCCTGAAACTAGTTCTTTCTACTGAATGATGTAGTACATATCAATTTGAGTTACGTCTTTGTAAGGCTCACTACATCTGTCCTGGTTGCAGAGAGGGGGCAGAACTTATAACCATGTAGGTACAGCTAAGTTATTCTATACCAACCACGTCATCGCTGGGGGATGTGGTTTCAGGAAGGAAACCCCCAGAAGTGGCACACCCCCAGAAGTGGGTACCATTTTGCCTCGCTCTCTCTCGTGGGAAGTTGTCAGCATCAACCCTGTGGACTCTTGTCTTCTGCTGCCGCCATCCACCTCCTCCCATTTTCTCTGAAGCGGAGCTACTGGACATGGTGCTGAAAGGAAAGATGTGGAACACGGAATCGATGTGTGCTGAATGGCAGTCCTGCTGGGGAGGCTGCTGGTAAGGAACAGACCAGTGGGGGCAACCCCCAGTCCAGCCAAGGGGAGCCCAGCCGACAGGAGTCAAGCCCAGTCCAGCTGAGCTGAAAGGAGTGCAGTGGAGCGGTAGGAAAGTTGCAGTGATCCATGGGACTGACCCCTAGTGTGGCAGAGTGGTAGAAGCAGTGGTGCAGGCACCTGTGAGGAACTGAGCCCAGCAGAGCAACAGTACAGCCTGACTCAGGCGACCTAGTTTCTGGGGTGTCTGTTTGTTGTTGGTTTTTGTTGTCTCGGATTGGGGGTCAGGGAAACACTAGCCGTGGGAGCCCCTCACCATCTTGCCTTTGTTTGCAGCAGTCACATGGTGTGCTGTGTGGGAATGATTGCCATATTGTCTTTGTGTGGGGAAGCCACGTGGGTGCAACCTATGAGGAGTGTCTGTCATCTTGGTTTTGGTTTACATGGCCACATGGAACTAAGTTGAGGAGGTGAACACCTCTTTTGTGGGTAAAACACCTCCTGTTTTTGTATACTTTTGTTATTAATATTGCTGTTGTTACTGTGTGGTTCTTATTCCACTGCTTTTTGCTTTCAATAGATTGTTATCTCAACTCATAGTCTTTTGCCCCTCCCTTACTGGAAGGGGTGGAGGAAGGGGAGTGGCTTATTTGGAGTTTAATTTCCTGCTTGTGTTAATCCTCCACACTATCTAAACATATTAAGTAAACATACTCCAAAAGATGGTGTTTTTTATTTTGCAGTCAAGATGATTTTGTTGATAGCAATGATGGAAACTCAAAGGTGTAATAAAGGATTTTATAAATACATTAATAACAAAAAGAGGACCTGTAGAAGCTGGCGGAAGAGCTCTCCAAGCCACTCTCCATCATTATTGTTGGTCATCATTAACCAGGGAGGTCCCAGACAACTGGAGGTTAGCTAATGGTGGGCCTGTATGAGGTTCAGTAAGGTGAAGTGCCAGGTCATGCACTTGAACCAAACAATCCCATGCATCTCTACAGGCTGGGGGAAGAGTCGCTGGAAAGTGGCACATCAAAAAGGGACCTGGGGGTGCTGGTTGACAGCAGCTGAACATGAGCCAGTGATGTACCCAGGTGGACAAGAAGGCCAATGGCATTGTGGCTTGTTAAAAAAATTAGTATGGCCAGAAGGACTAGAGAAGTGATTGTTGCTCTGTGCTCGGCACTGGTGAAGCCACACCTTGAATTCTGTGTCCAGTTTTGGGCCACTCATGACAAGAAAGACACGGAGGCGTTTGAGTGTGTCCAGAGAGGGGCAACAAAGCTGGTGAAGGGTCTGGCAGGTCTTAGGAGGAGAGGCTGAGGGAGCTGGGGTTGTTTAGCCTGGAGAAGGCTCTAGGGGTACCTTGTAGCTCTCTCTCTGAAAGGAGGTTGTAGCAAGGCGGGGGTGGGCCTCTTTTCCCAGGCACCTAGTGACAGGGCAAGAGGAAATGGCCTCAAGCTGCACCAGGGGAGGTTCAGGTTGGACATGAGGAAGAATTTTTTCACTGAAAGGGTTACTGAACGTTGGAACAGGCTGCCCAGGCAGGTGGTGGAGTCACCATCCCTGGTGATGTTCAAGAAATGACTGGATGTGGCACTTTTCCAACTTTAATGATACTATAAATGTGCTGTACCAACATTCACAAATACAGAAAGAGACAACTGTGTTAGAGAAATGGGACTTTATAGTAGTCTGGTAGTAACAGACTGTTTTGAAGACTAACATTAGAAATCTTTAAAATAGGAAGAATATTGGTTGGAAACACTGAAAAAGGGCTTGAAGACTAGGAGACCTGAGTTCTGTGTTCTTCTGTTTGGAGCCCCTTAGGTGCATTTGACAAGACTTGTTTGTTAGAGATACTGTGCTCTGAGCTTTTTCCTACTGGAGCAAAGCTAAGTAACTCTTCGTTTAGAAATACAAGCACATAAAGGAAGGCTTCACTATTCTCCTACCTACAATTTAAAATACTTTATAGTGCTAAGATACTGATTTTTATGTCTGGAGCTGATAATACGAAACTATGTTCTTTAACCTCAGAATTGTGAATACTGATTCACATTGTTTCTTTGGCTACCCTTTTGATGTTTTGATTTATCTGATGATTCCCACTAGAGCAGGAACTCCAGTGACATTACACTCTGTATGAAAGCAAAACAATACTTGAAATTTCCCAGCTCTCTTTTTGAAGAGTTTGGAAGTACACTGTAAAGAGTACTAATATTTAGCTAGTAATTACGGCTATCAGCTGTCAGTAGGTGAGAAAGTCAATAGAAGTGTGGTTTCAGCAAGAGTAATATCAAGCAACCTTATTTTTATTTTTACTTGGGAATGTACCTTTTAATGAATGGTTTGTAAAAAGTTTAGCAAAAATAGTGTAATTTCAATGAATGGAGCTAAAAGAAAAACAATGTTCCAAAAATCTTTGCAAGAAAATGCAATGTCTTAAGCAAGAAATTCTAGCGCTCATATGCTCTTGCAAGATGATAGGAGGAATCAGCATGTATTTGTTTGAGGATGAAGTTACTTTTTATTGTCTATGGAAAAGCTAACTGAACCTTTCTCGAAGTATAATGGAGCCCATTAAATGATAAATGCCAATTTCTCAGATAATCTTCTGGCAAACAAGCGTGTTCCATGTGCTGTAAAATATCTCAAGGTGCTGGTTCATGAGGAAGATTCTCTTGTGTTCACAGTTCTCCTGCTGCCCTTCCGTTAAGCTCTATTGGAGGAGGGGCAAGCCTGCAAGACTTGAAGCAGTGGGGGACCAATTATAAACTGTAGAGAAACAGAAAACTGTAAGTTGGAGGATATGGATGGAAGGAGAGACGCTGGATAAATAACAGTAGTGGTGGATGAATTCATCAACATTTCTCCTCTGGTTTGGGTAACTAATTCTAGAGCCCCAGTGGACAATAGTTGTCTTCTGGGCCTCTTATGATAGAACATGGTTTCTATGTCATGACACCAACAGTTATAGGGATACTATGAAGAGTGATATGAAATCCATCAGGGATGCAGTCCCTCTTCTGCTTAAGGGACTGAGATCTATTTCTGTCTGTTCTACAATGAAGATAATGCTGAGACTGGTGTCCATGTTTGCAAGAGCTTTCTTCTGGGTTTTTATGTGGGGAGAAGTGTCCTGGAGGGGGCAGAGGGAAGACTCAGGGGAAGGGAGTACAACTTGATCTCCAGCTGTTCCTTAGTTCTGTAGTGAAGAGATTCTGTAGGTACTGTTGCTGTAACTTGTGAATATATGAGCAAAAAGGCAGAGGGACAAAGTGGCGTAGGCGAGGACTGGAGATTATTTGGAAATGCCGATGTTGTGGCAGTATCAGCATGTGATAGGTTTTGTAGTGTATGGGTTGGAAGGCAGTGAAAGCAATGCTGTATTTTTTGAGAGGTGTGTCAGAGCAGGTCAGGGAAGCTACAGATTAATGAGATTTATATTTCAGTGAGGAATAGAGTAAGTATAGCATGTCACAGAAGGGTCCCCACAACCTTTAAAAAATAATTCCTTTCACATCGTTTTTTCATAAATTCCTGCGTTAACTACTTGAGATTTTTTGAGGAAGTCAGTAAAGAAATGAAAAGGTAGGCTGGGGGTTTATTTCGTTCTTGTTGCCCGAAAGGTTTATGTGAATTGCTATTATCAGTTGTTTTTAGATAAACTAGAAAGGGCAGGAGAGAAATCAGTATATATGTTAAAGAATAATAAGTAAGAGTTAAGAGATGGAACACTGTACAAAGATTAGACTGTTAAAATAAGCTTAATTTCCTTGAATTCGGATGTTAAGTCCACATGTCCTAACACTAAGACAGTGTTTGGCACTCACATGCGGTGTTATTTAGAACTCGTTCATAAATCAGCATCTTCTAACTATTCCTTTTATGGTATACCATGTCCTCTTTTTTTTCTTTTCCTTTTGTTTCTAATTGTTGTACTTTTCCTCCAGGGGATGGGATTGCCAAGGAAAGTAGTCCATTTATTAATAGTGCAGAGTTGGACAGAGGAAACATGTATGAAGGAAAGAATATGGCTCTCTTTGAGGTAAGTTAAATACCCCAAAAACATACTTAGCCTTTAATTGGAATGAGCAAACATCTGTTTTCTTTCTGTTGTGAAATATAGTGGGGGAAAATGAATTTTAATAACTTTTTTGTAGTTTGATTCCTGCTAACATTCCACTTCAGTGGATTCGAGTGACATAATGCACTAATAGTACATTAATGTGAATACATGAAATAAAGTCTTCTTGGATTTAAGTTTTTTGGGATAGATCTAGAAATTGTTGTTAGAGAAAGCTGCCGGAAGTTAAATCTATTAGTTTTAACACAACAGTATTCAGTTTTAAAAGGTTTAGAAAATTGATTTGTTCAACAAGGGAATCACAGACTTCTCGTAAAGCAGGAAAGCTATAAAACAAAGTTACAGGCCATGACTTAGCTGTATTGTCCAATTACAGTGTAGAGCATACCATAGCAATTTTTAATATAAGCATCTACTTTATAATGGAAGTTTCATACCTTTTTAATCAAATGAGTGATTGCAATCACTTACAGAAAGGAAGTACATTTAAGGACAACTATTGCAATGAAATAGTACTTTTAGTAAAACTTAATCTAGGTTGTTCTGCTGTAGTAGTATCAACTGGTCTTGTTTTGATGCTTGCTGTTAACAATAATCAAAGTCCTTCCAACGTTGTTTGCTTAGCCATCTTGCAGTTGAATTCTTCTCAATATTTCCTTGTTCTCTTACACCCATCTCTTCTTTCTGTCAAATATCTTTGCACTGAGGACGTGGTCTTTCAGTTCATTCTGTGCATAAGCCAAATGTCTATTTACTGTTTTCCACTGAATCTTAGAGAAAATTGTGCTAAGGATCAAAGTGATGTTGGTCATTAATTGTCTTTTTGTCGCGTCTTACTGTTTTTTGGCTCCTAGACTCTTGTTCTTCTCATGTTTTCAGCTGTTAGAGTTTTTATATAAACTGTTAAAAACAAGTTTGACTACTATGACCATGATTATCATTACTTAAGTCTCAGGCAGAGGTGTTTTAGTTCTTGTCTTTCTCTTTGTGATCTTGATCTCTTTTCTTCTTTCCAGTATTCAATTTTTGTGTATTTGATTGAATTATCTGGTTCAGTTTTTCTTGGAAGCCTTTTATTGTATATGCTTCCTCTGGATTTTATTAATTGTTTTAGCATGTTTTTGTTTCATAGCAGATACTTGGCTAAAGAAAGAGGGGCTGACTGCTATGTCAAGTAAAACTACATATGTGCAAGTATATGCGACATGCACATGTGCCCATATTTTCAACAAATGAATACTTTGGAATTGGTATGCATGTTTTAAGACAAAATATGTAAGCCTGCAGCTGTAGACTTCAGAGAGGTGCTTAAGCACCTCCAGAGAGGTGCTTGAGAGAATAATCTGAAATCACTCTCTAAACACAAGCAGGATGCAGGAAAAACACCCTAATGACTCAACCCTACCAGTACAATTTCCTAAAAACTGTATTGTGATGAGATTTTTTAAATAAACAGCGGTCTTTCTCTAAGTTTTCCTTATATTCAAGCTGCATATTATAAGACAGTGTAAAAAAAAATGAAAGAAATGTTGCAACATAGCCATGTAGTGTTAAACAGCTAGGAAGAATAGAAAGTTGTTTGAAAGCTGACTGGTATTTTGCATGCTAATTTTTGGTTTGGGTGAATCAGGGCTGACCTGTTGAGTATGTGTTTGAAGTAGTGTTATAAAATCATGACTTTTAAAAAACCCTATTTAATTAATGCAGTATTCTTAAAAACCCAACAGGAAGAAATGGATAGTAATCCCATGGTGTCATCTCTTCTGAATAAACTAGCAAACTACACTAATCTGACTCAAGGTGTGGTGGAACATGAAGCAGATGAAGACAGCAAGCGTAAGGAAGTCAAGGTATTTAAACTTCTAAGAAATTATTGGGACAAAGCTAGCCGTAAAGAGGAGCATTTTTCAACCTGAAAAGAGACTATATGGATACCTAAAAACAGGAGTGAGATTAGTAATACCATGTTTAGAACTGAAGCATTTGCAGCAGGACTTGTGTTAATTTGGTGTTCTTGTTAGCACATTTAGCAAGACATTGACGTAAAACTCCTAGGTAAAATGTGTGCAAAGCTAGGATCTGAAACCCGGAGTACACCTACTCCCCCTCTCTTCCCCTCCCCTCCCCTCTCCTCCCTTGCCCTTAATACAGTTGGATTGCCTAGGTTTTTACCTAGTTGAAATTAAGGCAAACCTGACAAGAAACAGGTCGTGTTTTTAAATCTGTAAGCATATTTGCACCTGGTTAACATGGTAGTAGTTTTTCTAGCAGCTCTCTTGGTTTAGTGTGTCAGACTAAGTATTTTTAAGACTTAATGGATGCATTCCAAGAACACTTTTTTTTTTTGCATACATCAATAGTATTATATTGGCAGGGCGAAGGAAGGCACATGCTCTGTTTGGCGCCTTGTTAAACACACTTGCTAGAAGAAAGCAACTGAATTCATCAGTGGTTGTGTACTGGATGCCCGAAGTGCCTGTCTGAGCCTCTGCAGAAATGAAACATATGCAACAGTTGGAGTCTTCAATGAGATGTTGGATTAAGCCCTCTGTGAGCAGGGAGCTGTTTTGGAAGAAGAAAACTTGGATCAAAAAACGTGATCTGACAGAGTATAAAAACTTCCAGGCAAGGAAGGATGATGAGCTGGAACTGGTTGAGCACAGTAAATGAAACTAAGAAAATGAGGGTAGATACTGGGAAAGGGAGAGTGCTAGGAGTCCTTTGTGTAGGAGAAGGTGTGCTGCTTCTGAATTTGTATGCTGAGCTATTGAGAAAGGAGGAGAAGCACCTGAGAATAAGTAAAAGGAAATGAGCACATTAGCGGAAGAAATAGAGTTGAAAAGGTGCTTGAAAGTAAGCTTCAAAGTGAAGCTTGTTTGACTGGGAGGTTTTGAGTAGAAGTTGGTACCAGGACAACGGGCAAGGGTGAGGAATAAAGTCCACCTGTTTGGTTTAGCTTTTTGCTTATTCTGTGTTTGTTCATGTGTGGGCTTTCTTTTTATTTGTCTAGTTGTGCTTGATCTGTATTTGTTTCACCTCATCTGATGACACAGTTTCAGATGTGAGAAAACCAAAACTGGTCAGCTTACACTTTACTTCATGTGATCCCTGTTGTCCGCTTAGCTGCTGAGCAGAGTTTTTTCTCAATGCAGAACCATATTAGTCCCTCTGGAGCTGACCAGTCAAATGAACTTCATGTCCTCACTAGCGTTTCATCTTGTTTAGCACCATCTGGTGGCCTGATAACACAATTTTTATGCATGTCTTAGTTTCATTTCTAAAATTAAGTGGTAGTTAAGTAGTACCTTGGCAGGGTAGCATTTTTAATGGCAAGACTGAGACAGTGGTGTTGATGTTGCACATTGATATTGCCCAAGTGCTAAAAATCTTTCTAGAAACCTTCTGTATGTAGATGTTGTTTCTAACAAGAGTATTTCAAAGCCTGATTTCTTCGTAAGTGCGGAAGACTAAACTTCTACATACCTTTTGTGTGTGTACACACATCTTTTGTATGTGTCTTGAACCCTGATGATCACCAGCAAATAAAAAGTACAAATGTATTATGTTGTAGAAGATTTTACAACTTTTGCAAAACCAAATTGTAATCAGCTCTGCATTTCTTCTGTCTCTGTCTTAATACTTTATCTGTCTTTTGTAAAAATGGAAAATACTTACTATTGAATATAATTTTTTGTACCAGCTGTGTGGCAATTTGTGATCAAAGTTTTGCATGACATATCTGTTATTTTGATTATGGAAGTAACTTATCTTCAATAGTAGCCTGTAAGGTATTTCAGAAGAAAGTTTGTAAAGCATTGCAATCAACAAATAAAGGGAAATCCTACCCCTGTCAGGGTTTCCTATGGAACAAGAGAGTTTGCTATCACAAATAGTTTTCTGTCTTTTCAGGAATTTTTCTGTGTCAATAGCCTATGAATATTTGCAAAACTGGACACTCTGAAGTTACCATGCAATGTCACTTGTTATTTCTTCATGGAGCATTTGTGAAAAGAGTTTGTGGAATGAAGTTCTTAGGAACTAGTGCAAAGGAATTCATGTTCTCACTTTGTTTCCAGGGTCCACGAATGGGCACTTTTATTGGTGTGTATCTTCCCTGCTTGCAGAACATCTTGGGAGTCATCCTTTTCCTACGTTTAACGTGGATTGTGGGAACGGCTGGAGTTCTTGAGTCTTTCATCATTGTGTTCATGTGTTGTGCTTGTGTAAGTTAACCTTTTATTCTTTTTCTTTTAAACTATTAGCCAAATCCTCTATTACAAGAGTACTGATGCCTTCTAATATATAAGTATCAGAGAAAAATAACTGTATTTAAACGTATTGGCTAAATTGCACTGATATTTAACCATTGTGGTTAAATTGAGAGAGGTGGGCTATATATATTAAAGCAGTGTCACGTGTCATTCTAACCTGTACGAAGTTTCTTTTGAGTTGATTACACTAAGCTGTTGTCTGAAGTATTACATGGATTTTAATAAATCAGCATTTAGCGTGTATTTCACTGTTTACTTTGAGATCTGAACTGATCTGCTTTTCACAACTTTAGAACAACTTTAATATAAACTACAAATTGAACCAGCATTATGTCCATAAAGTAGTATTTTAGAACGTGAGACCATTAGTAGATATTGTCATAACAATATGATGAGTTTCTCACTACTATTTAATTGAAATAATGAACATACTATTTCGTATGTTCAGTGGTGTATATTCTTCCAGTTCTTTTTAAAGACTGTCTCAAACATCTAAATTAACTGAATCTTCTACAGAAAAATTTAGTACTTAATTCACATGGATATTCCAAACCAAAGATATGGTAAGTGTAACATCTTATTTAAAAAAAAATTTCTAGTTTCATTTGATCACTTTGTCTTGCCCCATCTTTCAAAAAAACCCAAAAAAACCCCCACAAACTTTAAAAAAAAAAAAACCTATAATATTTTAAATTTTCTCTATTTTATCTTCCCACAGACTATGTTAACCGCAATTTCAATGAGTGCGATAGCAACAAATGGTGTAGTCCCAGGTAATGAATTTTATCTTAAATGATGAATGGTCAAATGATGAAAGTTGAAGCTGGGATAAGAAATTATTATAGTCTCAAATATCAGAAGTGATGATTTTGTGTCAAGTGCATATTTTCTTTTAATTGATTTTATAAACAGCTTTTTAATATGATACGCAGTCTTTTAATTGGATTGTTTGGGAGTAAAGAACTGCAGCACATCTTTGTCATCAGTCATTTGATTCTGTTTAAATGGAAGATGCTATAATTTGAATGAATGGAGACTGGTCTTCATGCAAAGCAAATTTCTTTCCAAATTTACAAATGAGACTACTGCTTCTTTTTTCTATCCTGAATTTGCCTAGATTCCATCTAAACACTGGAGGTAGTCATCTTGTTTTCTGCAGAAATAGCAACCAGTCTGCTGGCAGAAATATTTTTCTATATAAGCACTGTAGGTTCTGCTTATCTCTGCTCTCCCCTTACATGTTCTGCATAAATAGATTAATTTGTTTGGCTTTATAATTATAGAGGATTTTTTTAGGTGCAAAAGCAGTTAGCCCTTGAAACTCTTACCCGTTTCAGTTTCTCAATACATTAGTTGATAATTCTGGTGTCCTGTCATAGTTTACGTTGGCTGAGCCTGCACCCCAATTCCCCCCCACAAAAGGAAAGGGGAGGAGGGGAAGGGGGAAAAAAGAAAAAGAACTATGGAACCAAAACTGCTGAGAAAAATAGTTTTATATTACACAGAAAAGAAAAAAGGTACAGTTATAAACACTATATAGACAGAAGAGAACTAACAGCAAAAACTACTTCCCCAAAACAATTGTTGTCCTTCTCCGAAGAGATAACCCAGCCATCTGCAGAGCTATCTGGAAAAGAAGAAAAGGGCAAGCTCGCTTCCTTCCCGTCTCTTTTATATCTAAAGTGACATAACATGGGATGGAATATCTTATTGGTAGAATATACCTCAGATGATCTGTCCTAGTTCCCTTTCCCTCTCAGGGAGGGTAACAAACCTATTACATGTTCAGATGTTGTTGTGAACTCTGAGCAGTTTACTTAATGAACTAAAAGTAGTTCATCACTTACAGAGCTTTTGCAGCTTAGTAAGGGGTTTCAGAACTGTTACAGAAGTTATTGGGCAAATGTAAATGTTCCAGTTTGTGCAGGATGTAGAATAATTGTATTATAATTGTATTTCATGGATACAGTACTATATATGAAATATAAATACAATATAAAATTTTGTTTTAAATACTTGTATTTTATAAAGAAATTTATTCAAATGAGTGTCTAGATAACTAACATGTTCTGATCTTGTCCCCCTCATATTTTTAAAGTTCATTGTAAAGATTTTGTTTAACATCTGAGTGTCACAGAAATCTTTGAAGTTGGCAGTTCTTACACTAGACAGGTCCTAATTTTCACTTTGTTGTTGGTGGTGTCAGTTTCTTAGAGAAATTATGCTTGTGCTGGAATATATGAAGGCAGAAAGCACAGATAAGAACCTAGGATTGAAGGAGACCTGAGCAGCAGGATTGTTTCTTTTGCCATCATATGTGACAGCATTATATTTAATTCAAGTATTGGAGATTATTATTAATTTCTTCGTTAGTTTCTCATTTTTCATATTGAAAACACTGAAACCTGTGCAACAGAGTGCCCAGGGAAGAGTTGGAATCGCCATCCTTTGAAGTGTTCAAAAAACATATGTAGATGTGGTGCTTAGGAACATGGTTTATTGGTGGACCTGGCAGTGTTAGGTTAATGGTTGGACTTGATGATCTTGGAGGTCTTTTCCAACCTTAATTATTCTATGAGAAACAGCTTCAGACTCTGCACTTTGACGTATGTTTATTTAAAATGAAGCACTTCCTTTCTCTGCCTCCTCTTTCTTCCTCATAACCTTGTTCTGAGTGGGACAAATATTAATTCAGAAGTAGATGGAGAGGGAACCAGAGAGAAGAGGGGGTTGGGTGAAATTCTCAATAGAGAGATGAAGAGCTTGAAACTTAAAGCCTTATTGGAAGGGAAATGGTACACTGGAAAGGGGGTGGTGGTGGTGTAGTTTATGACTTAGAGAAAGATGATACCTGTGTATGGGAAGTAAGAGAGAGAAGAATTGAAAAATTCATGTTCAAAGTGAATAATATGTGAGTATGCAAGAAAAAGCAATCCCTAGCTAACACTTTTAAATGGTACTGAAAAAAGTGCCTGTAGCGACAGTGGTAATGGTTTCATATACAGAAAATAAAAAGAATATATATCAGTGAGAAAAAAAGTCTGGTTTGTCCCTATCTCATAAAGCAGTGATTTTGGAAATCTGTTGTTTGGTGGGGAACAGCTTGAGGTTAGAAAATTGATTCACATCTATTTGTACCTGTATATCCTTTTCTAATTTAATTCTGTTTAGCTTGTGTAATTTTTTCTCTTTTTTCATTGGGGTTTACTTTCTGTTCCCCAGAAAATACACATGGGGATATTAATCTTGAAATTTATATTTTAACTGTCTAGTTAGTATAGACATTGACTACAGTTTTCATATTAGCTTGTCAATGGAGACACATGCAGTGGTTATCTTGATTATTTTGATTGAATGATTCAGATTTTTGTTCTCTACTGCCATCCTTAATCTGAAGGCCTGGAGGTTTTTTGTTTGTTTGGTTTCTTATTAAATTCACAGCTGGAGGCTCTTACTACATGATTTCAAGATCTTTAGGGCCAGAGTTTGGTGGAGCAGTGGGACTTTGTTTCTATTTGGGCACAACCTTTGCAGGAGCAATGTACATTCTTGGTACCATCGAAATTTTATTGGTAAGTACTAGTTTCTCTTAAAACTAAATGTATTTGGGCTGCTTTGGGAGATTGTTGATGAATGTACTTGGCCTAAAATGCATTCTAGTTTGTTAATGTTTTGATACTACATTCTCAGTATGTTGATATTTATTCTTACTCGTGACTGTTTGAAAAAACTGGATTCTTATAAATAATACAAAAATAAATTAAAAGCTGTTTGATGTAAGGTTTTTCTACTTAAAGTAGGAACCAAATAGAACTCCTCTCCTTCCAAATGAAAGTCTGTGAACCTGGATCAGACAAGCATTCCCAGGGTAATTCAGAGAAACTTTTCAGCTTCTACAATGCTTTGCACTGCCATGTGCACTGGCTGCTGCCCAATGAAAAGTTGTGAAGAACATGAAGGTCATACTGCCCATGTGTCAGGAATTAAGAATTTGTCCCAATTTCTCCTTTTCAAACTACTGGTTTTGAATTTTCATATATTTGTAAAGATGCTGTGGGAGACTGCCTGCATGGCAGTGGCGCAGCTACTGTGGCTGTGCTTCATCCAGGAGGGGCCAGACAGTTACTGTTCATCATATTGGAAACTGCAGATATACACAAGAGGTACTTCAGAATTGTTCCTTGTTACGTACTAAGACCCACGTCATTAAAGCAAAGCTTTCTTGAATTTAAATTAGAGATAGTCCTCACTACTGCTTGCTTCAGCAGTCTGATCTATAGTAGCAACACCAGCACCAGGTTAAATTGTCAGTTGAATTTGGTGTACTGTTCTCCCTATTAAAGGGTCATGCTGGGTATGTGTTGCTAATATATATATATGAGGTTCAGCTATGCAATGTGAAGTAAAATGTTGCCCGAGATATCTGACAAAGACTGCAAAACAGACCCTTATCATATCTACAAGGCACAAGTATTGCTTTTTTTTTTTCTCTGATGGGACCTGGATTATTTGGAGGGACAGGAATCAGTCATCTGCCTGTGGTTTTCCCTAGCAAAGGCTGTGAACAGCAGGGCAACATAGTACATAAGAAAATCTTAGTGGAGTACTGGCATACAGAGCCTCTACAGAGCCTGATACTTCTGCAATGTTGCAATGCAAGGGTTTCTAACAATATATAAATATTCCTTCTGTAAACAGTTTTTCAGTTTGCTTTTTTTCCTTCCATGGTGATGTGACAATTGTCATCTCTTCTAGCATTCTGGTAAATATTAATGTACTAAATTTAATTTAAGAAAATTCTGGTGAAAAATCCATATCTATTTTTGGATTTTGTTTCTGGACATACCAGGATAGCCTCCTGCTCAAAGTTTCTTCCTTTCTTCATTTCTTCTTCATTTATGAGTTAAATTATCTAAGGATAGTCAGTTTAGTACTTGTTTTGAGGGATTGGAGTTGCCTCAAGCCCCAGTAGCTGAGCAGAGAGGATTTTTTTAGAGGTGCTAGAAGAAGGAATAAAGATGTTATCATTTAGTATAGTACACAAATGTCTCAGAGCTATAGATCAGTTAGTTTTCTCAATTGCATTTATCAATGTAAGTCCTATGAGCTATGCTTTTAACTTCTTTTCAGGTAGAACCCAGAACTAAATTGTTTGAAATTGAGATCTGTAGATCTCAACTGAGATCTATTCTTTCATGTTTGAAATTGCAATAGTTCAAATTGTCTGTTTTAGCACAGGACTAAGCTTTGTCACACTAATCTTAAGTTGTGCTGCTGCAATTTCAGATTCAAATTCTATGAAATGTAGTGTAGGATCTGTAGTACTGAAAACATTTTTAGTTTTTTATTATGCTATTATTTGATTCTTCGTACTGTGTTTCAGTCAGTGGAATTACTAAGCATAAATCTGGTTAGAGCTAGTTTATGGCTTTGGGTTTTTTCTTTTAATTTTTGTTATGTGCTCCTTCTTTTCCCCCCCAGATTTCTCAACAGATTTTGCTGTCTGGTAGACACATGAATTTGAGGAGTGGAAACTCTTTAATGGGAGAGAAGAAGCCGGAGCAAAAGCTGTATCTTACTCTCAAAACTTGTTTTCCTTGATTCTCACCGCCCCCTTCCTTTTACCTCTACACTTTCTAAATGCCCATGTTATCTGGTTGAACACATTTGTGAAAGCATAAAACTGATATAGAAGGTTAGATTTTGTAGTTCAAGTAAATGATTTCTTAATAAAATATTTGTTATTACATGTGTGATAGTTTGCCATATCTCTTGCAGACCTACATTTCTCCAAGTGCTGCTATATTTAAAGCAGAAGAGGCTGGTGAAGAAACAGAGGCTATGCTAAACAACATGAGAGTTTATGGAACATGTATTATTATTCTTATGGCCATAGTAGTCTTTGTGGGAGTAAAGTATGTCAACAAACTTGCTCTGGTCTTCCTTGCCTGTGTGATTCTTTCCATCATTGCCATATATGCTGGAGTTATTAAGACTGCTTTTGACCCACCCGATTTTCCGTAAGTGCAATATTTAAGTTGTGTGGGTTATTTAAAAGAAAAAAAAAAATGGGGAGGGGTAGCTACTGTAACCATTTCATGTTTTAAGCTAAGCTTCGAAATACAAGTACACTGGCTTCAATGGTAGGTTAAAGGGGTTTAAGCACTGATGTGCTTATTTGTTATTCTGAGTTACATATCTGAATCTTTCTCATTTTTCATGAGACATGATACTCTAGAAAATGTTCTTTGGTGCTTAAAATTACTAGCTGTTATTCCACCCACACCTAAAGAATAAAAAGGTGGGTTTTGCTGACAGTAAATATAGGTGCTTTATCTAAACTAAAAACTCATAAAGTAAAAACTTCCAAGAAAACATTGTAGCTATGAACTACAGAAAGAAACATACTTTCAAACTTTCTGTGTTATGAGGAAATTTTTGAAATTTCCATTTCTCCCTTCTTAAAAATGAGACATTACAGTGTTAAATTCACTTGTGTTTGTGAAGGCTTATTGTTAATAAAATAAAATTTTATTATTGTCACACATGACATTACTTGTCAACACCTTCAATTAGTTCAGCTCCTTAGCTCACTAAGAGTTGTTGCTTTACTCAGTTATCAGTATGTGAGTTGCATTTTTGTGCATCTTTTTCTGTTTAAAGTGAAAACAAGATTATATTGCTGAAAACATCAGTGGATAGGCTCATAACTTCAGTCCTGCATGGCACTTCATAACAAGAGTTATGTTTTGCTATATGATTGTTACAGATTCTATAGCACTTTGAAGTGTGGGTAATTGTATTACAAATGGAGTATTCAAGCAGTATTTGTGGACTGTTTTGTAACATGATACTGTCCTCAATTGAAAAAATAAGTGTGATCAAAAATTCTGACACATATCTGAATGAAACTTGAATTTCTTACAAGCTGTAACTTCCAGAGGGGAAATAGTTAAATCTTTTAGTCACCTATACAGGTTACTGTTTATCTGAATATATAGCATGGGTAAGACTGATTATCAAGTTCCTGGAAACCTTATATGAGGCTGCTACTGTGATATACTATTGTATGGGGTGAAAAAATATAAAGAAGGGCTTTTTCTCAATAAATATAATTGTTTACACTTATAGTCTACCTCAAAATTAGAAATTCAAGTGCGATCTTAATTTATGGTAAGGCTGATCTGATGGTAAGCTGGTCATCAAAAAAACCCAGCTTCCACTTAGCTGGGTAGTTAGGTTGATACCACCAACTTCCATTAAGTTTGGCCATTGTATAGGTGGTAAAGTAGTTTACTTCATGATCTCTCAGTTGAGTCAAACTGAAAGAAGTTTCCGTTGGTTGAATCAATTGACCTTAGGGTCACCAAAATTAGTAGTAATGAAAAAATAAAAATGAGCAAGTGGCAAGATGGTCTCTTTAGCAACAGCTTTCTGTTAAACCTGTTCAACTTACATGTGATGCCATACCTTGAAGCTGTACTGGTGTCCTGTACTCTTCCTATGGCATCTACTTTTAAATGCACACAGGATATTGCACTAGGGCAGTATTCTGCTTGTCTTCATATACTTGTTCTAATGCCAAGTGGTTTGTTTTTACTGTTTGTTATCAGCTAAGAAACTCCTTCAGAAATATTACATGTGTTCTATGTGATTTTTGACTTATCTGCCTAACCCACATGGGATTTTTTTTGATGTTCCTTCTTTTGTCTTCATGTATCATTTGATTATTAAGCAAACCTGGAATAGAGATCTCCTAAACATCTTTTGTGTAGTTTAGCAAAGAAATATTCCACGATTTTTAATATTCTTTGCTGGTAGGAATTTGCTTTTGACAAACTCTTCTGACTTTTTAATTTTCCTGAAAAGAAATTATTTGTTTCTCAGTACATGATTCTTTAATTTGTACTCCCATCAATGTTTTTAAAATTTGCTGTTTAATTTTCCTGGCTTATTTCCTACCTTTTGGATTGTAATATTTTCAAGGATCATCTAAAGTTTTTATTTGCTAAAAAGGGAATGATCTATTTGCCTATTATTACTTTCATATTTTCTTGGTTAGACTCATCTTTATATTAAGTATTACTTAATTTCCCTTCTCTCTTGTAGCACTGAGTGAATCATGATCTCTGTTGTTTAGTCAAGCTGCTTAAATTGATTATATTTTCTAAAGAAATCAGATAGCAAAATAGCTATTAATATCTTAAAGTAGAAATATTTGATCCATGTTTTAAAGGTTATTGATGGTAGTTTTAGATGTAGAAACTATAGACGATTTTATTAGGTCTTAAGATAGGTAGTGTGAATAAGAGATTTCTGAAGAAGTCTGAAATGCCTTAATGCACACCCTGTATTAAAGATCACTGATTTTGTTTTTCTTTTTTGTAGTATCTGTCTCCTTGGAAACCGTACATTGTCAAAACGCAGCTTTGATGTCTGTGCCAAATTTACTGAAAGCAATAATGAAACAAAGACTACACCTTTGTGGCGCCTATTCTGTGATAGCTCATTGCTTAATGCTACGTGTGATGAGTACTTTCGTCTCAATAATGTAACAGAAATTCAAGGGATTCCAGGAATAATGAGTGGAGTTCTAACTGGTAAGTTGAAAAGCACAATGATTTAAAAATTTTTGGGTGTTATTAATTTGTCTGATAGCTTGTTAGTATTGTAGTGGTCTAACCTGTCACTACTTCTTTACCTCTAATCTGTTGCTGTGAAAGATTGCTACCTTGAGCATGCTTCTTCCTATAAAATTTTCATCTGGTTTTTGAAGCTTAATATCAAGGTCTTTAATTTGGGGGTCATTGGAGTTTTTTAGGCACTCTTTCAAAAGCCACTGTTCAATCAAAAAGGAAAAGGTAGTAAAGTGCTTCTCACAGCTATTTTTTTAAAGTGTTTGACTCGTCTGTATGCCAGATACACATTTCAATAAACCATTCATTAATACATTTTTAAACTCTCCTGAGGGAGAACTTGTTTTCAGTTTACGGCTGGTGCAATGAGGAATGAAGTCCGGTGTCCTGTCCAATGTGTACAGCAAGTTAGAGATTGATTTTGAGAAAAGCAGCCTACAGAGTGTATAGATTTTTCTTCTGTTTACATTTCTGTTCAGTTGTGACAGCTTGGAATTCTAATTGCACAGTCATAGGATTAATCTTGAACATGTAATGGATTCTACTGTACGTGCACAAATAACGTTTCTGAGAATGAAATGGATGTTTTGATACCTCTCCCCTGCTTTCTCTTAAAATAAGGTTTGATTTATATAAATATGCAGTGTTACCTACACAGGGACACGAGGCAATCACTACTGCCACAGTAATTCAGTTTAAAATATCAAATATAAAGTGTAGAAATACATAAAAAGATAGTAAATGAAACATAGGCTTCTCTGAATGTAAATTTGTATGTTTAAAAAAAAAATGTTCTTAATAAAAATGAAATTATTTCTGATTTGAAATGTCTTTTACAAGAAATGTAACTTAGAGTTTGTTCTCTGCATTTTAAAATTTACCATATGCGTATCTACAGTTTTTCCTAAATATTTTTGCATTTCCTGCTCCAGCTCAGAAGATAACTGTACGCTCTTTTTTTTTTTTTTTTTTTTTTTTTTTTTTTTTTTTTTTTTGCTACTCTGTAAGATTTATACTACTCTTTTGCTTTTGGAGGTTTCAGGCTGAGCCCTGATTTTTCTTCTTTTGGAAAAATATGCTTTTTTCTGTTCATTGTTTTGTTCACTGTTGAGTATTTATTTGAACTAGCAATCCTGTATAAAAGTGCATTTTGCTAATTTACTCTCACGTGATGCTAAGATCTCTAAAGACCATTAGGAGTCTGCTGAAAGCTGAGTATGAGGGATATGCTTTCCAGTGTTCATTGCTTGTTCCTTAGCTGTAGTGAATTTCATCGATTGCATTATGTTTATTTACTGAGTCTATATGTTTTTTTCTAGTTCTTTGCAGTTGGTTTTGCTTCTACAACTTTGATTTAATTGAGTATTGCCAATAAGCTTTTTTATCTTGCTACTAGCTCACTTTTTCAGGCTGTTTGAGTGTACTGGATAGCACCGGTTAAATATTGCTGCTCATCCTTATAGAAGCTTACTGGTGGCTCTTCTGCATTACAAAACTACTTAGATTAACTTTTACCTGCTGTTTTCTGTCTTTGAACCGTTTTATCCATGGCTACTATAGATTCCTTGGGGGAGGAATATTTCAAAAATGTTGGAAATACAAGTGGACTAATTTAACTGGATCACCTTCATTTACGTTTCCCTCAAGGAATTTGAATACTTCTGACTATTTTCTTTTACAAAAGCTTAGTTGAGGCTTCACCAGTTCCTCAAAACGCAAGAAAATAGCTGCTGTTTTTTTCAGAACACAAAGATAACACCCATATGTTTACTATCTCTTATCAATTGCTGTTGTTGCTATGTTCATGTGCAGATGCTACTTCTGAGTCTTCCATTTCTATGTCTCTCTGAAATGCTTTTAAAGAAAAAAGTTAGCGTTACATTTGTCCTTGGGTAGCAGTACAATTTCACATCAACCTCAAGTCCTTCAGTATTCTTGGAGGTTTCAAGCTGAGTACTGGATTGTTCTACTTTTGGAAATACGTGCTCTGCTTCTGTTCACTGTGTAACATTTCTTTGAACAAGAACCACTCTAACAACCCCTTTTCTGGTGTCACATAATGCTAGAACAGAGGTGTCCTGCTTGCTGAGTGTGGCACACATTCTGGTACCTAGTGTAAGCTTGAGCTTGACTGGCAGAGATTTCTCAGGGAGGGTTTTCCTCCACTCAGTGTCTGTTCTGCATTGTATGTAGACTTTGGAGCTGCAGGCTCTGCACATTAAAGATTCATGAGCTGTAAGTGGATATACTCAGACACCATGACTGGGTGTCCCAGGAAGTGTGTGCCGAGTCCTCACGCTATTTACTAGGCACTCATATACAGAAAGTATAAATCTGTTATACGCCTTTTGTGAATGTTACCCTAACAGTAATAAATCATTCTACAAATGGCTGACCAAATATGCCTGTAACCCTAACGATATTGATATCATTTGCAAATAGCTTTGAACAACATTGTTCTGCTTCACGGTAGCATGCTGGTCTGATGCATTGTACCAGTCTTGGTACGTGTCCTAAATGTTGCTAGACGAGCCTCAGCAATCCATGAATGGTCCTGGAAGGGACAAATGTCTGGACTCTTCTGAAAAGTGATTCTTTTTTCTCATCCTAACTTTCAAGTCCACTTGGATTATCACTTGTGGGAAAATGAGTATAGAAAAGCTCTACATGACATGTTAGGAAATGGGAAAGTGATTTCTATTTAACAAAATATCGAAGCTAATTTTTCCCACTCATGGTGGCATGAACAGTTCCACAATTAAGTTGTATGTGTTGGAGTGGTCAGGCCATTGTCAGTCCGGTGTCACACTAAATAAAGGACACAAGATATTGAGTCCTTGTTAAGTATTTAAGTGGTTTCAAGTTGCAATTACAAACTGATTTTTGGACTTTCCTTTATGCTCTACAGGAAGTAGATGCTAATTTAGAGATCTTGACTTATTTTACATCACTCCTCAAATCTTTGTGAAAATTCCTGAAATTTACAATTCTCTTATTTCCTTAACTCTTCTTATGGCTTCGGTCTTATCTCTAGATGAGGTTATTACTCCTCTTCATTTGATTGAACTAACACACATATTCTGTAGCAATTAATACTTACTTTTAATCTTTATTTTGCTGTCTCTTACGTTTCTCATGCATACTTCCACATATGCTTACCAATTGTAAGGTTTCTGTTATGAATCTGGATATGTGTATCCTCTCTTTGGTAACTTATGGTTCAAAGTCAGTCTCATATTATGCTCAAGGTAACTTTTTGCTATTTTGGAGGCTTAGAATACTGTACTTAAGTTCCCTAAAGTTGTGCAGGATGGCTAAAAATTGGCTATTTGATCATCCTGGCAGTCCATGGGAATTGTTTATTTCTGTGCTGTAAAATCCTTTGTGTTCTTGACAGGGTGGGAGAGCATCTACTTTGTTTCCTCACATGTGGTAGGATAACTTGTCTTATTTCAAAATAGGAATCAGTGTTGGATGTTCCGACAGTCTTGTCAAGGTGCCCAACCAGTGTTCCCACATGTAAACTCTCACAAGTTACTGTTCTTTGATCCTCAGTCGTCTTCAAACAAACACCCTTAGTTTGCTGGGGAATTTAAACCACATTCTGCTGGGTTTTTTTGCTTATCAGTGATCTTCTGAAGTCTGGCTACACTGCTTTTGTCACCAAGTGGAAATCCTTCACCATGAACAGCTGAATCCTGAAATGCTGTTCAGGATTATTCTGTATAGCAGATCTCAAAGAACTCAAGTTACTGTGAACTAGCATTTCTTCCTTGTACTGGTCCTCAAAATACAAGAACAAGAAATATTAGTGTATGCTAAGATTACCTGAACCTGGAGATAATGTCCTTATTTTTTGACAATACATCCTGATAATTCATCTGTATGCCTATGCAATGTAAGTGGACATTCTACAAATATATTAGCATTTAATTCTATAATTAAATTTTTATTTAAGGGAAAATTGTGTATGATGCATTTCATACACTACTGCATTTTTACTGGGATACAGTGGGAATATCTACCCATTAAAATTGGTATTAATCATTTTTGGAAACATAATGATTTTTGGGTAAGAAAAGGTATCTGATTAATAGGATTTTCATTCTCACTACTTGATATCGTGAAACAGCGAGATGACACTGACTTTTGTTTTTCCCCTCCCTTATAGATAATCTCTGGAGTACCTATTCAGAAAAAGGATCAATAGTTGAGAAAAAAGATCAGCCATCCATTGCTGGATCAGAAGAGACAAAAATGGGTGGACTCCCTTATGTTTTTACAGACATCATGACCTACTTCACAATGCTAGTAGGGATTTATTTCCCATCTGTGACAGGTAGATACAACTATTTTTCTTGAGTGAGGATGTGTACTTATAGCTGGAAAAAGAATACTTTTCACACGTGTAACTGTTTATTGGGGACATATGATGTTGCTAGTCTGTGTGTCCAAGGTTATGTACCTAAAACCTTCTGGTGCTAGGGAGACATAGCTGGTGGCTGATGACTTTAGGAGGTTATAGGACTTAAACAAGAAATCTATGTCTGGAAAGAAAGCAAAATCCTCATGTGTTACTAAATGTTTATTCAAAATAAGTTTCATACCTTTATAATACTTAAATCTTCAAAGGCATGAGAGAACAGTTTAATATTAAAGTGACTGTTTCAGATATTCAAGCTGTTAATTGCATGGGATATGTTCAAATGTCCACTATTTTTTTTGACACTGTAACAGTGGAGACTTCTTTGTCAAGCTTAATTTCATTTTCCTCCGCTCACACTTGACTAAAACAACCAGACACATTTTTCTTCAAAAGTCCCAGCTTGAAGCAATTGTAATATCAAGTAACAGAATGAAACTCCCAAGTGGAAGTAATACCAAGTCAAAGTGTCCCTTTGTATTTTTATTTGAACCCCACTGTTACCATTTCTTTACTTCAGACTCTTTTATCAACATTTCATCATATCTGAACCTGTGGTTAGGGTATCGTTCCATGGAGTTTGACAATGGTTTTTCCACTGGAACATCTTGACATCAGCTTCCATGATTTTGCCTCCAACAGTCAGATCAATTCTAGAAAAGATGGCAGAATTAGTGAATTATTATATATTTTTTTCCCCTCCCATCACAGTATGTGCTAGAAAATACTTCTGTTCTCTTGTTGTATTGAAACAGGGATGTGTACATGTGATTTTTCTAACCATTCCTTTTGTTCTTGCCTGCTTCTTTCTTTTCTTTGTTTCTATGTTTTTATTCTTTAGTTTATTGATTTGCTTGCATATCTTATGATGGTTTGTTTAGTAGAAGGTTAGTGCATTTGGTCACACTAGGTAAAATTGCTAAATCCCTCTTAGTTTATAACATCCCTCCCCAATATTTTGCTACTTCCTATATTTCTTAATTTCGATAATGATTCTGAGGTTATAGTTGAAAAATATTTTTTAATTTTTTTAATCTGCCTTTTACTGACCTTTATAGGATTTGTTCATTCAACAGTGGGTAGCAACACAAATTTCTGAATAAAACAAAAGTATAAGTTGAGGATTTGTGCAGGATTATAATATACTATTGCAGTCTGCTTGGTAATCCTGTGTTAAATCAGGCTTAAAATTAAATGTTCTTGTTCTATTAGTTATTTCCATGAATTTCTGTTAATAGTTTTTATGACATATAAATTTCATCTCTTTTTAAGGCATTATGGCAGGTTCAAACAGATCTGGAGACCTAAAGGATGCTCAAAAATCTATTCCTACTGGAACAATTTTGGCTATTTCAACTACATCTTTTATTTGTATCCTTTATGATGTGACTTTTTTCTAGTCTACATTCTGTAGGTATAACAGTATAGGTTTTTCATTGGAAAGTCATTAGAGTTGCTTGAGTATAAAATGAATTAAATCTAACTTCAAAAGAAGTATTTTATATTTGTATATTTGTAATATAAATATTACTTATAGAAATCATTAAAATATCTCAAATTTTATTTATAAATATATATGTCCTATATTCTACTAGCTTCAAAGTCCAAGATATAATTGACATTTTTAGTTAAGTGTTGTGGATGTTTTTAGCATCATGCTTCAGTTGGTAGATTATCGTTATATTCAGTATAATCAAATCTTGAACCAAACAACCAGCAACAGAAATTTTTGTTCCTTCAAAACCTAGAGGACACAAATGCTGACTTATTTATATGAGGAAATACCTGTTCTGTTGTGTGATGTATGAACTGGCTACTTCCAATACTTCACAAATCAATTGTGCATCAAATACAGTCATAGAGAACATAAACTAAAACATTGTAGTAGGGAAGAACAAAAAAAAAAAACCAAAAACAACTATGAAGCACCTTCCCCCCCACACACATACTTCATTATCATGAACATTTTCATTTCATACCTAGGTGAAAAATAGTGGGTTTTCTCTATGTCGTTATCTATAATGTAATCTTCCTTCAGTCTCAGTTACAGATCTCTCCTGTATAGTGTTGTTTGGTGCCTGTATAGAAGGTGTGATATTAAGAGATAAGTAAGTCATATTCAACTTCTAATTTTACAGGGAGTATATATGATCATGGGTTATATTAATCAGATTTTATAATTACTCCTCTGTGAAATATCTATGTCAGATATATTTCTTTTGCTTTGATTAAAACTGGAGGGAAAGTCTAACCTGAGCTGGCTGCAAAAATGAGTCAGGTTATCAGGCTGTATCCTTTTGAAAAGCAGAAGCAGAATCTAAGATCAATGTTTGAAGCGGAATCAGCTTAATAAAATGTTCTTGATAAAGAAAATTGTAATTAGTATTTGCAGAGCTGATGGGTGGGGATAATAGAACTGGTATTACTTTGGGAGAAGTAATATGCTCCTGAGGAACAAAGACAAGAAAAAAATTTGACTTACACAAGAAGAAGAGTTTATGAGACTGCAGTGCACCATCAGACCTGTAACTCCCATTGGATGTATTTTTGTTTTAAAGCATCAGTTGTAGATCAAGAGTCATGTCAATTTTCAACGATGTAATTGCCTAACAACATTTAAGGCACAATACAAAGCATGAAGGGAATAAAAATAATGGAGATTAGTATGAACAGAATCTCCAGATTTTGATAAATTTCTCCATTAGGAGAAGCTGAGTTGATAAAGATGAAACTTTTGTTTCAGGTTTCACATTTGTTTTCTTGGTGGTGTCTGGTTCTCTTTGCTTTTGGTGATAAAGAAGTGGCAGTGGGTTATTGTTTGAAGGTTGATGGAGTTGATGCTGTGACAACTTATTTCATTAGTCTAGAAGGAAAACTAAAAGTTAAAAGCTGGATTCTATTCAAAACTAGTACAAGAAGCAGCAAGGGATCTTGATAGGCTTTTGACACTGCATCTCATAGCATCCTTGTAGGCAAATTCAAGAAATGTGTGTGAGATGAGTGGACAGTGTGGTGGATTGAGAACTGGCTGAATGGCAGATCACAGAGGGGTCATGATCAATGGCACAGAGTCTAGTTGAAGACCTGTCACTAGTGGTGCCCCCCATGTTTCTATACTGGGCCCAGTATTGTTTAACTTGTTCATCAGTGATGTGGTTGAAGGGGTAGAGAGCCTTCTCAGTAAGTTCACTGAAGATACGAAACTGGGAGGAGTGGCTGATACTTCAGAGGGCTGTGTGGCCTTTGAGAGGGACCTTGACAGGTTGGAGAGATGGGCAGAGAAGAGCCTTCTGAAATTTATCAAGGCCAAATTCAGGGTCCTGTACCTGAGAGGAATAACCCCAGGTACTAGTACTAGAGGCTGACTTCTGGGAGGTAGTTTCTCCTTTGCGGAGAAGGACCTGGGGGTCCCAGAGGACAACCAACTGCCTATGATCCAGAAGTGTGTCCTTGGCCAACAGAATCCTGGGATGCATTCAGAAGAGCATTGCTAGCAGGTTGAGGGAGGTGACCCGTCCCCTCTACTCAGCTCTGGTGAGTGGCACATCTGAAGTACTGTGTCCGTTTCTGGGCTCCTCAGTAAAAGAGAGACATGGAGCTTCTGGAGCAGGTCCAGCTACAAAGTTGATCTAGGGACTGGAGCATCTCTCTTATGAGAAAATGCTGAGTGAGCTGGGCCTGTTCCCCCTTAAAAGAAACAACTGACAGAGGACCTCATCAATGTCTATAAGTATCTAAAGGAGAGGTGCCAAGAAAATGGACCCAGGCTCTTCTTGGTGGTGCCAAACAATAGGATGAGAGGCAACGGGTAGAAACTGATGCACTGAAGTTCCATATGAATATGAGGAAGAAGTTCTTTCCTGTGTGGGTGATCATGCACTGAAACAGATTACCCAGAGAGGTTGTGGAGTTTCCCTCACTGGAGATATTCAAGAACTGTCTGGTCACAATCCTGTGTTGTGTGCTCTAGGACAACCCTGCTTAAGCTGGGAGGTTGGACTAGATGGCCCGCTGTGGTCCCTTCCAGTCTGACCCATTATGTGATTCCATGATTTTTACTTTAAAATGATATTGCTTCATCAGTAAAAATATCAGATATATTTTTTCTTCTAAGTAAATACAAAAACTGAATCAAACTGCCTAAGAAATAGTAAATAAATTCTGAAATTAGAAATTAAAGCAGAGCGAGTATCTATAAACTCACATTTTTGAAAGTAACATATTTGAAATTTACTGGGACGGGAATGTGGAATTTTGCAAGCTGTGATCTATCACTAGAGCAGGTTGCCTTGTAGCAGGAGCTTTGAATCTGTGAACTTTCATTTACAGTGCTGTCAGTTCTTGTTTGGTTGAAATCCAGTGTAACAGTAAAGTGTATGGATTTTTAGTTTTGTTTAAAGACTGTTTTTTGGTTTAGGTTTTTTCTCTTTTTTTTTTCTCCATTATGGTGGTTATATCTGCAATGGGAAAAAGTAGATTGTACCTCTTTTAGTGTTTCTCTCATCTCTTCAAGTTATTCCTACCTTGTGTCTAATTAAATCACAAGCATTAGAATTAGAATTAAGAATAAATATGCAGTTGTATAAATGTTATCATAGAAGTATATTTTTTTCTCCTGTAATTTTGAGGATGTGTTTTAATCTTTTTCCATCTGCTGAAAATAGTATGTAGTCATGCATCCAAGCTTGGGCATATGCAGTAATTTGAACACTGGCTTATTATGTTAACTTTGTTGTTGTGTTTTGTCGCGGTTGGGGTGGGAACGACACACAGCTTCAGGAAACCAGGAACTCTTTATTGCAGCAAGTGCAGCTACTTTTATACAGTTTTCGGTGACACATGTATGTGCACAGTTGGTTTGTCAGTAACATAAATAACTCACAATTGGACATACATCCACGCATGTCTAATAACCATGAGTCAGCATTCCTGACAGGAAATCCATTCTGTGTCACAGTCTTTTTTGTCCGTGGCTGACACCCTGCCAGGGCTAGACATTCCATCTTCGATTTCTCAGCTACACAGAGACCCCTGAACCAGCTGGGCTCTCCCATAGTGTTTCTTGACCCTGTTTTAAAAGCATGTCTGAAAAGAGAGAAAGCATTTAATTTTTCTTTGTCTTTCGACTTTTCCTTTTCTTTGGTGTTTTTTTTTTTTTTTTTTTTTTTAAATCTGAAAACATTGGGAAAAAAAAGATTATGGTATCACAATGTAGATAGTCTTAATAGGGATTTTGGTTGCTTACTAACAAAAGTAAGATGAACTACAAGAAGCTTACTTGCTTTTAAAACAAAAATGTCAGTGTGAAAGGGGGGTGAGTAAGGAATTACCATTTGTTTGTTTACTCAAAACAACGTCATCCATAAATAACATAAAGTTAGGTATCTAAAAAAATTAGAAACAAGGAGGTAGTATTAGATGGGATAATCAAGACTAATGAAAGCACCTCTTCCTGACTTCTACCCACTTATTTGCCATAGTACTTTAAAAATTGCATCAGGTAGCACAACAGTCGGAAGATGTGCAGAACGTTGGATGGTTGTGTCTGGTAATTTCTCTAGTTACTTGTCTGTATGTCAGTGTCACACTGTTAAAAGGAAAGGCTAATACTTTGTTTTGTGAATCACCTGCTTATGCCCCAGACTATAGCTGTATAACTTTTATTACTTGTAGAACAGACAATCTGTTTCCTAGCTGTCACAAGAATCTGTAAGATACATATGTGCATACTCTTGCTATTGCTGTTAATTCTGTAAAGTTTGCCAAAATACCTGATAATGGCTGCATGTCTGCTTAGAGGCAGCACCCAGTGTGAAGCAATTATAATGTTTTATTTTTAATAACAGAATAAAGAGAGATTGCTTGATTGGAAAATCCTACAGTTCATACTGTAACATGGTGTTTATTGTTAAAATTTCTGTTGTCCAAAAGATTGAAATATGGGCATTGAAACTATAGTAAAAGTTATTTTAATGCTTAGTGATCTTTTTAAAATTGTTTTTGTTTCCCCTGTTCTTTCCCAAGGTTTGGAGAAGCAGTTAATGGAAATCTAGTGGTTGGTACACTGGCCTGGCCTTCTCCATGGGTTATTGTGATTGGTTCGTTCTTTTCAACGTGTGGTGCTGGTCTCCAGAGTCTCACTGGTGCACCCCGTCTATTGCAGGCCATTGCAAGAGATGGCATTGTACCATTTATTCAAGTGAGATTTGTTTTCGTCTTTACAGTGCTTCAAATGTGCCTTCTGTTTTGACCAAAAAAAAGAGGCATAATTTCTGCTGTTTTTATGGAACTGTGAGGAAAAGATTTGGAGCTCGGTTCTGTTTGGGTACAATAATAGATCAGGCTATTGTAGGGCAAAGTTGAAGCTTCAGTATTTTTGTGCAATGCAATTTAATTATATTTGTTTTTACACATAAAGTTAGTGGTTACAAACTGAGAATACAAGCCATCTATAAATAAAAATAAATTAACTAAGAAGCAACTAACAACTAAACTTCTTGACTCCTGGCTGTGTTTACAACTTGTATTTGTGAACAGAGTTGATCTCATCTCACTGTGGAACTGCATAATACTTCTTGTGTCATAGAGATACAATTCTAATTTTTATTCATTTTTATAAGCTAAATAAAGTAAACAAAGATGTAACAGTAGAATTCTATCCCATGACTCCAAACATCAAGCTTGTTCCAACATCTCTGAGCATGTTTTAAAAAGAAATAAATCAGATTTTTCTTGAAGTAAGGGAGCTGGCAAACAAAAGAGGAGGAGAGAATTCTTGCTGGGCTGCTTCTCTAAAACCTAGACAACTAGACTTGAGTTAAAAATAAATAAATAAATAAAACTCAAAAAAAAAGAATAGTGTCTAGAGAGCAAAGGTGTGATCTCTGTGGAGAAGTTTGAAAGCTTACCTCAAGCCTTGCAAGACTATCTGTATCTGTAACAGGAAGTAAATACACTAAGTATGCTTGGCTGGGAGGACTGAGTGGTGGTGGAGTTCAACTTATCAGTGGAAAGGGGTTGTAATGCAATAAGTTGTAAATGCTGGGTAGTATTGAGAGAGACAAGCAAAAAAATTCTCTTTTGCCTGAAGTAAAAATTTGGTACTGAGTGAGAGGATGACAGTATGATTGCACCTTATCAGGGTTAGATTTGAAAGGAGTGAAAACTGGAAGGAAAAAATTGTGGTTTGGAAATTGAGAGTAAGGGAATCAAAGAGAAACAGGATGTTTAAGGAGGGATTTGAGACTTGAGGTGTGCTTGCAGTTTTGGAGTGATATGGCTGCTGCATGGACAGGCAAAATAACTCAAGGAGATTAATACAGAACCAAGAGTATGACATATTTAAAAAAAGTAAACCAAAAGACTTGAAACATGAGCAGAAAAAAAGGGGGATTTTAATATTATGGTAGGAAAATTGATGGATTACAAGCTTGGAAAGCTAAGGGAAGAAGACAGTATGGAGAATGAATTAGGGTTTCATCTCTGTAATTGAATGGAGGAGTATGGAGGAGAATAAGTACAGCTGGAACTTGAGGCGAAGCATTTTGCCATCTGTAACCAGTATAGCTGGATGGAATTCTCCACAAAGAAAATTACCACAAGCAAAATGATTTTTGGTAGGGCTCTATGTAGGATCATAGGTTTATCTAAGTCCTCTTTAAAGGGCAGTATTATGTTCATAAGTACTGAATTGACACCTAATCTCTATGTTACAAAAAATACTGCCCTCAACTATATTAGCTTTTTACTAAGCATAAATCTCTCATGCATACAGATTTTAATTAACTTAAGAATATTTCAACAGCAGCTGTAGTGGGACGTTAATGTTAGGTAGTCATTGTTTACTTCAGTAAAAATATTTCATATTGGAAATGGGATGTTTTGCAATTTTAGTTTTTGCTTTTCATAGTGTAGATTGCATTATTGTCCTTTGTAACTAATGACTACTTTCAGTTCCAGTTAGAAGTAAGTTAGTTAGTTCACAGTCTGCACCATAGTTCATAACTGTGTAATGAACAGCTTTCCCTAATCTTACTGTTTACTTGAATTGAACTAGATATTTGGTCATGGAAAAGCAAATGGAGAACCAACTTGGGCTCTGCTCCTCACTGCTGGTATTTGTGAAATAGGAATTTTGATAGCCTCATTGGACAGTGTAGCACCAATTCTTTCAATGTAAGTATGAATGCGGTGGTTTGTGTTCTCAAGTTAAATAGTATTTTATTTTTAAATTAACTAGGTAATTATTTTTCTTGTTTAAATAATACATGCTAGACTTTGTTTTCTAGCAAATTATATTCCTGTTTGATCCTGGAGGTAATATGAAACAATAAAATGGTCTGGCTGGAACTAATTTTCCAGGCACAAAAAGCTTTTTATGTGACAGAGTTTTTGAATGCTAATAAAAATATGTTCAACTTTAAAAGAAGAAAGGATTTTAAAATAAAAATTTCTCCTATTTTAGGTCAAGTGCATCTAGTAGAGACAGACAGAACCATTTAATATTTTAGGATATGAACTGAATTTTATTTTACTGACTTTGTCCATAACCTAGCACCAAATTAGCTACTATGGAGAAAATTAACTCTGTCCCAGCCAAAAACAGTACACCATGATTGTCAGTTATTTGCTATGTTGTCTCGGAAATATTTGTTTGAGGCTCTATATTATGCTAATACCATATTTTGAGGTGTAATATTCTATAAGTATTCTTAATTTATGTCTTTTGTTCTCTTGGTCACTGTGAACACAGTGTACAGGAAAATGGGCACTTTACACTTTTTTGGATTGTGTTCACTGTTTTAATGTGCATCTGTCTAGCTAATTTCTTACTGGAAAGTGTTCTTTTATTCTTAACAGGTTTTTCCTCATGTGCTATATGTTTGTGAATCTGGCTTGTGCAGTTCAAACACTTTTACGAACTCCCAACTGGAGACCTCGTTTCAAGTATTACCACTGGTAGGGAATATTTCTTCATTCAGAATAGTTAAAAATAACTATACAGCCCTAAATTGTTGGTTTTATTGCAATAATAAAACAAAATCTCCTTTCTGACTTAAATGAGTTATGATTCATGCACTGAATACTTTAAAAGCAACATTTGTTTTCATGTGTTTGGAATAGCGCTAGTAATAACATTGATCATGAAAACGTAGCTAATGTAGATGGCTTGTGAAGGGGTTACAGGATGACATTTTATATTGCTTATAAGGCAAGAGACCTATGTGAAAATGAGGATGAAAAACATATAATCTATCTTTTATATATAAATAACAAGAACTGATGAAAACGTTTGGGAAGGTTGAGACAGTTTTTGTTTTGGTTATGCAAAAAATATGCAAAACCACAACTTGTACAAAAAAAATTTCATTCAATATATTTCAGTTGGCTCATTGACAATATGATCACTGGTTTTAAAATATGCTTTGGATGTTACATTTTATACCTGAAGTAGACCACTTAAAGTCAGTAAAGGTCAGTAATACTAAAGGTGCGGGTTTGGGTTTTGTTTAAACATTTCAAACTAAGATTGGGAAACTTCTTGATTTTTTTTTAACTGTATGTTAAAAATACATAATTTAATTAATAGTAATTCTGTTGAGAAGTTTTAGTGCTGAAATACCTTAAAGCCTAGAACATATAGGAGGTAAGCTGGTGTGATTCTAGGATGTAAGAGTTGCTTATTATTTTTCCTTTCAAAGAGTTGAGTGAAAATGAAATGTCACGGGTTTAGCTTTGTGAAAACTTCTTGAATGTGCTCAGTAGTCACACACTAGTTTGACACCTAACCCTCCAAATACATACATGTGGCAACAATTCCTTTTTGTTTTTCTCAGAGAGATCAGTGAGCTAGCTGATTCACTGTGTGACTACTTACAGCCAAAGCAGGTGTTGGAATGTTTGGCTGGAATTGGGGGTGGGATTTTATTTTTTTAGTGAAAGTAGAGTCTTATAGTAATTCAGGCATGAAAGAGCAGCTGTTGTTCTTTTTAAACAAACTACAAGACTGACGTCCTCGAGAACGGGTAGAAAGCATTCCCTTAGTTTATAACTGGACTCAATGCTTGCATGGTACTAAAGAAGTAAATTAAAGGTACTGAACAAAAGTTGCATCTGCTGACACTCTTTGTCAGTATAGTGAAAGCTAGCTCTAATTTGGAAAGTGGGTGAAAAGTAATTTGGGGTGTTGTATGTGACTAGAAGTATACACAAAACTGTCCATTCTAAGGTGATTTACATTAATCTTTGATAGTATTGTGGGCAAACCAGGCATACAGATTTTAGTCTGAAAATGCTTCTGTAATTTTTTCAGTTTACAGTCATTCTTTCTTTATAGCCTTCTCTTCTTTATTCTCTTCTGCTTTCTTGTATTAATGCCTAACAGACAGGCCACAACAGAAGTGAAGAATAGAACTGAAGAGTCAAATTGAATTTAAAGTGATCAACTATTTTTGCTGGAAGAAACAATGTTGTTTATTACTGTTTGATTTTTTTTTTTAGCTTAAATTCAAATCAACAGTAAGTGATAGTATGATGTTTTGGAACTGACCTTATTTAGTACTGATAGAGTTTCAGCACTGATTTGTTATATCTAATTCAGTTGTATTATTTGTGTCACACAAAGGTTCAGAATGTGTTTTTTGTAATAATCTGAAATTGGGACAGTATATTTTTACTTTTATAGTAACTATAAAATGACCTCTGAAGAAGAAAGGCCTTTCTGGAAGTTAACTTAAATAAGAAATTGACTTTGTAGAACATTCGCATGCCTATTTAAAAAAATGGAAAAAAATGGTTTCTTTTAGGACTCTTTCATTCCTGGGGATGAGTTTATGTCTTGCCTTGATGTTCATTTGCTCTTGGTACTATGCTTTGATTGCCATGCTAATCGCAGGATGTATATACAAATACATAGAATATAGAGGGTAAGACCATATATCTTATTTATTCTATATTTAATATCTTAACAATCAGCAAAAAGCACTTTTGTATAAAATAGATACAACTGAAGTAATACAATTCAGACTATTCCTTGAAACAAGGTAAGATTCTATCTCTGTTATGTGTTGTAAGTTTTTAGATTCTAATTCCTTTGGAAGCTCTTTTCCAAACTTCTCAAGAGCCAGAACTAATTGAAATAAAACCCAATAAGGCTGGGAAACTGTCATTGGAGCAGAGCTAATGGTGTAAAGTTTTGGTACTTAAAGAACATCACCTCTCAATATCAAGTAGCTACTATTACGGAACTGTTACATTATAGTTATTTTGTGCTGAAGCTCAAACTCTACTTTTTTTTGTGTGTGGACTTTAGCACTTTTTAGAATTAATGCTACTGAACCATAAAGAGAATCCACTGAAAATTACCTGTTTTCTGAGGGCTTAGATAATCTTTAAATTGCAATATTGCATTTGAGACAGACTCACATCTGTAGGAAATGCTGAGCAAGTAGGAGACTTGAAAAGCATGCTGAGTTCATAACAAAACCAAAACTAAACCAGCAAGCAACACAAAACCCCCCACCTAAACAACATATACAAACACTAGAGGTGTAATGTACGTGTTATCCTTTCCAAAGGAAATACACCCTATGCTGAAAAAAATTAGTAAGGTCTTGGAGCAGGAAACTGAAGCAAGGCTGCTCGTTTTGATGATTGATTAAGCATAGGTCGTAAGTGGATCAGCTGGTATAAATCACTCCCCCTGTGGATTCTCCATCTTCTAGTATCTCCATTTCCAGATTAGATGCTTTCCTGGATTTCTCTATTTAATGGGTTAACAATAAGGAAATTAGTTTTCCTATTTTAGCAAGGAAGTCAGATCAAATGGTAATAGTTCTGTGTGTGTATATAGGCATGCACATACAGAAAATTTTGCATACTTCCAAATTTGTATACAGGCTCTACAAATGTTGGCACATATTAGGACATTTACCTTGTAGAAAGAGAAGCTTTGCTAGAGGTAGCAGAGTTCAGTGAGAATTCATTAATTCATAAGTGGGAGGGTGGGCAAGGAGTTGAACCCCTTGCCATAGTAGAAACCACCCTCCTGCCCACTTTCAATCTTCAGTATTCTAATACTGGAATTAAAAGGACTGGAGTTTAAAAAACTAGGGGAGTTTAAAAGTGGGTTAAAAAGGAGAGTGGATGGACCTTTAGGTTTATCTGAGAGAGAAGCTGGGAAGGAAAGGAAGTAGAGAAAGCTGTGGTGGTGTTGAGGGGAAGATAGATATCCATTCAAAGTCAGTTTTCACTTATTAATTTTTCTGCTTTAAAACAATTCCTTTTAAGTAGCCTTCACTTATTCATTCTAGTGCTGAAAAGCAACTTAAGTAGCTGTCACAATTACAAAAATGCTTTTGAAGTATAAGTAAGATAGACCATAGTAAATAAATACTTGAGAAAAAATTCCCTTGAAGGGACCTGGAACTGCTTGGTTAGTCTTCAGTCACCTTGGTTAATCACTTTAAACACCTTGGTTAGTCTTCAATCTTGATTTAAATTTGCAAGACAATTTTTTTTCATGCATTCATGCAAAAAAAAGTGATCTTTTTTTATGCCCATTAACCCCCACATGAGAAAAAATACTTCCTTTTTATAAGTAAATGGGATTCTGCTAATTGAATCTCTTCTGTGTCCTGAAGAGCGGAAAAAGAATGGGGTGATGGAATCCGAGGACTGTCTCTGAACGCAGCTCGCTATGCTTTGCTTCGTGTGGAAGATGGTCCTCCTCACACCAAGAACTGGAGGTAGAGTGCTATGCTTTCCAAGGTCGCATAATTCTTGAAATATGTAAATGTATTGGGAATACTGCTGGTAAAGCTAGTGGCTGAAGTGAAATTCACCATTAAAATAGAGTTTTAATTTGGGCATGGTGATGATGTCATTGCAATAGTATTTTACTGCAACAGAATGCAGCTTATGGTCAGCATGTAATCAACTTTGTGGGAAATATGGGCAAACTAACTCCAATTTACATTCGTGGGGTTGTTGACATGGTTTTCAAAGGTGCAGAGGAATTTTAATCTTTGATTATTTATAGATTTTTCAGATCCAAAGGAGCAGGTATACTTGAGTCTCGCTGTCTCTGTGGAAGAAATGCTGCGATTCCTTAAGTGTGGTTTTTTTGCCTCTGCATGTGTTCCATCTGAAATACATTGTATAAATATATGAAGGATCGTTTATTAGTTTAAATCCATTTTTGTGACATTCTTTTTTTTAATCTAGCTTCATTCAATAATAACACTTTCTAAATTGCTTAGATATCATTAAAACAAAATCTCACATTTACTGGCCATTTATACATAATGAAGTTAGATGTCCATTATTTTTGCAATGTATTTTATTTACTTCTTAAATTATCAATTTTCTTCAAAGCCAATGTAAAAAATTACTTAACATTTAAAAAACAGAAGGATATCTGCGCATTGTCACTTCTGATGAATGTAATGTGATACTTAAATTATAGTCACCGCTGAGTGATGCAAGGTGCATGCACATACAATGTTCTGTTGCCCTTCAGTGTAATGGCATTATTTTATCATTTGTCCCTGGGACTGATGAACTTGGCATCTCAGAGGCATCAATGCAATGTAGTGTTGACATTCCTGTTAAATATCTGACTGCTTCAGTTATCCTTCTGTTGTGTCAGTGTAATTGCTAGAACTGGATTGTCTTGTTACATCTCAAACTGGCCTAGTTTTGAGGTGGGAAGTATGCTCCAAATCTTCATTGGATGAGGAGAAATGACAGGAAAAGTATAAAATGTTGGTTTGGGAAGAATAAACAGACTGGATATTGATTAAAGGAAATAGAATGCATCCTTATCTAGTATGCCATTGCAACTGAATTTGGGGTACTTATCAGTATGGTTAAGGGGTTGACTGTCCTTTTGGACAGACCTATGCAGGTAAGGGAATGGGTCAATAAGATCATAAAAATCCGGAAGGGTGTACCTGGCACAGACATGTCCAGTGGAGTGATACAAGACTGAGAACCTACTGTGGTGAAAAGAACTTATGGTTCCTGGTAGTAATCCTAGCAGTGTGTCTTGTCAGTGACATGCTGGATGGCATTGACAGGAGCATAGACAGTTGAGAAGGAAATATGTTGGAAGATAATGTTCCTTTTTTTTTCAGCACTCCTTAGAATACATCTAGAATTTTTAATCCAGGTTTATATGCCCTAATATAGGAATGACATCAATAAACTGCAGTGAATAGGACCACAGATGATGGCTGGAGCACAGGAGCAGGGGAGAGGGGAGCTATGCTTATTGAGAATGGAGGAGGCTGAAGAAGAGGCTAAAAGCTGTTCTAACTAACTAGTAAATATGCAAAGGTTACTGAGAAGATTCTTTACAGAAGTATATGGTAGGAGAATGAGAGAACATGATAAAATAATTAAGCGTTGAAGAGGTTACCCAGAGGTGATTTACAATGTTTCTGGAAGTTTTCAAAATCTAACTGTATTGAGCTGTAAACAATGTGGTGTGCATTCAATATTTAGTCATTTCAAGCAGGAGGTTGTACTAGATGACAATGGAAGGGTGATAACTTTGATTCAGTAATATTCTTTGTAAAACAGTTCTTTGAGGGAGCTTCTCAGAATGATGGTATGGTGATTCATGTAGGTATTCTGTACCTTAAGTGTTGTTTCTATTACAAATTATGGCTTCTCTGCTTAATAGTTGACTGTTTTCCATTGAATTGAGCTCTTAGTCTACTTTTATTAATTGTTAATTTTAATTTTCCAATTCGTCCTTGCTTATGAATATGTGTGTGTGCTTAACTTTTTTTTAGTTTGGTTATTTTTGTCATTTTTTTGTTTGGCAGACCTCAACTTTTAGTCTTGTTAAACTTGGATAACGAGCAGTTAGTGAAACACCCTAGATTGCTTTCTTTCACCTCTCAATTGAAGGCTGGTAAAGGACTGACTATCGTGGGCTCTGTTCTTCAGGGAATCTACTTAGATAAATGTACAGAAACTCAGAAGGCTGAAGAGGTATGTAAAAGACAGCTTGCAAGTACTTGCAATTTACATTAGTATTTAAATGTTGAATCTGTATTTGGGTAACTCATATATTGAATTAAAAGAAACTGTTGTAAAATATTGAATAAAGCATCTAATTTTGCTATCATCATAGTCAATGATTTTATAAAAGAATAGGTTGGTGTGCATAGCAAAATGTTTTATAAAATTTTCCAGTAGGATGAGACAATGCAGTTACTTCTTAGCTTTTTATTTTCTTTAATATTGAGAGCCCTGCTCTTACAATCAAGTTACATTCTTGAAAAAAAGCCCACAAATGATAGAGTTTTAACAAATTACCTTATAAGGAAAACATTGCATATATTTAACAAAAATTTAAGATTAAACTAAAAAATGCAGGTGTTTGGCATAATACAATATTAAGGATGTGATTTTCTATGTTCTAGAAATACATAGCAAAATTAGGATTAGGAGCGGTGTTTGTTGGAAAAATGTGAACAGCATCCTTCTTGAGATCCTCTCTTTTTTTTTTCCTTTCTTATTTATCTTATGTCTCCAGGGAAGGTAGGATGAAGTAGGAAAAATAATAGGTGTCACGTAATTCAAGATGACATCTAACTACAGTTAATTAATGTAAGTTAATAAACTAATTTACAAACACAGGGGAATTTAATTTGAACATTTCTTTAATAATAGCAATTGTATTTGCTTACCTATGTGAACTCTCCTACTCCTATTTTTATAGAATGGGGAAACATTTGGAGAAAATACCGTATTTCCCATATTTTATTGAATAAAACATCCAAAAGTAGGTTTTGATTGCCATTATATTTTCCATATTAAGTTAACCTCTTCAGTGTTGATCAAAAGGGTATCAATTGATATGTCTACTGTTTTGATCCAAGTAGTCTGCAAAGCTGTGTGAAAACACCTGTGATTTATTCAGACCTGGTATCTCTAAAATAGATGAGCATTTGAGATGTTGAAATGGATTTAACATAGGTAACTGCCCATTTTCTCCCAGTTTCTTTTTTCTCCCTCTTGGTATTCAAGCTTGTCCATAGTGGTTTTTGAAATAACAAAGTATAAAGCCAGATAGATGATCTATCAGATATCTCATGAAAAAGCTCTGTGAGAGCAATTAGGTTGAAAACATGGTGGGAGAAGTCTGGCAATTGATACATTGTGAAAGTAGTATTATTAAGCTGTTACTATCGTCATGGGTGAGTAGAAAACAAAACAGAGAATACAGGTCGGGACTCCGAAATAGAACAAAAATAACCCCTTTAAACAGAAACTGTTTACCCATGAGGATTTGAAATGTTACCTGTACTTGGCTTAACTTAAAGTCAGATACGTTTTCTGAGAGATGGAAAAGGAATGAATTTAATAGAGGCATAATCCATGGGATCTCTAAGAAGTTAGACCTGCTGTTAAGACTCAGGAAACTATTGCTTTTAAAATGGAAATGAAGATGAATTCTGGAAGTTTGAGCATCTGAAGGCCTCATTTGTTCTGGAAAATTTAAACTAGAAGGTGTTTCTAGGAGACCTGTAGGAAATCAAGATTCGCCTGGCTGTCTCTTCAAAAGAGAAAAGTATCTATTTAAACTGATATACCTTCACAGATACTGTTTGCACAGAAAGACTTGTTAGTTTTGCTAGCAGATTCTCTAAAGACTTTTTTTCTCTACTAAACAGTTTCTGATGTGAAGCCACCCTATATTAGTTCCAGGCATACTGATGAAGTCTGTTTCAGATGATTTTTGACAGGAATTTTGGTGCATCTAAAACTCCAAATATTGATGTACTGGTTCTTCCTTCTGAAACCATGCAGATCTCCCACACAAGTAATTGATAATGATGGAATTGTTAAGATTATTTAATCAGAAAATAGTAAATGCCAAAGCTGATGTTCCCTAGTCAACCCTGATACCATTTTGAATGCTTCTTTTAAATTACTTGGTTATGTGTCTGCATGTTTGTCAGTGTTCAAATAAGGAGAACCATGTTGAAATTAAAGGGGTGTGGGATATTTAATCTGGTCTGTTTTATCTTGTCATTATTTCGACAGTGATTCCAATTGTCTTCTACATATCTATTTTTCCATGTTGGGAACTGATAAATAATCAACCTCTTAATGTCAAAGGTGTCTAAGGAACTTTGGTAGCCTGTTCTTCTAAAGTACTGACATTACACTTTTCCAAACCCATCCAATTCCAAAAGAAAGAACTTGTCATTCCAACCATATGTTGCTTTGTCAGTCAGTGGGTTTGCTTTTACCTGAAGCAGTGTTACTTTATTTAACTTTATCAATGAGTTTTTACTCATGTCTTATTCATTCTTTGGAAATAAAAGGCTGAATAATTAAAACAATGAAAAAACTGTGTGTGGTGTCTTTTGGGGAGATAGTGTTTTGGACTCTAGTTTTCACAGAATAATGTTGACTCTCTTGGAATGAATGGTTTCTTGATGTTATACATTGTTGATAAAGTTTTACTATTATTTAGTGCTGTCGCTCCTTCTGGTGTTTACTATCAGTGTTGATGATTGTATTTTCCCATGTGTTACCTTTCTTTTGCAGAATGTTAAGGCCTTAATGGGAGTAGAAAAGACTAAAGGATTTTGCCAGATTGTTGTGTCTCCTAGCTTCAGAGATGGAATATCCTATTTGATTCAGTCAGCTGGTCTAGGAGGGATGAAGCACAACACAGTACTAATGGCATGGCCACAGTCGTGGAAGCAGACAGAAAATCGTTTCTCCTGGAAAAATTTTGTTGGTATGTATTTATTGACTTTCTCCTTTGCATTTGTTATGCAACTATGTAACTAATATATTTGCTGTGTGGAAGAAATATGATGTGAACATCTGTCAGACACTAGAATATTTCCCTATATATGATTTTATTTGGAGTGGGTTTTTTCAGCCCTCTTCAACCATGGCTTTGCTTTTTCTTCTCCTAAGCAGGTTGGTCACTAAATCCAGTGTTGTGGTTTAGGAATGGTACTCCCCAGTTTAGTGTTCCCACTGAAACTCTTCCAACCATGCTGCTGCTTGCTCACTCTCCCCTACTCCTCCCTCCTGCTGCAGGCTGGAGAGGAGAATTGGAGGCACAAAAGGTAAAGATCATGGGTTAAGATAAGAACAATTTACTGGAAACAGCAGTGAGATAAGAAAAGGAACAGTAACAGCAACAATATTAGTAACAATTACTAATAAAAAGTGTACAAAAGAAAGAGTGCAGAAATGCTCAACGCAGAGCTTAACCTGATGACAGCCATGCCACCCTGTTTACTCACTCATGCTCAGAACTGGTGCCACCTGACCACTCCCTCTGGTTTCAGAACTGGTACCACATTTACTTGACTGGAAGGAACTGCTTCTTCTTCATTGAGACTCTTCCCCCGCCCCCAGTAATGACATGAGGTGATAATCTTTGAGTCCTAGCCATGCCCCCTCCTGGCTACTGCAAAAATTAACCCTGTCCTGGCTGGAACCAAGACATTATTCACCCCTTATTGTATGCCATCTATGTCATGTCCAGATCGTACACCTTCCAAATATATACATCTTTATATATACATACACACACAGAGATATCTATATATACAAGCACAAGTATCATTTCCATAGTCAATGGTCACCCCTCCACTGGAAACTCTCTTGGATTCATAAGTCCATGACTTTGGGTTCTGTCTGTCCTAGATGTCTTCCAGGGCAGGAGGGCTGGTGTGCTGTTGGGTGGTTGCAAGCTGCATCAGGAGTTCAGAGCTGGTATATCTAGAGTACTCCATAGTCACTGTCTGTGGTTAAGACCACCCCTCAATCACAAGCCCATTTGTAAGTTGCATCTTTTCCCTGATGACCTGAGTCATCGTGGGCCCACTGAGCCAGAAATGTTGCCAGTCCAGATCCACCTGAGACATTTTAATCTTGGTGACCCAATGCACCTGTCTGTTGTTGCAGTGTTCTTCAGTAGCCCAGTTCTTGGGTATGTGTACTTTTGGTATGCCGTACTTTCACAGCCAACTCCTTTACCCAGACAGTGGTGTCTTGCCACAGTTCAGCAGCCCAGATGGGGTTACCTCTGTGCTCCCAGTTGGTCTTTTTCCATCGGTCTAGTCACCCCCACAGAGCATTTGCTACCATCCATGAGTCAGTGTAGGGGTAGACCACTGGCCATTTCTTTCATTCAGTGATACTTAAAGCTATCTGGATGGCTTTCAAGTCTGCAACCTGACTTGATCCACCTTGTCCCTCAATAGCTTATGCAACTCATACAGCAGCTTTCCATTTTTGATGGATCCATACAATACAGCAGGAACTGTCAATAAAGAGAGTGTATCACTTCTCATTTTCAGGTAGCTGATTATATGGTGGGGCCTCCTCAGAACGTGTCACCTCAGTCTTCTCCAGACTGACTACACCAAGTGACCTCAGCCACTCCTTAGTGCCTAGGAAAGTCTGTGCTTCCTTCTTGCTGGTTGGTGGGGACACAGCTGCTGTTTTGTTAACCATATCCATTGGCATCTGACGATGTCCATCTTGCCATTTTACTCCTAAAAACTGAATTTCCTGGGTAGGTCTCTTGAACTTTACTTTATGGCAAAACCTTCAGGAGAATCTGGATTATCTTCTCCCCTTTCTCAAAAATGTCCTCTGCTCTGTTCCCCACACGATGATGTCATCAATGTATTGCAAGTGTTCTGGAGCTTTACCCTTTTCTAGTGCAATCTGGATCAGTCCATGGCAAACAGTGGGGCTGTGTTTTCAGCCTTGAAGCAGTCAGTTGCAGATGTACTGCACACCCCTCCCAGTTAAAGCAGACTATGGCCTGCACTCTGCTGCTACAGGAATGGAAAAAAACACATTAGCGGTGTTTATAGTGACACCACTTGGCTGCCTTGGACTCCAGTTCATACTGAAGTTCCAGCATGTCTGATACAGCAGCACTCAGTGGTGGTGTGACTTCATTAAGGCCATAATAGCCCACTGTCAGTCTCCACTGGACTTGTGCAGTGGTCATATAGGGCTATGAAAGGGTGAGCAAGTCTTCCTGACCACTCCCTTGCTCTCCAGTTCACAAATCATCTCCTGGATGGGAGATGTGATGGTAGATGTGATACTTCGACAGTGCACTGTTGTGGTAGTGACCAGTACCTGTTGTTCTTTTGACCCTCAGCAGTCCCACAGAAAAAGGGTCTTCGTAGAGACCAGGCAAGGTATTCAGCTGTCTGATTTCCACTGTCCCCACAGCAGATATCCCAAAAGCCCTTTTGGGTCCTTGAAATACACTCTCCTGAAGTAATCTATGCCAAGGATGCATGGGACCTCTGGGCCAGTCACAATGGGGTGTTTTTGCTATTTGTTCCCAGGCTTCCTTCAGCTTCCAGTCCAGTCAGCTGTTGGGGATCCCTCTGCCACCCCAGAAATAGAGATAGATTCTGCCCCTATATATCTTGATGGTGTTAGGGTACATTGTGCACTGGTGTCAGCTAAAGCCTTATATGTACTCTTGTGGGTCTGATGTGTCGGGCTGTCAGATCCACACAGTACCTTTCCTCCACGTGGCTGGAGGCAGAGCCCATTTAGTCCTGATCATAGTACTCATTGCTCACTTTTTGTAAATATGAACTTCGAGAGGATCGGAAGTAACGTCAGCCTTTGTATTCTGTCTGAGGACTTGCCCACTGGAAACTGGACCAGTGTTTATCCTTGAAGAATTTCCTGTGGTGGTTGTTGTTCATACATACCTGTGCTGCTAGGGCAGAGGGGGGTTTCTATCCCACTTCCTCATGTCCTATGTAGTTATGTGGGTAAAATCACAGATTACCTCATGGTGCGTAGCCTCTCTCTTGAGCCAGGGTGTGCTTGCTCCCAGTAGCAGAGACTCTGTACTGATGGGGCATGGGGCATTTCCTCTCGGACTTGCTTAAATATTTCAGATCTTTCTGTAGTCTCGAACAGTCTTTCCAAGGTGCAGGTAGGTAGGGAGGAAAAAAGATGATCTTAATATTGCTGGAGTCTGGTTGTCACCTGAAGGACTCTTTTTTCTCCCTTTCCATGACATCAATGCCAATGAGTTGGTATCTGATGAGCGTGTGCTCTTTATAAACTTCCACCACAGGGGTTGTGTAGTCTGGATCTCATCTGCATCTACAGGGGATTATTCATTATTTGAATCCCTATAGACTACCTCTAGCACAGCTAATTCTCTCAGTACTGGATACCTTGCTTCATGGCATTTCACCTACTTACATGCACTACTAGATCATCCTTGAGAGAATACCTTTCTCTCACACTTGACAGGAGTTGCCTCCAGAGGCTTAGAGTTTCTGTCTTCTTACCAATCCCCTTGTCAGTGTCCACATCCTGGGGCAGAGATCCCAGTTGCTTGGCTTCACTACCATCTAGTTTTATATCGTGAGGCACAATATCCCAGCATCAGAGCACACAGGTCATCAGGGTCTCACCCAACTGGTGGCTAAAATGTTTTTGTGTATCTTACAACTCACCCAGAGATAGGGATTGTTTGATTATCTCTGGCCCTGCCTCTTCTTTCTCTTGTGAGGGCCCTGCTTCTTCTTCATCCTTTGCTAAGCGAACTGATTTTTTCTTGGATTTTGTCTTCTATATAGGCACAACTGCTTCTGGAACATGTTCCTCTGGCTCAGCTGCAGTTTTAGTGGCCGTGGTGCCTCTTGGTCTGCTTTCCTCCTCTTCTCTCTGAGAGTGCTGTCTAGTATCGAGCACTGTCAGATAAATAGTAGCCAGGGCCCAGCACAGTGCATAACTACGCGCCTCGCTGCAACTGCCACAGCATTTTTCTTTCAAATATTCTGTCACTTTATCAGGGTCCTGTAGTTGTTCTGGGGTGAACTTCTGAACCATTGGAGCAGAATAATCCTTCCAAAGCTGGGCCATTTTTCCCACTTTCCATGCCACTCATAGCTATCCACCCTTGGGACAGATCTCTGAATAACCTCCCTAGAAATCTTTCTTGACTCTGAATATGATGTAGACTGCACTGAGGAGACCTGGTAGACTTAGCAACAAGAACATGCTTTCCTTAATATCCAAATGGAATTCAAAATTCTCAAAAGCTGTTGTAATGGGCCTGAAGGAAGAAAAGGGGGTGAAAAGCTGGTGAAGAGCATCCTCCCCTGTCCTCCCCAGAGACTGGGTATGACTATTAACGGACTCCCAGAGGTTGCATCTGAGATAAATGTAGGAGAGCAACATTGAATACACATCCCAAATGACCTCATTGCCCTTGATGTTATCATGTCATAAACTGATAGCACGTAGTACAGCAACAAAGCAATCCTGATCCCTCTCCCTACTCTGAAAAATATCATCATCAGGAGAATATAGGGCTAGGTACCACACCCACAGGAACAGACCAAGCAACATTGTGACTAGTGTTTCCATACCTAATACAATAAATTCTTGGATCAAATTTGTTTCTAACTCACTCTGGGTAGATCTGTTGTTATCTCAACTCTCCGTGCCCGATATTGTCAAATGAAGATAGTTGTAGTTTAGGAATGGTACTCCCCAATCTAGTGTTCCCACTGAGACTCTCCAAACCATGGTGCTGCTTGCTCACTCGCCCCCTCTCCCCTGTGGCAGGCTGGAGAGGAGAACTGGAGGCACAAAAAGTGAAGATCATGGATTGAGAAAAGAACAATTTACTGGAAGTGGCAATGGGATAGGGAAATGAACAGTAACAGCAACAAATACTAATAATAAAAAATATACAAAAGAAATAGTGATTCACATGCAAAAATGCTCACTGTAGAGCTCAATCTGATCACAGCCATGCCACCCCATCCGCTCCTTCCAGCTTGGAGCCAGTGTCACCAGACCCTTACTTACTGCTCAGAACCGGCACCACCCAACCCCTCTCTCTGGCTCAGAACCAGCACCACGCTTACTTGACTGGAAGAAACCTCTTCTCCTTGATAAGAGACTCCACCCTGCCCTTGGCAATGATGTGAGGTGGTATAGAATAACTTCTGGGTTCTAGCCACACCCCCTCCTGACTACGGCAGAAATTAACCCTGGACTGGCCAGAGCCAAGACACCCAGGATATTCCTTTTTTGCTTCAGTGTAATCTGGGAGTGTTTAGGATTCTGAATTTAAAGCAGAAACAAAAGCTATGAATGGAAACTAGAAGTTCTTGATTAAATGTCTTGTTTTCCCTTGCAGATACTGTACGAGAAACAACAGCAGCTCAGCAAGCACTTTTGGTGGCTAAAAACATTGACTTATTTCCAACAAATCAAGAACGTTTTACTGAAGGAAACATAGATGTATGGTGGATTGTTCATGATGGTGGTATGCTGATGTTACTGCCTTTTCTCCTTCGACAGCACAAGGCAAGGACAGCAGAAAATGACTGAGATTTCATTTTGTAGCAATGAATGGTTAAAAGCATTTCGAATTAAATACTCCTTCACTCTGTTAGAATTATGTGTGGATAGCAATCACAATGTTACAGATCGTTATAATGTATCTTTTTATAGGTTTGGAGAAAATGTAAAATGCGTATCTTCACTGTCGCTCAAATGGATGATAATAGCATTCAAATGAAGAAGGATCTTCAGATGTTCTTGTATCATCTTAGATTGAATGCTCAAGTGGAAGTTGTTGAAATGGTATGTTACTACATATTTTTAAGGTGCAACTGGGTCTAAGCTTGGGAAAACAGATTTAGCTTTTTTTCAGATGAAGAGATGTTAACCCAAATATAGAAATGCAAAGATCACAGTCCCACCAAGAACAAGAAGTTAAGCATCTTAGTATGTCACAATATGTGACAATATGTGTATGTGGTGGTGAGTTTAATGGGTTTGTCAAGTAGAGTTTGAGTTGTTTTGATTTTTGTTAATGCTTACTTTATTTATGAGGCCTAGTCCATAGAGGTAGTTCATTCTGGAGGGAAAAAGCTTGAATTTTTAGAAGTGGAAGGCTGAATGTGCTTAATCTAATAAGCCATGACATCTGTCATGAGAGAGGATGAGATATGTCCGTATCTCCAGCTGCTGTGTGACTGTCTGTCTGGAATAAGTCTCCAATGGGAGTGTGTCAGTTTTTGGCATTGCTAGCCTTAGCTAGGACTGAAAAACAAGACTGTGTAGCTCGAGATTCACAAGTCAGTCAGTGACAAAATTAATTTTGTAACTTTTTTCCTCTTTTAAGTATGGGTTGTAAACTGCTAAAGAGAAAGGACTAAAGCTGTAGTCTGTCTAGACCCACTTTTTTTGGCAACTAAGGACTTCATTTCCAGCACTCAAAGGTGACCAGCATAATGTCCAAAGTAAGACACATGATAAAAAATAACGCTGGAATTTTTACTCATTCTGAAGTGGGATGAAGATGAATCAACTGGTTCAAAACTTCTACCACCACTAGTTCCTAGAATGACCAAAACCTATCAAAAAGATTTATCATGCTAATCAACCATAAAGCAAATTTTAAAAATTGTTTAAGTTACTTAGGAAAAATTTAGTTAGTATTTTAAACTAGGAAGTAAGATAAATCCTTTAATTTATTTTATTGTTCTTTGCTTAGAGTACTAAGTATAAAAATTTTAAATGCTGTGGCACGTGCAGTTAAAAGAACGCAAACAGAATGCCATAAAAAGGCTCAGCCTTGGTTGGATTTTGAGCAAATACAGTATAGGAAGTACTCAGTAGTTATTCTTTTCTTATCTGGGTAATATTTAATCCTGAGGATCTTCCAAAAGATAAGAGACATGTCACAAGTCAGTGACAACACAGGTGACTGCTAGAGATTTTTACACTGTATTTTAGTTTTGAGCCAATGTGAGAATATATACTGTAATTTCTTCCTAATTGCTTCTGTTCGTGAACATTTCTCACTGATGAAAAGAGAATTTTGTTGTGCCTCTGGACACTTGTTAAGGAAACAAGTGTGCACACATGCTCAGGTGGCAGCAATGCAGACTTAGTTTAAATAAGTGCTTTCAACTATTTCTCACTTTGCAACCTAGTGGAAAGTCTGTTCCAAGTACCTAAAATTTGGATAAAACCTCAGTCATATTGTTATAGTAGGATAGTTCACTGTGTGAAATTGCTGTTTGAAGACTAAGCTTTAAGAACGAGGACAGAATTGATTGATCAGTTATATGCTTGGTATTACTCTGGTGCCATAAATACATCCAGGACTGAATGAATACAGGAATGAATGTGGTACACTGTCTAAATGGGGTTCTTCCAAGTAGTACATTTCTTCTGGTGTTTCTAATCCCAATTTCTTTTGCAGTTTGAAAACGATATTTCTGCATTCACATATGAGAAGACACTTATGATGGAACAGCGATCTCAGATGCTAAAACAGATGCAGCTGTCAAAGAACGAAAGGGAAAGGGAGGTAGGGACTTTGGCTTGACAAGATGTTCTGTGAAAAGTCTGAAAATAGTATTTCTTGGTGATGCTTTCTAATCAGTTTCTAACTAGCCAAAACTTTTCATAATTACATTCTGTATTTCTCTACAGTTGGTTTCACTTGCAAGATTAAAGTAATATGGGGAAAGAAATAATTTTTTATTTGAAAAGATGTTAAGAGTTTTCCTTAAGATAAGTGCAAGTATTAATTAGCAAAACATTTGAGCATCAGTTTGGAATACATTCAGAGCATTTCCAAACTTGACATCAGTAGCTAAGGTTCATGATAATGCAACTGTATTGATTAGCTTTGATTGAGATTTGGTCTTAGAATCATAGAATCATTTAGATTGAAAAAAAACTTTAAATTGAGTCCAACCACTAACCTAACACAGACAAGTCCACCACTAAACCATATATCTAAGTGCCATATCTACACATCATTTAAATACCTCCAGGGATGATAACTCAACCACCACCCTGGACAGCCTGTTCCAGTGTTTGATAACCATTTCTGTGAAGAAATTTTTCCTAATGTCCAGTCTAAACATCCTCTGGCACAACCTAAGGCCTTGTTCTGTCATTTGTTACTAGGGAAAAGAGACCAACCCCCACCTCACTACAGCCTCTTCCACGTAGCTGAATAGAGGGAGAAGGTCTCTCCTGAGCATCCTTTGCTCCAGGCTAAACAATCTGAGCTTCCTCAGCCACTCCTCATATGTGTTACAAACACACAATATTATATGATACAAACAATACAATACAAATTTGTTCAAATCTCACTGTTTTTTTAGCTTCTGCATTTTAAATGTTTTATGAATCAGCCAATTTCTTTCTGGAGGCAAAATTAGGCCAACAAACCTATGATTCTATAATATCAAGATAGGAATGCTATGTTTGCTGCTCCCCTATTCTTACAATTTTGCATGGAGGGACAATCTTCATGCAACAGTATTTTCATGAATATTTGTAACTTTTTAAGTCCTTTTCTTATTATTGTCAATGCTTTTTAATGATGTAAAAGGTAGTAAATGCTCTGGCTTTGCCATCACATAAAATTATTTCCCTTCCATGCCAAATAAAAAAGCTCTACTCTGTTTAACTGCTCATTTGTAAAACAGCTAGATTTTTTTCTTTTAGCTTTTCCTTTTGGTTTTAATCCTACATGTCCAAGCGGTTTGTTTTTTTAGGGTTTTTTCTTTTTATTTTTCCTCTTCTCTCGCTTTTTTCATTTTTCCACTTAAAAGGATATTTTAAGGTTGCTAAAGATGCCTATTATTCCTATAGCAATGAGCTGCTGTAAATTCTTTTTCTTACATGTCATGGTGGTTTTCTTTTTATTTGAGCCTGCCTAACATCCTTTCAGTAAAATTCCAAACTTTTCTGTCCAGCTTATTCAGTGTTACTGTTTCTTTATTGAACAGTAGTATTTTTCCAGTGGAGTTAGAATGATTAATCAAGTGATTCTGTAGTGATTCTATTCCCTATATCTTTCTTTCTTTATTACTCATTTTATCTGCATGTAACCATTGCCATCATAGCTTCTGTTTGTTCCTTCATATCAGACAGGGTAAAATCTGAGATGTTCAAAATACCATTGAATTTATTTCATGGTCTGAAGTAAAATCCTTGATAATTCCAAGAATCTTGAGTGCGTACTTACTGCCTTGTCCAAGAATAAAAGTCACATCCATCTGTTTTTCTGATTAGGATATCTAAATCTACCTTGTTCTTTTGTATTTTCATCAGAAAAAGTGGTTTAGTTATGCCATCACTTCCTCTGGAGCTGTGAGTTGGGTATATGCACTCAGTGTGCCAGGCCCTTTCATAATGTGATCATCTTCTCTTAAATGAGCTGAGACATCCCCTCCAGTTTTTTTGATGACCTCCAAAACTTTTATTTCATTAGTATCACTGGCTCAAATTAGCATTGCTTTATTTTTCATTTTCTGTTTTTGGACATTCAAATATAACCTGAGATTTCAGCTTTGTATAGTGAGTGTAATTTGTTTTCCTGTTACCACCAAGATTAGCACTTTAACCTCACTTTTTTGAGCCTTCAAACAAGGCTCAAACCTTCTCAAAAAGGAGAATTTATTTCTGTACAGTATTCTTTTGCTGTTTCCCTCACAAGCATGCTTTTATCCCTGAGTCAACACTCTCACCCTTCCTTCTTCTGTCACTTTTTAAAAATAGAACTAATTTGATCTTGCCTCTGATTTTTTTTTTTTAGAATTGGGGATCAGGAACTCATCAAATTTTTGTCTTCTTTTTTGAGAAACTTGGTTGATTTGTTTCTGTTCAAGTGTAAATATAACATGCCTTCAAAGCTTAAGATAAACAAACTTAAGTGCAACTGCCAAACATTTATTTATTTGACTTGACAATAGCGCTACAAAGATGAAAGAAAATGTAGAGCCTCACTGACTTCCTTGCTTCGCTTTCTGGTAGTTGTTGACTTCTTTCTCTCTGCCTAATCCTGAGTAAGGACTCTTGGGCCAGGCAGTGGTAGTGGGACATGTGAGAAGGTAATTATCCATTCCACCACCACATTGTTGGTGTTGTACTCTTAGGTAAGATTGGCAAAAATTTGGATGTGTGCAGGTGAGGAACAGAGTTGTAGTTTGTGAATCACTGGTTTTTAGAGTTAGAAAGTAGCTTTTTCACATGCCTAAATTTTTTCATACTCTTGTTTGTAGTTAAATCATCTGAGTATATACAAGTATGAAGGGATGTGACCCTCACAAAACAAGTGAATATTTGAATTTCCTATATAGCCTGGACTCAACTGGCTTCATGTTTTCACAAATGTCTGTAAAGGGACTTAATAATTAACTGCTAAACATTTAAAAAAGAGCCTTACAAGCTGTGATACCGTATCTCATCTATTTAAAAGAAAGATAATATGATCATCTGCTTTTTTTCTGTAGACCTTTTTTTTGTCATTGGTAACCTTTTTGTCCCAGATTCAGAGCATCACTGATGAGTCTCGAGGCTCAATCAGAAGAAAAAGCTATTCCAGTCCACTGTCTATTGGCCAAGATGCCCAGGCCCTGCTGACTAATGATTATCAAGAGGAGGAGGTAGTTGGACATAGAGCTGGCTAGACATATTTTCCCACTGCAACACTTGAAGTGCCACTATTGCAAACTGAACTACACATGAACAACTTAATGACTCGTTATGGAGCAGTTCTTCATACATTTTAATTTTACTATTTTTCTAATTTTGTTATCTTGCCCTGTTTTTTTTTTTTTACTCCAGATGATGTTTCTGCAACATGAACTGCATTATCTTTCTCACACTTATTTTCCATAAAAGAAGCATATTTCTGAGAGTGCCTTAAGGGCCAGAAGCAGGATGTTTCATTGATAAGCATATTTCATGCTTTCACAAGCTATTGACTTTCTTTATAGTTCCTGTACTGAAGTACTGAAGCTTCTGGGAAACTGTCTTGATAAACTAGGTCATTTAAGGAGACTTCTATGCTTATTTGCAAGCCATCATTAAACCATAAATGTCATTACTACATTCTGCATGGATTTCTGAAAGGAAATGGACTGATGTAATCCATGATTTTAGGGTGCACTTGAAGTGTTGCTCATATCTGTGGATGTGTAGCCTAGTTTGTAGAAGTGCTGTATACCTTTGTGTTTCTCTTCACGGAGTATGAGAATGTGTGTTTCATGTATTTTAATTTGGTATCAAAATAGCAGTAACAAAAAAGTGCTTTTGTTATCTTTGGAGTTTTAGAAACATATGTTACAGGTCCAGAATTTCTCTTGGCCTCACTGTCTTTCTAAAAATGGCGGATTATCTTCCACTAAAGCACAGTTGTACTGAACTCATCTTATGGTTGTTACTTTGAAAGTTTAGTTCATTGGATACCGCTGCATGGTATTTACAGTATTGACATGTATTTGTTAGCTTTTTTCATTCTCATGATAGAACTGTATTCACAGTAACTTCAAATTTGTGATCTTGACTCATGATTTAATCACCTGTAGAAAAAGGAAGACTGTCAAACAAATAGATATTTATGCGAACCTCAGAACTGAACTCTAGGATTTGGGAATCCTCAAGGATAGGGACTAGGGAAATAATTTAGGGAATACAGAGAAACTCTAAGGCATTTAAAACCAGCTGCAATTACAGTTTGTGAACCATTAGAGGAATGGCTGTTCAGAGATCAAAAGTAGTATTCTCATCTGTTTGGTTTTTATTCATGCTTTTGATTGGCCTGAATGGAATCAATTCCTCTGAATCATATATATGGAGGGATGTAACTATGTCTAATGTGAATAGTTGAGGTTCCCAAATGGAACAGGAGCTTCAACTCATGATTTATCAAGTCTCTAAATAGCTTTCAGAACTGTTAAATATCTTAACAAACAGGACCACAGAAAAAAGAAATGCCACCTCCAAAACAAAAAGCCCCAAACTACAAAAAGAATCCTCCCCACCCACCAATTCACTTAAAATTTTAAGAGTCTAAGGTACTGTATTTTTATTGCATTTTATGGAAATAGAGAAGCCTATAGACAAAGTTCTTGAAGTTGATTTGAGTTTCTACTATTTAGAAGGGAAGAGAAGGTTCCTTCCTGATTATATTGATTGGATTTTGTTATGTAGTATGCTCTTGCATGCATAAATAATGTAACCTAGTAATAAAATCTATAGCTAGCCTTCAATATAGCAAGTCCCATATTGAGTTCATAAAGTCATGTGATAGTTCAGTTAAAGGCATGCGAAATGGACAATGTTTACAGCACTATCTGAGAAAATAACTGGGGAACAATGAGAGCACTGGCTTTCAAGTTTTCACTGGCAAAACACCTTGGTGTAAATAAAATACCATCTGCTGAGATTCAACTTAACTTTAGTTCATTACAAAAATAATCTTCTAGGTCAGATGTAATCCTGCAAATAAGTACATTTTTACAAACGGTTTCACTTCATGCTGAAAAATCTTCGTGCTGAAGTGAAACTCTCTTGCATTTGTTTCGCAAAGTAAGGTGGATTTTTCTGTAGCTTTTGTTCCACTGCTGTGAAATTCCTTTTCAAAATTTTTATGTGTAATTCACAAATGCTCTTTTTGGCTGAATCTTGGGATGATTATTTGGTTTGTGACCAGGCCCAGCTGATCCATGATAGAAATACTGCCTCGCACTCTGCTCCAGCAGTTGAAGCAAGTGTAGCTGCTGCTGTGCCAGAAAAAGTGCAAATGACCTGGACTAAAGAAAAGTTCGCAGCTGAAAAGCATAAAAACAAAGATTCAAATGTATCTGGTTTTAAAGATGTTTTCAACATGAAGCCGTAAGTATACTTATGGTGTTGGGAGTTTTGTGTTTCATTGTGTGTATTTTAATGTGTGGGGTTTTTTTATTTGCTTTTTTTTGTTGTTTTCTAGTGTTTGTTTTATAAGAGATTCTGTTTTATTTAAAACTGAATTACAAAATAATCTCTTTATGCGCTTCACTTAAATGCCAGCCTTACAAAAATTGCATGGACTTGGGTGAAATAATAGTGACTTCAAAGAGTCATTCAGAGGAATGTAGTGAATGAAGTTTAAATAACAGATTTCAAATTGTAAACTCAATTTATAGGTTGTACCAGAAAGCATCTATATTAAAATGCTTAATGATAACTTTTGTTTTTCTCTCTTCCTGTGGGTGACAAAGTATATATCCATGTCTTATTTACTGTGTTTTGTTGGACTAGAAGGAGTCCCAAAAAAGCAGATAGTCTTTCAACACATTCAACTTACAGTTTTGGGTGGATGTTTTTTGAGTGTGTTTTATTGTGTGGGTTGTTTTGGTTTTGGTGGCTTTTTTATTGGTTTGTAGGGGGTTTTGTTGTTGGCTGTTGGGGATGTTTTGGGTTGGTTTTGTGGTAGTTTGTTTGCTGGTTGTTGGTGATTTTTAAGTGGACATTCAGCCTTCGTCCTGTAAATTAAAGCATTATAAAACTTGTACAAATATGTATGTCTTGCTATATTAAGTATTTCTGGTTTAGATATTCCTTAATGACTTTTACTTAAATAGATAAGAGCTATCACCTGTGTCAAACTAATGTCTAAAAAGTATTTCCTATTACTACGTTAGAACTGTGCAAGACACAGATTTCAGATTTTTTTTTTTAAACTAGGATGTGTAGTTGGGGTAGAAATTACAGTTCAAAATTGGTGTGCCTGTACGATGTTAGTGTTGTTTACTTTAAAATGTGTCTGATGACAATTGTTTTTTCTATGCATTTGCTTCACTTTCACAAAGAGAATGGGGAAATCTGTAAGTCTAATTTTCATTTCACTTAAGCAACATAGACTGTGTTCTCTGCTTCTTGTGGTCCTGTACATTGTATGCATGTTTCTAACTCATAATTTGCAGTGCCTTTATTCTTTTGTTCCTTGTTTAATATACTGTGAGTTAGCAAATATCACTGAAAAAACATTCATCATTGTGACTTGTTAATGTTCTCTTAAATGTTATCAACTTCCTATTCAAGGTAAGTCACAAAACATGTGGTTTAGTTTCAGTAAGAATGTAAATCTTGACAGTACTCCTCTGCACCAGTTTAATATTCAGTTTTCTAAGTACATTAAAAAGTGAATGTGTTTTTATTCAGGAAAAATAGCCCCCATTGTGATACAACTACTTGGACAATAAGGATTATTTGTTCACAAAGGGAACTTTTGTGTTTCAGCAAAAGTCAGTTCTTGCCTGCTTTCTACCAACCAGTGCATGTGTAGAAATAACATAAGTTCACGCATACATTGGGTATGACAGCACACAAAAATGGGATAGTACTTCTCTTAAGTGGAACTCACTTGACTGCTGTTCTTTTTTTCAGAGTTCAGCATTTTCCTAATCTCGTCTGTTTAACAAGTTGAGCTTCTTATGAAAATTTAGGAAGCTTACTTTGTGTACCATATATGATTTAAGTTCTACCCGTGCTTGAAGGTTAAGTGGTGTTACTTAGCCTCAGTTTACACTGTACACAGTGCGAGCCTTTATTTCAGTGCTGAATTTTTGCCTCCTCTGTCACAAATTTACATCTTGCATTTGAGTTTTAGTTGAACAATGTTTCAGCTTCAATATTTATACATCTCAGTTACACACTCTTGCTTTTCTTCATAGTTGTTCTTTGGTGTTCTCAAGATGCAGTTCTCCTGCAAAATGGAGCTTCAAGCATTCTTCTGTTCCATATATGGTTTTTGTACAGTTGGTTCTTAGGATAGATGGCCTCTGTGATAGAAAATCCCCCAAGAGGGACTGATAAACTCAGCTTTAGAAATGTCATTCTCTCATGGGGGGAAGATTGGAGATAGCAGAGGGGAGAGAATCAATTAGATAGGGCTGGTCTCCATTCTGCACTAAACTTCAGGCCTTTTACTTTCTGTTTGTAAAGCATCTACTTTTGGGCAGCAGATATTTTGCATAAATGGGCTAAGGTAGAGTTTGGATATTTTTGTCACACTAGCGCATTTCCAGTCTTAACTAATTTTACACAGATAGCAATTTCTCAGGCACTGTAAAGACACTTCTTTTGTTTTGTTTGAAAAAACAACTAAATCGTACTAAAATACGTTCATCTCTGAAATCCTAGCAGTTTTTTCTTTGTGCACAAATTTACAACAATTATATTTGTAGATGCAACAAGGAAAACATTAGTTAATGTTAGTAATTTAAGGGGAGAGGCTCAATTTCAGTTCAGTGCTTACTGCCTTACTCTTATGACATGAAACACTAGTAATTTTTTCAAAATTCTATGGTGTTTCTGAATTTTCTTCACCAGATTATAGTAATTTACTAATGTTTCCAAAGGACCATGGGTAAAATCTTGCACTATACAACATAAATACTGTAATCTTTCCAGTGCTTGCCTGTAATTGCCTTGTTTGGAAATTCTTGTATAAATCCAGTTACTTTTTTATGTAAGTCAATAAACTGGATTCTCAGTGTTTTCTGACTGAACTTTAACTTCTGTTGAAAACAAGGTTTTGATTCATCTGGTTAAAAGATAACTGACAACTGGAAAATTTGTGCAATTTGGCAATCTGCTTAGAATTCTTTGAATTTCAGAGTTAAATGTTCTTTTCAAATTATTGCGTTTTCTCATTTGTTTTGAATGTGTACAAATACTGGTGTCCATGAAAATAGTTTATTATATATGCTTATAGATTAAACTTATATATTCAAATAAGTAATGTATAATTCAAATACGTAAGTATTATAACAATGCTTAAAAATATTTTTTTGCATGCTAGAAATCAGTCAAATGTGAGAAGAATGCACACTGCTGTGAAGCTTAATGGAGTAGTGCTTAATAAATCACAGCATGCTCAGCTAGTTCTCCTGAATATGCCTGGACCTCCTAAAAACAGAAAAGGGGATGAAAACTGTATCCACTACTGTATTGACTCCATATTTCTGGAAATTGGGAATTTGATTTTTGTGATTGTGCCATTGCCTTTGGGGTAACCGTCGATAACCGTGGGAAACGTAAGTTTGCCTCTAAGAAAATGACCTTTGATTCCACAAAGAAAGTTTAAAAAAGTATTGGTAGCGGTGAGGGGGGTTTATTGATACAAAGCATTTCTCAATTTTGAACTAATTTTAAAATCTCTTATTTTTATCTTTTCTGTGGGTAAGTAGGGCAGAACCAGGAATTTGTCCCAAGTTAGGCCTTACTTCCATTTGAACAACCAGGTAACGGGACAGTAAAGGGTGACAGAGGAAAAAACTCTTTGATAAATGTTGAACTCAATATTTGCATTGTATGTCAGACTTTTTGAGTGATTACTGGCTAATTTGTTTCTCTTTTGAATAAATTCCTTGACCTAATGATACTGCAGACATGGAGTTTCTGGAAGTTCTGACAGAAGGTCTGGATAGAGTTCTCCTAGTCCGAGGCAGTGGACGTGAAGTGATCACCATTTATTCTTAATCTATTTGCACACGTTGTTCAAACACAACACACATCCCCGATGAGAAAACAAAGTTATTTGCCATAATTAAACAGCTTCATTTTGTGTTTTAGTGCATTGAAAATTATCTGCAAGCTGAATCTTCTGATGTTATGGGGTTTTTTTCCTATTAAAGTATTATATTGAAGTAGTATTTTAAGCAGATAGTTATGTAGAAAATATTTCTATAGTGAATTAATAAATGGTGGATGGGTTAGGATATTTATATATAGCAAATTCTGACACTTGTTAAGCTGTGGTGAAATACAAGAAGAATGGTAATGTGATGGTATTTTTTAAAATATAGAAATGTAAGCAACTTTTGATTATTTTTATCTTTGTTTTGTGTCTTAATAAAGGGAAAAGTTTTAGGAAAAGTTGTCTTCTTTCCATACCAAAATACTGCAGAGATGTATACAATCACTCAAATTTGTATATTATGTGCATAAGGTATTTCCTTAATGTTCATGATTTGCCATACTTGTTAAAAATAACACATTATTTAAAAAAAAAAAGGTATTTAAAATACTTAGTCAGGTACCTGAAACCTGCAGGAGACAGTAAATATACAAGCTGAGTGGGTTTTTTTCCCTGAGCTACTAGTAGTTATTGCATGACTATACCAATGACACATGTAAGCATCCAATTCATAGGAAGGCTATGATGCAGAAACTCTGCCTGGCTTCAGTTATAATTGTACCCATTGATAAATCACAGGAAGTTTATGATATTTGTATATTTTGAAAATGTTTTCTGTATGTGCTGCTGTTTAAAATAAAATCTACTTTTCTGAACTGAACGAACTCTTAAGTTTTAGTTTTGTAAATATTTTGTAAATTTTTTAGTTTGGTAAATGTTGTTTAAGACCTTAAGTGTTTGTTTGGTATCAGAATATTGTTCTACTGTAAAAAGAAAGACATTATTTATACACATAAACTATTCAGTTTCTTTTTCTTATTCCCTTATAAGGAAGGCAAGGCAGGGGCAGGCAAAGCCAGGAGAGTTAAGGGTATGTATGCAAGGCAAGGCAAGGGATGGAAAAAGTAGGCCAGCTAAGGCAAGGTGTGGGTAGGCCAGGACAGAGAGGTGTAGGGGTAGGCAAGATAAGGAAGTCAGTGGAGGGGCAGGCAAGGTGAGGCAAGGGAGGGGTAGGAAAAGACCAGGCAAGAAAAAGGAAGCTAAGGCTGTATGTAAGGGACTAGAAGGGAGGTGGAGAAAAGAGGGAAAACAGCTAGGCCCAGTGTTTAAGGTACAGAGTATAGGCTACCCAGTGGACGAAAGACCAGCCCCAGCTTTCTCTTCTGCCATGTCCGGTGTAGAAAATACAAAGTGTAAACAATTTTGCTGCATGTTGCCCCTTTGATTCAGAACCTTGTAGTCACACCGCAATCAAATGCAGTCCCCTTCACTAGACAGCCTGTAAACTTCTCTCTCACTGCAGTGCTCTGCACCTTCCTTCTCAGCTGCAAGTCCCCTCACACACTTTCAAGGCCTGCAGAGTGTGCATCTCCCTCTTGCTCTCTTGTGTGAGGCTGTGTAGCTACTGCTTCAACCTTAGGAGACAGAAAGTGCCTGACTATTCTTGGAGTTGAGGAAGAGGGTGCAAAGCAGGAGTCTAAAGAAGCCTTCTCATGGCACGTAGCTCTGTGCGAAATGGAGTTGGAAATTTTTGCGTTTACAAACACATGGCAAGAGAGACAGAAGGGGAAAGTCCGAAGCGATGAGAAAGACAGTGCAACGCTCTTGCCTCTTTCCACACAAGCAGTTTGACTGACTGTGCCAACATCTCTTTCGCAGCGAAACAGAGCAGTTTGCAGCTCTAGCTGCAAAAGGGAACTGTGCCAAGAAAGAAAGCTTTCGGTGACCTCCTCCCTCTAATTGGACCCTTCCATGCACTCACAATAGCGTGGCAGTCCTTTTTGCTTTGCAGCATTTAAACACTACCCACTCCACTCTGTGCTGCATGTTCTTCTCAGCTAAATGTAGCCTGAAACACTTTCCACAGAGTCCACACTGTCCACTCCAGCTCCTGCAGAGTAAAACGGGGTGGGGAAAAATTGGTTGCTGCCTTAACCCTTTTCCTTGCAGCCTTTTGATAACACACAAAACTCAGAGGTGTTACATCTTGGGCATGGACCCCATGTGTTATAATGGAATCGTTTATTACAGTTCTTTCACATGTTATATACCCTGTTACATCAGCAGTAAATTCCTGTTAGTAACTTTTCTCTATCTACTTTTTAGTTAAGCATTCACTGAGCATGAGAAAAATACTCCCAAGCAATTTCCCACACACAAAGATACATCTCACCACGTCTGCTTTTATGTTGCCAAGTTCCACTTAAATTCCTCCCAGGGTCATATAATCTCAGTTCCCTACATCTCCCCTTTCTTTATTTTCTAAGGCACTTAAACATGTATGGACTTCTACCACCAAGGCTTGATGTATTGCCTTTGTGTCATAGATCATACAATCCCAATCAAGCATGGTAAACAGAGAATCATCCCCAATAGACCCAATACTGTAACCAAGCCACACGTAAGAACCTTTTTCACTCATGGCCCTAATTCCAAAATTCAATCCCATCCTTCAAAGGAGTTCCATCTGTCGTTCACTGTCAACTTCTTCGTTAGGTCCCTAACTGCTGCAAGCTTTTGTGAATGGAGGTTGATTTGTCACTCAAATTCATGCAACACATTCCATCAAATTCTTCGCATCCATGCCCCTGTGCTAAAAGCAAAAAGTCAATAGCAGTTCTATTTTGCAAAGTAGCATGTCTCACTGACTGAGCATCGGTCAATATATCTGCAATAGCCTGACTAGTAGCATTTGTCTCTTTTGCTAACCAACATCCTCATTTATTTAATCTAGCTGAAGCTTTTGCAGCTGCCACTCCAGTGCTAGGAAAGATGCAGCAATTCTTGTCTCCTGATTCCAAAATTCTGTGTCATCCCTACACTTGTAAAGGTGTGCAAATGTTTCCTATACCTATTATGGTGTTTAAGAATCACTGTTTTTTTAGGAGTGAACAAGGTTAATATTCCTATCGTACAAGGTCCTCTGATTATTTGTGCTGGTACTGAAGCCCAAGCTCTATCTCCACAAAGGAGGAAAAGACCAGACAGTAAAGTCATGTGACTTGATAGGATACTATTATATACATGTGAGCACCATAGAGACACATTACTAAATGGTCTGGTGCCTGTAACATTCCATGAGGTGATAACATTGTTTGTAAACATTATGCATCTGTGTGCACCCAGGGATCCTAAAAAGTTCTTGAGGGGTATTTGTACATGGCTGACCTACGTGAGATCACCACCCATCCCAGGGTCATAAGTGTCATTTCTCATAAGATTCTGGAAGGAGTATGGTGGATGCAGTGAGTGATTACAAACAGTAAAAACTTCCTGCAGATCTAGAGGTACACCTAATAAGCAAGTCAAAAACCAGTTGTTAGGTGTTCGTATCCTGACCCGTTACATTGCCTAATGTAACCCATATGTTCTGTTTCAGTTGAGCCACAGGCCATCCTGGAGTTACTGACACTATGGTCAGCAGTCCCAGCAGCTTTGCAAATATCACCCAGTCTCTCGTGCTGCTTCGCTCTCTGATGCATTGTTGTTGCTGTTGTCGGCATCAGCATTGCATTGTTAACTGAGGTATCAACTGGTCGGACAAAACAAACAGGAATCCAGTGTGGCCTCTTACCTGTGGAGATACAAGCACATCCTTTCCCACACGTTATTAATTCCACTAGAGAACTCCACTGACCAGTTTCAGGGTCCCTATATCTCACATAAGGTGTGGTTAGCCATGGGGGCTTATGAAAATGTCAAGAAACAAGTGTCATTATCAACCTTACTCAATTTAAAACATAGATTGCTTTCCATAACTGTTCGTGTGGAGTGATACCCGGGGAAGTCCCCCTTTTTTTTTTAATGTAGCATGTCTCTCCAGGTGCAGTGAGCACGTTCAACAGTTGCTTGACCAGCAGGAGAATGTGGAATGCCAGTAATGTGGCAAATTCCCCAATTTTGTAAAAAAATCAGAGTACTATTCAATTCTAACCTTGTAGTCGCACCACAGTCAAGTGCAGCCCCCTTCTCTAGACAGCTTGTAAACTGCTCTCTTGTTGCAGAGCTCCATACCTTCCTCCTCAGCTGCAGGTCCCCGCACACAGTTTCAAGGCTTGCAGAGACCAAAGGGTCGATCTCCCCTCCATCTTCTGTGCGAGCTGTGTAGCTGTAGTGGACACTGTGCACTCTGCCAGCCGGAAAGTCTTTCATGTTACATCTAACAGAGAAGAAAGTGCAGCGCAGAGCAGGGTGAGTAGTGTTTAAACACTGCAGCATGAAAAGAACTGCCATGCCATTGTGAGTGCACAGAAGGATGCAAAGAGGAAATTTCATGCATTTGCAGTGCAGTGGCAGTCCCTTTCTGCTTAGAAGACTTTCAACTGCACACTTCTCACAACGCGCTGCACGTTCTTCTCAGCTAGATGTACTGCGAAGGGCTTTCAGGCTGCCACAGTGCCCTCTACAGCTCCCTCACACTTAAATGAGCCAAGGGAAAGACAAGTTGCATCTTTTCCAAAACACACTACACCCCGGGGCTAGGCACTTTCCTTCTCACATTGTCTTTCCCTTCTCCCAGCACTCTCATGTTCTCTCCCACACTCGCAGATCTGATTTGCTAATGCTAAAGAGTCCAGCAGCTGAGCCCCTGAAAAATGTCCTAAACCTGCCTGGCAATCCTATTTACTTTAGACAAGGAACTTCAGAGTATTAACCAATCAGGAGCCAGCATTCAAGCCTGTGAAACAACTCAGCAGAATCAAGAAGATACAATAACAGTTTATGGACTAGGATCAAAAGACGAGTGCTTAAACGACCATGAATAGGAAGATAAGTGCAAGAAACGGACACCAGATGGGAGTAAAGACCCTGTAAATAATTACAGATTCTCTCGCAACAAATTTCCCTTGGAGCACTAGAGGTGAAAAATTTTTGCTTTACAAGAACACAGAAAGGGACTGCCGCTTCTTTGTGAATGCTTAAAAGTTTGCATTTAGAAGGGGTAGGTCACCAAAAGCTTTGTCTCTCACCACACTTCCCCCGCTGTGCGTTTTTCTCAACTGCAAGAACCCTGAAGTGCTTTCAGACTGGCAGAGAGTCCAGAGCGTTCACTCTGTCCATGCACACAGTTAAAACGAGGCAGGGCAAAACTGGTTGCTGGATTCGCTCCTCTCCTTGCAGTCTTTCTACCACTCACTAAATCCAGGAGCTAGGCACTTGCATTCTCGCCTAGAGAGCGTCCCTTCTTCTCTTCAACTCCCGCAGATCTGACTCGATTACCACAAAGAGTCCAGCAGCTAAGCCCTTGCCAAGTGACCTAGAAGGAAAACTCAGAGCTCATTTTACTGTTTCCCCTGAAACCAAAGCAGTAGGCCAAGCTTGCTGCTGCATTGCACTTCTCACCTCGTCCTACCAGGAAAACTCTCAATCTCGCAGCCGAGATCCAAACCGAGCCCTAGAACAGTCCAGGAGAAGAACAGGTGCGAGAACGGAGTTTGGGTGAAGCCAAAGGGTCCTTTATTCCAGGGTAGCACGGGCTTTTCTAGGGTTCTGAGGGATGGTGGGTGGAGCAAGGGAGGAGTGTGCTAATTAGGGACATATAAGGAATGTGGGGGTGATGCTGACCGTATATGGAAGTGACCACATAAGGGACATAATTGCATTACTAAATATGTAAGAAATACAACGTATAATATATATAAATATTGATAAACAAAGGTACACCATCAGGTAGCAACAGGGAAAAGGGGGTTCTGAACACAGGGTTCTGGACACAGGGGACCCCTCATAAAATTGACAAGGAGGGGTACATTTCAAGGGTGCAGAATACAACACTATGAAGCCTAAGATTTAACACAAGTCCACACAGCTCGGGTAATCACTTGCAAGTAGTAAGAGGGCACAGAAGGGTGCAATTAGAGGAAATTTTATGCATTCTCAGTGCAGTGGCAGTCCCTTTCTGCTTAGAAGACTTTCAACTGCCCACTTCTCACAGTGCGCTGCATGTTCTTCTCAGCTAGATGTACTGCAAAGGGCTTTCAGGCTGCCACAGTGTCCACTACAGCTCTGTCGTGGTTCAGCTGGTTCCTTGGAATTTTTTCCTTTCCCCCTGCCCTGTGTGCTAGAGCCATTAAGAAGTATCAGGTGAACAAAAGGGATGGCTCCTCACTAATCGCCCAGAAGGTAGTCTCCTAGGAAACGGGAGAGACCTTTTTCTCTCCTCTCCCAGGCAATGGGGCAGATAAGGAACTGCACTTTTTTTTTTTCTTTCTCTCATCTCCTGGGCAATGGGGGAGGAGGAATTTTTGGGGGGCTGGGTGTGGCTGGAGCTCAGGTCAGGAGGAGAGGCTGGTCGTGCCTGTGGGCTCGGGACCTGCTTGCCAGTTGTGGACGCTGCCTGGTTATTTTTTCTTATTCTTCCTTGTTGGAGGGGGAATTTGCTGCTGCTCTCTGCCCAGCCGTTGCTAGCTGCAGGCCCTGCCTGAAGCAAATTCCGACCAGCTGAAGATCATGAGGGTTTTTTTGCATTGGGAGAACTTTCTGTTTTGTTGCTGTTTTCCCTTCTCCCCCCAACCTTTCCCGGTGAGTGGGAAGAGAAGGGAGAAATGGAAGCACTTCAGAGTACAAGCAGCTGAGTACAAGGCGCTGCTGGAGAAGTGTGCTAAGAGAGAAAGCTTGTCAGGACCTATCCTTTCTAATTGCAAACTTCTAAGCATTGGCAGCCCCTTTCTGCTTCAAAACCCTCACACTGCACACATAAGAAGATGCGCTGCATGTTCTTCTCAGCACAGGGGTTCTGACACGAAACGAATGAAGTTCCAGCCAGGAAAAAAAGCCCTTACCCTCCCTCTCTCCTGTGCAATTGGTGAGCCACTCCTGGCAATCCATGCACACCTAGAGCTTCCTGTGCTGGCACCTTTGGTCTGGGAGGAATCTTCATTCTTGGTCCATTTAGGGACTCAGACGGGCCATTTCAGTGCTGGCCTTCGGACACCAAACAAATGAATTTCGAACCAGGAGAAAAAACCCTTACCCTCCATCTGTTTATGTGGAATTGGTGAGTCACTCGTGGCACTCCATGCACACCTAGAGCTTCCTGTGCTGGCACATTTGGTCTGTGAGGAATCTTCATTCTTAGTCCATTTGGGGAGTCAGACGGGCCATTTCAAGGTGCTGGTTCTGGCACCAGACAAATGAAATCCCAGCCAGGAAAAAAGCCCTTTCCCTCCATCTCTCCTCTGCAATTGGTGAGCCACTCTTGGTACTCCATGCCCTCAGAGAGCTTCCTGTGCTGGCACCTTTTGTCTGGGAGTGATCTTCATTCTTGGTCCATTTAGGGACTCAGACAGGCCATTTCAGCACTGGCCTTCTGACACCAAACAAATGAAGTTCCATGGAGGAAAAAAAGGGTTTACCCTCCATCTCTCCTGGCCATTAGGTGAGCCACTCCCGGGACTCTATGCACACCTAGAGCTTCCTGTACTGGCACCTTTTTTCTGGGAGGAATCTTCATTCTTCGTCCATTTTGGAACTCAGACGTGCCATTTCTCTGTGGGGGTTCAACACCAAAGAAATGAAGTTCCAGCCAGCAACAAAAACCTTTACACTTCATCTCTCCTGGCCTTTAGGTGAGCCACTTTTGGCACTCCATGCTCAAAGAGAGCTTCCAGTGCAGGCTCCTTTGGTCTGGGAGGAATCTTCATTCTTAGTCCATTTGGGGACTCAGACGGGCCATTTCAGCACTGGTCTTCTGACACCAAACAAATGAAGTTCCAGCCAGGAAAAAAAGCCCTTACCCTCCATCTCTCCTCTGCAATTGGTGAGCCACTCTTGACCTTCCATGCATACCTAGAGTTTCCTGTGCTGGCACCTTTTGTCTGGGACGAATCTTCATTCTTGGTCAATTTGTGGACTCGGGCCATTTCAGCGTGGAGGTTCTGACACCAAACAAATGAAGCTCCAGCCAGGAAAAAAAGGCCTTACCTTACCCTCCATCTCTCCTGTGCAATTAGTGAGCCACTCTTGGCACTCCATGCCCACATAAAGCTTCCTGTGCTGGCACCTTTGGTCTGTGAGGAATCTTCATTCTTTGTCCATTTGGGACTCAGATGGCCCATATCAGCGCTGGGTTTCTGTCGTGGTTTTGCTCACCAACCCGTCTTTGGGGCTGAAGATGGTTTTGTCCAGGTGGATTTCCAGACAAAAAAACCCCATCAAAACTCCTAGTGACGCCTTTACTACTTTCATATTAAAGAAAAACGGAAGAGAAGGTGGATTGCGCAGTTGAAATTAAGAGCAGCAGCCATGTAGAAGAAGCAGCGGGCCCAAGGAGGGCCAGACCTCCTCCTCCCCCAGCCTGGACTGGGGTCAGGTGTAGCACTGAAGCCCCCCTTTTCTCATGTAAGAGAGTGGAGAAAAAAAACTTAAAAGACTAATTGCTTGGACGAGAAACACTGTAGAAGAAATTCCAGCAAAGAGATAATGGAGTGTCCAAGGTCGAAACTGGCAGATGAAGCTGCTGCTGCAAGAGAGAAGAAAGTTCAAAGGAGCAGGGGCTGTGTCTCCCCCTTTCGCTCTCTCCCTTCAGCAGGGAAAAGACTTAAAAATAATCCCTGCTACCTGTAGAAGTTTGTTGAGGTGAAGAGACCCCATGTTGCTCGTGGAAGAGCCAACACTAGAGTAAGTTGCATGAGGAAGCCGAGACTTCGTGAGAGAAGACTGAAATGAGGCAGAGTCCGGTTGAAGATTTATAACCCTTGAGGAGGACGATGCTTATGCCGAAGCGAAGACGGCTCGGATAAGCTTCGGATCTCAGTGAGAGATCCATGCTGCTAGTGCTGGAGATTTGTGACCCTGAAAGAACCTCACGCTGGAGCAAGAACGTCTCGGGTGAGATGTTGAAATCCATGTGTGGGATCCATGCTGCCACTAAAGTTTTGTGACCCTGAGAGAACCTCACGCTGGAGCAAGAACGGCTCGGGTGAGATGTGTGGGATCCGAGTAAGGGATCCATGCTAGACCCATGCTGGAGAGGTCTATCAAGGACTGTTCTCCTGTGGGGAGGGACCACCATAGGGAAACAGGGGTGGACTCATAAGCCATTATCCCCTGTAACCCCGTGGAAGAAGATCCATGGTAGGCAAGTGTCCCCTTGCAAGCCCATGGAAGAAGAAACCTTCAGGGCCTGGGTAACCCCCAGCCTCCGGTCTTAGCCCAGGAGGGGGGTAGGCCCAGCCTTGGAGATGAAAGAAAAAGAGTTCCAGCTGCGACGAGGGTGCTGCAGAGTTATTGGAGAGAGAGCTGGAACTCCAAGAATGGAAAAAGAGACTGCTTCTCCTCCTTGGACTGATACAAAAGGGGGAGGAGTATTTTTGTAAATATATAGGACTTTTTTTTACTTAAACAGAAATTGTTGTAAATGTAGTTCTTTAGTAGTATTTTATTTTGCTAGTAATAAATGCTCATATTATTTTCCCCAAATCCAATCTCTTTTGTCTGCATAAACCTTCTCTCAACTAATAGTAATTGTGTGGGGGTTGTAAGCAAATTGACCCAGAGCAAAACCACGACAGTATATTACTCCTCAATCTTTTATAAATCTGCATGAACAATTTACACTATTTAATAATTCTAATACTTGTTCACTGCTGAGACAAATGAAGACTCCAATGATATCTCATTTTTATCAGCCTTTGAGAAGTATAAGTCTTTCCATGACTTGAAGGAAGCAGGCTAAAAAACCTCAAAAATTCTGTTTATTAGTCTTCAGAGATTATACTCAGAATGGTACCTCTCACAGTGTCATATTGCATGCAGTGTAGCTTTGTTTACCCAGAGTAAAGTAGGGCTTCTGGACTTAAATGCAGCTTGCTTTTCACCCATCTGCTATATGTAGTAGACTGACCCTGGCTGGAGGCCAGGTACTTGCTACAGCCTCTCTCTCACTCCCCTCTGCAACTGGACAGAGGAGAGAAAAAAAAAACAGTGAAGGATTCATGAGTTGAGATAAGAGCTGGGAGAGGTCACTTGCTGATCTCCTTCACGGGCAAAACAGACTCACAGTGGGGATATTAATCGAATTTATTACTAACAGGGTCAGAGCAAAAGAGTGAGAAGTAAAATAATCTTAAAAACACCTTCCCCCCACCCCTCCTTCCTTCCATAGTCTCTCTCCTCCCCTCCAGCA
>JAYRBT010000082.1:49158278-49196145 GCA_036023395.1 Myiotriccus ornatus
CCATTGAAATTATTGATGTGTAACTGATCACGTAGTTTTGTTTTGTAAAAGTATAAAAGCTGAGCTGAAAGTGAGGGTCTTTGGGAATCCTGATTTGGGACGTGCGTCCCCAGGTCCCCGGGCCCTAAATAAAGCACCGCATAAACTGACGTTCTGTTGGTTTGTGTCTTTGTTTTGGGCAACAGGAGGAGCAGTGTTTGCACCATACCATTCTCCAAAATCTATCCTTAGGGATATAGCTCCACATCCAAGTCACTGTGCACTAAGTGAGTGAATTTAGTGAATATCAGTCACTATGCTGAGATTGCACCCATTCCTACTTTTTATTGGAGGTATGTAGTTTCTACATCTTTTACTGAGAGAAGATTGCTCAGATTACATCCCACTTACCAAAGGCATGCATGGGGCATGCAACAGCCATGGAGCAACTGTTAAACAGAAAATTTCTCCTGTTTACAAGCATCTTACATTAAACAAGGTCTTGCAGGAGAGTAGTCCTGGAACAGTTAGTCCCTGCCTTCCATCTCTGCTAAGCACTAAATTAATCTGTGTGAACTTGTGCTCTGTGATATGCCCAAAGAGCACCTTTCACCAGAGAGCTGCCTGTACCTCAACTATAAGGGCTGGTACGACTTTTTACCAACCCTACCCACATTGTACCTTTTGGACCTTTTGTATGGCATTTTCCAGACTTCTGTTAAACTTGAGGAATCACCTAGAAATTTTTCTGTGGTCCATCGACTCCTCCCAGTAACCCAAAGGATAGGAGCTCTTCAAGCTCACTTGGGCACACTCTTTTGATGGCTACAAGTCCAAACTGTGCTTGGCTTTGGTAGTTGGTAAAAATCATATTACTATGTGATCATTGCTCATTTGTACCCTACACACTCTCATCTACTAACAAGAAAACTGTCTGAGGAGCAAGATTAAAGTTTGATGTGAGTGGCAAATGGACAACTAGCCAACAATTTGAGTGTTGAGTCATCATCCCTGGAGATATTTAAAAGTTGTGTAGATGTGGCACTTAGGGACATAGTTTAGTGGTGGATGTGGCAATCCTGGGTTAGTGGTTGGACTTGATGTTCTTAAAGGACTTACGCAAACTAAATGCCTTCCTCAAACTAAGCAGAAGTAGGCATGCTTCATATACTCTTGTGTATCCTGCTTGATTCCATTTATTATATTTTTATTACTGCATTATGCTTTTCCTTCTATTTTCCCTGCAGCAGCTGGACAAATTACTCACAGAACAATTCCATCTGTTTTCTGAGCTTAAACTCTTTGACTGGAAGGAAGAAAGAAAAGCCCAGAAAAAACCAAGTGTTTCCAGATGCTGCTGACTCTGTGCATCGTAGAAGTGTTCAAAAATAGTGCACAGAAGAGCTCCTAGCAAAAACATGACCTCTACAGGCTCACTCTCTGCCCCACAGTCAGGGGAAACCACAACAGTTTCCTTCCAGGACAGCACCTGAGCCAAATTCAGCGAAGCCTACCCCACAGGAGCTCTCCACCAGTAAAAAAAAGGAAATAAAAGGACATCTACAAGCAAAAATGGACTTTAAGACATTCATACAGAATATAAGGAGAGGTGTCAGTCTCAGCCTCCAGGTTTTAAGTGGAAGAGATTGCTGACCTGCAATGCAATTTTACTATTTTGTGTCTCATTGCCACAGTCTAGATCAAGACCATTTCCTTCTCAGTGGTGCATTTCTCTGAAGGGATGAAGTTAGTGTTTCAAGGCACTCTCAGTCTGCATAGGTAACACGGGCAGAACTGAGACTGGACTTGCCTTGATATTTCTCAGTAAGCTGTGGCAATGATTTAGATGATCCAGAAAGAAGAACATATAAATATGGGGATTGTATTTGTCTTGCTTGAACTTTTAATGCAACTGTTTGACTAATTAGTATTTTCAACCCTCTCACACCCTGTGAAATTAGTAATTTATGGATTCAAATTGTAGACACAATTAACCAATTTTACAAGGACAGTAAAGGCAGTGAATTGGAAGGTTTGTTGGTTTTCTGAAGAAATTTCAAGTCAGCATTTCTGACTGATCTGATCTCACCATATAACCAGAAAAAATACCTGGCTTTTTTAATACAAAATAAACCTAGAAAATATCTTAGATAGCTCCCTTGTAAATTAAGGTCTCTTCCATCTAAACATGTTTCCCAATTTTTAACGGAATGATCATTCTCGGAAATGAAAATTTAGGATGAAATTCTGCATAAATGTCATGTAAACACCACAGGAGGAAATGCCCCTTATTGTAGTCTTATACTTCTTTATTGTTTTGTATTGATACTACCACTGATATTATCAAGCAGAATCAGGTTTCTTAGCACACAATTCAAAGAATGAGACCCATAGACAGTGAGGAACATGGGACTGAAAGATTGGAGATAATGTTTTGTCATCTTTCATACCCATTTCTTTTTAAGACTGGTCTTGGTCATTCTCTAAACATACAAAGAAAACAACAGCTTTTTCCTTTTTTTTTCCAAATGAAGAAATCTTTCCAAAATTCTTTAGTTAATAATTCAGCAGAAGGAAAAGACTGATGGACAACAGACTTACGATTTCTCTTTTTTTTTTAATAATTGTGGCCTTTTTCTTTAAATGCATGGCATATGACAAGAAAATTAACAAAATATTGCATTATAGAAAGTTCTCATCAAAGCAGTTTCATTTCCTTGACTGAATGGAAAAGCGGGCATTTTTGAAGGATTTTTTGAAGAGAGGTGTGAGGTATTTTGCTATTCTGTGATTACTAAACTTACTATGCTCCTATTAGCAATCACGTGGGATTGGGCTGTTCTTTTTAAAGCCATTTAAAAAGAGGTGGAGTGGGCTTATGTTTTGAGAAGGAACAAGAACTTGCAGACAGCCCAGGAAATACTACTAGAAGGTATTCTCCTTATAGTGAGTTATTTCAATAGTCCTTCAACCAATACTAAATTTCATGTCCAAAGTACCTTATATAGTCCTAGCTACATTCTAAATTTTAACTTGCAACAAACTGCTCCTGATTAATTTTGTAACACTGATATCTACCCTCAGTATCAAATCAGAAGCTCATTGACAGTGTACAATTTGTTAAACTGTCAAGCTATTACTCTGCAAAGTCTCTCAGCTTTCCTCTTCCTTTTCATATTTGCTTCAAATAAATCCAATTAAGACCAAAATGAGATGAGAAACACAGGGTTTTCTACATTATAAGCCTGGAATCAGAATCCTGGTTCAGTTTTCTGAGGAGCAGGCAGAGCCTGGATTCATGCAGAAAAACCCTCTCAAGTTTGGATAACAGCAAAGAGATCAACTTGTTCATTGTCAAAGCAGTGCAGGTTTTAATTTAGAGCTTCCCAGACTGTGTGATGTCCTACTGTCTTGTTTGTTTAATGCTCTGAAGGGATCTTATATGTCATTTAGGTTTTGGTGTTGCAAATCACAGCTCTGCAAAGGTGCAAATAGAAGTAGCATTTACACGTTTAAAGAGAAAATGGAGTCAAACATGCTGAGCAGCCTCGAGGCTCCTTGCACCTTCAAGTTTCCACAGATGTTCAGGGTAATAAAATTATTGGTGGAGAGAGGTACACAACATAGGAACTAACAAAATCCTCTACAGCCTGCTGGGCCAGGAATTTTACTGGTTGAAATTTGCCCCTTTCTTGAGACCCAACATGGGATTTGTACACTATTTCCACACTACCAAGTGGTGAGTTTGTATGTCAAGGTTTGTGATTATGACAGTATGTTCAGTCAGCATGCAAATGGAAAATGGAAATTTTTGATGGAATAAGCAATAAATTTGGTATAATAGTTTCTCCTTCCACTGGCTTAGAAACTGCACTTGCGGATATTGTACATTAGCTTGGGGAGGAAAGCAAATAAAGAGAATGGTGAAAGACACACAAAAAGTGCTGAAGGCCTACTGGAAGAAAGAATGACTAAGAAGCTTCCTTGCCTCAGCCCTACCAGTGATTCCTGGTTTTTGCAAGAGTCACTTCAATATGACGCATAAAATCTCTGAAGGTATGTGATGCTGCAATTACTATTGGCCTGTCTTATGTCCATGTGTACAGAAGATGCTATTGGCAGGTGGCAGCTGTTCATACAGGACCTTTGGTGCCATTTGAATTCTACAGTTCATATTCTCAGTGAGGACTGAATATGACTCTTACTAACAAAACTGTTTGAATGACCTCTAGATTGGTATGTGCAGTCCAGCTCCTCATTTCAATTTAACTATAAAATTTCATACAAGACATGGATGGGATACGCTTCCCCCATATGCAACACTTACGTGCTCACAAATATTGTTACTGTGAATGCGTTTGCAGGTATAGCTAGAAAACTTCTCAAGCCCTTAATGTTGTTTTAATTGATAAACTGCAGCCTTATTAATAGCAATTAAAAAACATACTAAGGTACGAGAAAATCTTCTGAATAATCCTAGAACACATGTGGTATTTCACTTCATAACTCCTCCAATCATGTTACAAGGATGGCTGAACTAAGCCTCATAATGCTGCTATTGAAGATGCGAGAGAAAAGAAAACACACAGTAATTTTGTGATCAGGAAAGTCTGGGGATAGCACTGGTGAGCATGACAGCCAGCTGTGTACCCACTTAACCTCACAATGTCACCAGCTTTTTAAACTCTATCATTTATTTCCCTTTGGGGCAGTCATAAGTAAATATGGCGGGAATCTTAATGACGACTTCACAGAATTGATTAAATCATAACATATCTGACTGGGAATCATAATTGCTCTATCTAGATGAAATCATACGAATTAGCTTGCAGCCTCATATCTTGGGGAAGAGAAGCCACATTACTTATGAATAACATTAGTGCTAAGATGTGGGAACAAGCTGAGTTAGCCTGCACCTGCATCTAGTTAATTAGAAACAAAAAGGAGGATCGACCTCGACTGGTGTTTTGACAGTGCTGTGTTCTCAAAGTGGAACCCTGCTTAATGGTCTGCATGGTTTTCTCATGGCTGAAAACAGTCACAACATGATACAAGAGTGAATGTGTGGGATCAAAACACCAGTTTAGCAAGATCCTGGCAATTCTGATTAACTAAAAGGCAACACCAGGTGCTATTTACAAAAGAACCCTAATAAAGGGGAAATGCAGAGAGAGAACTGCGGAGAAATCCTGAAATTGAATTCTGTGTGTGCAGTCTCATTTCTTCATTGCCCGTAACTAAGCAGTTTCAAATTTGAAATCTAAAGAAAACTAACTGTTGTAGTAAGGTTTTTAGGTATAAGAGGAAACAGAGGTTTTTAATGTTAAGTGAACATGCTTCCAAAATGGCTTTTGTAACTTATGTAAACTCACCCTTCTTCCCAAGGTTCCTCAGTCTTATCTATACCTTTGGAATGTTCTAAGAGATAACTGAGAGCTTTCCTATTGGTTGTTAACCCTTTGTTATCATTGGCTGGGTAGTAAGACCTCCTGAACTCCCAATGGTCACTTAGTAATCCCCCCAAGATCTATTTAAGTCACTACCCAGAACAATAAATGCTCTCTGCCTCTCTCCTTGCTGCTGCTGTCCTGTGGTCTCTGCTGGGGCCATGAGATCCATGTGGTGGGGGGAGGGGGAGAGCACACTCCCCTCCAGGACTAGAGGTAAAAGGGAAACCTCTTGCCTGGGGCCCCTCTCCCTATTCACCCTCAACGTTCGTCAACTAACCACATGACACTGCAGGACTTCTGATGAAAACATAAAACCAAAAAATAGTAAGAAAGAAATGGAAGTATTTCAGCAAAAGGATGTTTTCTTCCCTATTTTACATCTCTAAAACTGAAGTAGGCAGAACCATTGGCTCTGTTTCACAGGACTGATGAGGCTCCACAAAGGTCTGTGCAATATAGATCAGACCAGCTGTGGGAAAGGAGAAGATGCATAGGGTTACAGCAGTGTTCTTTTCCTTGCTCTCTGCTGCTCTTTCACTGTCTCTTGCCTGTAGAAACCTAAAAATGATGCCTGAAACTCTCTATTAAAAGGCTCAGCAATTCCTTTTCTCTGGTCACACTATCTGAAGTGCAAGGGCAACATGCAGCCTCAACAAAGCAGGACAGAGGAAAGGAGTGGGACAGGCAGGGGAAGGTAAATTAAAAATGGTTTCCTAATAAAGAAGAAAATTCAAAACCTAATGACTGCTTTTGCCTACCTGAGTTCAGTAGCAATTTGTGTCATTTGGATTTTACTTCTTTTGTAGTCGTCTTTTGCCTTCACTTGTTTTCCCTGATCCCTGTAAATCTTTAAAACCTAAAGCTAAAAGAGGCTGCATTGCACACCAGCTTGAATATTGATTTTGCTAGAAAGTATAAAATCTAGTGAGGTAATAAGGAAATCCATCTAAGGTACCCTGGCAAAGGCTCCCATTAGTTGCTTTATCAGGCATCAATTCAAGAGCATCACATGAATAAACATCAGAACTTCTCTGGCATGTTAATACATCTGTTTCCTTATTGTCAAGTCTGCCAATAGACTCCAAGAAAAGTACTGTCTAAGGAATCAGTCCCTTCAAATCCAAAGAAGATTGAACATAGAAGAAAGCAGGGCTCAGAAGTGGGGGTGTGACAGTCAAATAATATGGGCACAGCTGCTTTAAACATAGGGTTGACCTGTGATAGATGCACAGCCCACCTCTACCCAATCTTGCATCCTAGTGCATGGTGATAGGGTGCCCCAGGTCAGGCTCAGGGCTTCCACTGTTCAGGACTGGAATTTATGTCTGAAAAAAACACAAAGCCTCAAATCTTGACCTCAAGCAACAGAAGTAAACTGATTCTGAGCTCCTAGATATGAACACCCTTCTGCTCTAGGGCTACCAGATTGACAAGAACCAGACACCTTATTTCAGGCTGTACTATGTGTCTTTTATGTGACAAGGGTCTTTTTCTTTACCCTGTGGGACCTTTATTCCTGTCATAGCTTCTTTCTGTCTTATCTAATGAGGTTTTTAATTCCTCGCAGGTAATCCATTCTGTCCTAATATGTTCATACACTGCCTGGCACAATAGGGGCCTAATATCAGTTGGGATCTTTATTTTCTGCTGTGATAATAATTTTATGAGAAGACTTTAATTAAGATTCATTGCTATTTAAGAAAGCTGCACTGTCACTTTATAAGGCTGTTGAACTGTTGTAACTCCTTCTGCTCCAGAAACAAGGTTTTGATTTTCCTTGTAGAACGGGATAAGAGGCTGAAGCACGAACAAGAGGCTATTTTGTTACTGAATGAGAAAATTCAGAATCAGAACATCTGAGACTTTCAGGTATTGGAGGAGTGTGAAACAACACTGATCACACTTCTCTGGAGAGGCACATTTGAATTCATTCATATTCATTTCATTCTTTTCCACTGTTTTTCAATGGATAAAGTACTTGCTCAGTTAGCACAGATCACAACTAGTAAGCGGGACACAGGTGTGTCCCACTGGGGCTATTCAACTTTGATATGCGAAACATTTATTACTATGACAAATAACAGAATACAGGCAGCCTTTTCCTGATTTCTTACTCTCCCACCCCTAAAATATGAAAGTCGGGTAGGATAGTAGAACTTTTGGTTAATGACAGTCACAAAAGTAGTGATGAGGCAAAAAGGAGATACCAAAAGTTGGAAGATAAGTTGTTTTTTTACCACCTCATCTCCTATCCTAAGGGAGCCTAAGGGCCCCCTTGGACCTCAACTGAAGATTCAACACAGATATCCCTTGCATGTCACTGTCAAGCTCTGGCCTTGTCACCTGCAAAAAACTTCTGCAAATACATGAACAGCTAAAACACGACAGTTCTTTTGTGTTCTTTGCTTAACCAGTTGCCTCTAGGAATGACTGCAGTCAGTATTTATTAGAAGGATTTTAGATAAAGCAAGCATCTGCCAAGGGTGGCAGGCTGTTAGAAGTCACGAAAAGGAACATGATGATGGTCCCACGTGGTGAAGAAAACTGTGGCACTCACCTCAACATTCTGGTACTCTACATCATTTCAATGACACTGTTAAAAATTTTGTGGAAAATGCTTCTTAATCTGCATCTGTAGTAAGATGCACCTTCCACAACAAGTAGAGTTTCCTTTACAACAGACAAGTCAAGCTATTGTAGACCTACTATGAAACAAGGTGTGTGTGTGTGAAAGCCTATAGTCAAGTATTATCTTGCTGGTAAATTAGCTTTTAAATGTTGACTGGACTTTCCAGAGATTTTTCTAAGGTACTGACAGAGAGAGATTATGGAGAGTAGGAAATAGTTATATTCACTTAGGGAAAAGAATGGAAAACCTAATTACTTGAAAGCTAGGGTCAATTGTTTTAATGACACTTCTGTAATATCCCACGTAAGGACTTCACTGCCCTTAATTTTTCATCTACAAGGAATAGCAATAATGAGAAAATGTTATTCTCGTTACATCAGGAGAGTTGTTCCCAATCTAGGGTTTCTCTAACCAGAGCAAAGCATGTTGGAAGCAGAGTAACCTGGATTCTTCATATCCTTGTCCCATTTAACAAACAGAGAAGTAAAAGCAAGGGCAACCAAGTCATCCCAAACCAGGTCAGACAAATGTAACAAGCACTTTTCTCAGGCTTGGGTTTCCTGCTGAGCTAATCTGTGAAGGACTGAGAGTCTGTGTGTGTGGCTGAGGGTGGAGAGTAGCTGGAGTAAGATGTCCAAGGAAACTTGGAGTAGCTGGTGCTAAAGAAATCTCATTCTAGGAGCTGATAGCCTTGTGGTATCATCAGGTTGTATCCAGCTTTTGCCTGGTGAGCCCACCTTGGCACTAGTTAGCAGTTTGCTGCCAAAGCTAGGCACCACCCAGGCAGAAGGACTTGTAAGCAGCATAGGGGAAATGTTGTAGCTGTGGATGGGACAGAGGAATCTGAAAATAAGGGGCAGACGTAGAAAGAAATGGAGAAAGATCAACAGTTGAGCAGGTGTAATGAAACTGAAAGGCCTGAAACTAGACAAAAGAGGAATGAATGTATGTGTAGAATGAAAAAGTCTATGTGTATCTTCATCAGTATAAATGTAGCACATATCAGTCAACAGAGTTCCTTCAATTAAATAAGTAAGCTTACATAGACCTCACTCAAAAATTCAGGGAAAAAAATTCACTTGTTCCTCTTTGCAAGGACACTTATGAGCATTTCAGCATCACAGATGAGCAAAGGGGTTAAAGACCACAGTCAGATTAAGTGAAAGCTCAAATGAACAGTGAGTTTAAGGCTATCCTAGTCCTTCATCTAGCATCCAATGGTTATTACCATAAGAAATGGGCTACAGGGCGAGACTACCTCTGACAGGACTAGGAGAAACTAGATGTTTGTCTCTGACAAGAGAACCTAGGAAATATTTTTCTAAAGAAGACCCCAACTACTTTTTTGCAGGCTGCTCTCCCCATGTCCCCAGCACACACAACGGTTGGATAGGAAGATTAGAGTCTATGTTTCTGCCTATCCCATTTAGCATCTGTTAATGTTACAGAATCACAGGAAGACAGGTTGAGAAAGATGTCTTGAGTGAAGTGGCAAAGTGAGCTGCAACAGCAGCAGTGGCTATGAGAAGTCACGGGGGTAAAGCCCTAAAATGAGCTGGCCAGGGTCTCCCAGAGTCAGGAAAACACAAAAAACAGCTGAGGTATCTGCAGAAACCCACAGCACTCACAAGCAAAGATGAGGTCGTGTAGGTGTTGCCAGGAGCAACTGCAACAGATTTAAATGGCTCCGGGGAGCACAAGTGAGCAGGGTGTGTGGTGTGTCAGTTTGTGTGTCGGTTTACCAGGAAGGGCTCCTCTCCTTAGAAAGGCCAACACAGTAGCAGAACCAGAATGCAATGTATAGAAGCAGCAGTTAATGCTGAGGGGAATTAGTATGAGCTCCCAACGTTATGGTTATGACAAACTATAGAGCTTATTTCCCAGTGGCTGTTGAAGTTGCTGCACCAGTGATGTCAGAGGCTTCCACTCAAACAGTCCTTCTGACAGTAGACGTGGCTCTGCAGCCACATGTTGTAAAGAGTGCCTGCTGCCTCTCTGGAAGCTAGGACTAAGAGTCTTCTCCTCTGCAGGAAGTGTGTCCATGTCAAGAATCACAGAATATGCTGAGTTGGAAGGGACCCACATGGATCATTGAGTCCGACTCCTGGCCCTGCACAGGACTATTCGCAAGAGTCCCACCACATGCCTGAAAGTATTGTCCAAATGCTTCTTGAAGACTGTCAGACTTGGTGCTGTGACCACTTCTGAAAATTCAAAGAAGGAAGAGATGTAAGGTTGACATAAGATATGGAACTAGAATGAAGACATAAGGTAGAGAGAGAAGCACGGGGAGAAAGAGAGAGCAATGAGGAGAAGGAAAGAAAGACGAACTCAGAGTCAGACACACAGGTGGCTGCAAACAGGAAAACAAGCAACCCGTGTCCCTGGTGCCATGCTTCTGTGCCAGAATGGCTATCAGGAAAGGGAATTCTGTCTTCCCTGGTAATCCACAAAGAAGGTACAGAAGGTCACACATTGTACTTGCTCACCTGATGCATCTCCTGGACAGTAAGCATCTATCCACTGTGAAGAAAATCCAGGGATGGACATCAGCAAAGAATCCAGCGGGAATGAGTTTGCAGATCCTTTCTAGGACTGCCTGATGGATAAAATATTCTCTCCGTGTGCTATACAACTGTGCAGACACTTTTCTGTTACTATTTTCCCCCTAGTTTAAACTTTTACTCCTTTTTTACTTCTGCTATGGGAGCTCCATTGGGTTGGGTTTTTTTTATTTGATTTTTTTTTTTTTTATGTAGCCTCTCAGATTCAGTCCTTTTCTGTGATGTTTTGTAGCCAGCTTGTCAGGCAAAGCTTTAGAGTCAATAAAGACAAGATCAGACCATCTCTGTGAGACTATTTAAGCAAGAGGACGTGTTGGTCTTCTGGTAGGCAGTGCACTGTGAGGTAGCAGCAATTTCAATACAACAGATAAGCATGAATTTAGACATGTCACTGCTAATCCCTAGATTAAAAAGGGTGAAGGAAATGTGTCAAAACAATAAAATACCTATTAAAAAGGCTGTAAGGATAGACACTGATCCATAGTTGGTGCTGATAGATGATAGAATGATGCCAGTGAAGCGTGAGCTGTCATATGGCAATGCTCTGTTCTGTAAAACCAGGTGAGTTGGAGACTTATGTCAGATTTCTGGGGATTTCCAGACATTGAAGGAAAGAAATAAGGAAACCAAATTGTGAATAAAAATATAATAGTAAATTATTTATTTTTAAATCCTTACCTTAATTTGGGTTTTAGTGCTTTAGCCTTTTGTTCTCTGGATCCACAGGGGGAAGGTAACAATCCAGCAGGGTACTCATGAACTGTGTGAAACTGCCGTCACAGTCACTGAGCCCTTCAGGGGAACAAATTAATTATGCTTTTTTGAAACATACATGGAAAGAGGATAAAGGTGTGAGAGGAAGACAGGTAGGAACTTCCAAAGTCTAAGACAGCTGGAAAGTCTCAGAGGCTGTGTGAAACACAGGGATTGTCAAGCACTAATCCCATGCTGCTTGTCTTAGTTTATCAGCTAAAAAAACATAAGTGAAATTCTGGGTAATAATGTTTTCATAATGTTTGTGAATGTTATGCTTTTCAGAAGGTAAAGGAGAGGCTCTAAGATGGCTTGTAAGGGTGCCCTGGGATGAGTCCATCATATCTTCTGGGGATGTTGTGGGAGAGATAGGTTACTGACCAGGACAGCAGAAGGCAGATGGTCATTGGGACCAGCACCCTGGCTCTTCCTGAATTCTGGATGGCATGTTTGGCACCAGCAAGAGTTCAAAATCATAGAACCACAGAAGGGGTAAGATCAGAAGGGATCACAGTGGGTCTTCTGGTCCAACCTTCCTGCTAAAGCAGGGGTGTCCTAGAACATGTTGTACCCCAGATGGTTCTTGAGTATCTCCAGTGAGGGACACTCCACCACCTCTCTGGTCAATCTGTTCCAGTATGTTGTCACCCACACAGTAAAGTTCTTCCTCATATTCAAGTGGCACTTCCTGTGCATCAGTTTTTACTTGTTGCCTCTCATCCTATTGCTTGGCGCCACTGGGAAGCACCAGGCTCCATCCTCTTGACACTCTCCCTTATAGACAGTGATGAAGTCCCTTCTCAGTCGTGTCTTCTCAAGGCTGAACAGCCCACACTCTTTTCTTGTCCTCTGTTGGACCGTCTCCAGGAGCTCCATGTCTCTTTTGTACCGAGGAGGCCAGAACAGGACACAGCACTGCAGATGCAGCCTCTCCAGGGCAAAGTAGAGCGGCAGGATGACCTACCACGATGGCTGGCAATGCTCCTCCTAATGCACCCCAGGATACCATTGGTCTTCTTGGCCAAAAGGGCACACCGGTGGCTCATGGACAGCTTGTTGTCCACCAGGACCCTCAGGTTCTTTGTGGAGTTATGAGCAAGTTAATATGGGATGTCTATTGTGTAATGGTCAAGGTGTACACGGGGAGTTGAAGTCCTGATGGAAGCCTGCGAAAGGATGACCAGTTATGGGTGTCCCAGGAAGAAGCCTTGAAGTGATTTGACAGGACTGTGCTCGCTCCCCCCACATTCTGTAACAGCGCCTTTTTAGGATATAGGAACTTGTTCAGTTTTAATAAAGCAGTCTCCCCTTTTTCACCATCCCAGGAGGGTCGTGTTTTTATTCTCTGCCACAGTCCTTCTCCAGAGAACTGCTTTCAAGCAGGTCAGCCCTCATCCTGTACTGGTGCATGGGGTAATTCTTCCCCAGGTGCAGGAACTTGCATTAGCCTTTGTTGAACTTCAGACAATTATTCTCTACCTCTGTCTCTAACCTGTCAAGATCCTTCTGAATGTCAGCAAAGGACTCCTGAGTACTGGCCACTTCTCCCAGCTTTATTTCAGCAGTGAACTTGCTGACAAGGCACTCTACCCCTTCATCCAAGACACTGATGAACAAGTTAAATAATACTGGACCCAGCATTGAACCTTGGTGGATGCAGAAAGGTTACATTCTTCTGGGATCTGCCATTCAGCCAGTTGTCAGTCCACTTCACTGTCCGCTCATCCAGTCCACACTTCCTGAGTTTGCTTATGAGTATGCTATGAGAAACAGTGTCAAAAGCCTTGCTGAAGTCAAGGTAGACAATATCCACTGCTCTCTCTTCATCCATTCAGGTAGTTATCTCATTGTAGAAGGCCACCAGGTTGGTCAAGCATGATTTTCCTTTGGTGAATTCATGCTACTACTCCTGATCACCTTCTTGTCATCCATGTGGATAGAGATGGTCTCTAGAATGAGACACTCCATCACCTTTTCAGGGATTGAGGTGAGGCTGACTGGCTGGTAGTTCCCTGGGTCCTCTTTCCTGCCCTTTTGGAAGGCCAGGGTGACATTTCCTTTCTTCCAGTGCTCAGACACCTCTCCTGATCTTCACAACCTTTCCAAGATGATTGTGAGCAGTCTTGCAGTGGTGTCCGCCAGCTCTCTCAGCACTCATGGATGCATTTTGTCAGGGTCCATGGACCTGTGGACATCATGTCTGCCTAGGTGGTCTCTAAACCCATCCTCCCTGAACAAGGGAAGGTCTTCCATCCAAGGTTCCTTTACCCTGGTCTCCCAGGTCAGAGGTTCCTGAGGGCTGGTCTTGTCAGTGAAGACCAATGCAACAAAGGCATTCAGTTACTCCTGCCTTCTCTGCATCATTTGGTTACCAGGGTCCCCCCTCCATTTAGTAATGGCTTGATGTTTTTCTTAGTTTTCCTTTTGTTACTGGTGTATTTGAAGAAGCCCTTCTTTGTTGTCTTTGACATCCTTGGCCAGATTTAATTCCAGATGGGCCTTGGCCTTCCCTGTTTCATTTCTACTTACTCTGACAAGCTCTCCATATTCATTCCAAGTGGCCTGTCCCTGCTTCCACCTCCTGCGTATTATGACAAGAGTTCTTTATTCATCTGTGCAGATGGCTTGCCTCCTTTGCCTGAGGCATCGGGGTGAATCGTTCTTGAGCCTGCAGGATGTGATCCTTGAGTATCAACCATCTCTCTTGGATCCCTCTTCCTGGCAGTGCCTGTTTCTATGGGATTCCTCCCAGGAGATCCCTGAAGAGGTGAACATTAGCTGTACTGAAGTCTACAGTGGCAATCTTACTTGCTGTCCTGCTTTCTCCTTGCTCACTACTGAACTCCATAGTCTCATGGTCACTACTGCCAAGTCTGCCTCAAACCTTCACATCTCACAGAATTACTGAATCAATTAGGTTGAAAAAGACCTCTGAGATCATCAAGTCCCATCTATGACAGAACACCACTATGTCAACAAGATCATGGCACTAAGTCTTTCCTGAAACACCTCCAGGGATGGTTACTCCACCACCCCCCAGGACAGCCTATTCCCATATCTAATCACTCTTTCTGTGAAGAAATGCTTCCTAATGTTCAACCTAAACCTCTCATGGTGCAACTTAAGACTATGTCCTCTTGTTCTATAGCTATTGCCTGGGAGAAAGGACCAACCTCCACCTGGCTACAATTTCCAAGAAGGAAATTCCTTGTTTGTTAGTATAAGGTCAAGCAGTACACCATTACTTCTGGGGTTTTGCACTGATTCTCTCAGAAAGTTTTCATCAGTGCTTTCCAGGAACCTCCTGGACTGTTTGTGCTTCTCTGTGTTGCTTCTCCAGCAAATGTCAGGGTAGTTAAAGTCCCCTATAAGAGTCATTAAATGAGAAAAAAAAGGTGGGGGGGAGGTATGTCTGGTATTTTGTTTAGTTGCCTTATGTTTTTGAGCCTTGTTCAAGATTTTTCCTTCCTATAAGCAGGATGTCTAAGAACTTAGTTGTGGCACTCTGTATCTTTTTGGAAAGTAAGTGGCATACAGGATGATATGTTCTTGGGCATAAGGTCCATGGTAAAATCAAACATGAACCTATCTGTCTCTCTCCTTGTTATAGATTAAGAGATACCGCTTTGGTGTCCTCTGAAGCTGTCTCTTCCCAGCATTCATTAATAGAGCATCAGTTTTCAGGGAAAGAAAAAATTTTTCTGCAATCTCCTATGAAATGTTCTAGTTTTCTAACTTTTTTCCCTGCATCTGTCTGTTCAAAACTGCCTGTACTGTTTAAAAGAAGGTTATATGTCTACTGGTGTTTAAAGTATAAACTTGATATCTGAATATTTTTATAGTTTGGTTTCTTAATTACAGCATTCCAAAAGAAACATTTCAAGGATAAAGATCAATTACTTTCTATGTTGCTTCATATTTGTTATGCTGCTGATATTTTTAAGTAAGTGGAAACAGGTGTACAACAATCAATTTAATTACATTAAACTTGCAAGTAGGGAATGAAATACACATGGCTATTTTCAAGGAGAGATAGTGTAAACACTAATTAAGCAGTTGGAAATCAGTAACTATTCCCTCTTCCCAATATATAAAATGGAAGAAGTCCTGATGGTTTCAATCATGACATTGTTATTCATACATTGCTAAGGTATAAATAAGAGGTGTCCATACTCAGACCAGACGTGATGCAGCCAGCTGAATTTTCCTGTCTGAGCTCTTCTGAAACCTGTAAAGATCCAAGAAGCATGATATAGCATTGCTTTCACACTGCCCATTGAGTCCCAAAAGAGAGAGTGACTTGACTAAAGTGAATAATTTTCAGAATTAATAAATAAAAATAATCTTCCAGTCTCCTTCTGGCTAAAATTAAGTCCTTAAGGGATGGCTAGTACCTTTCCAGGGCTGAATTACCATGTAAGATTACTGTAAATTTTGTGTGCATATGAATAAAAAAAACTTTGACGGGAGAGAAATTGATTAGCAAATTTTTCCAAATGCCTCATTATTAATTTCCCTTCTTAGAGAGTCCTCATTAGGATTTATCTTAATCAATATATGTGCTCCCTGCAGAAGCATAGACAGGCTCTTGGCTTTTACATCTAAAATAATTTTGATGGTTTTTTCTACTACTGCTAGCAGAAGTCAACACAGCTAAGTTAGAGTTAGAAGCTACTGTCCGGTCTGTTTTGTGCATTCCTCTGTGCAGGTCATTGCAACTACTCATGTGCCAGGCCACAAGAGGCAAGAAATGGCTAGTCAAATGCACAGAGGATGCACAACATGGTAAGGTCTCCCCATGCTGGTTAAGGAAGGGATTTCCCTATACCCTGTGGAGCAATGTCTGTGCTGACTGAGGAGAGGGAACAATTCCTGCTGCTCAGAAAACAGTGGTCAGCCCTGCCTGCTTAGCATTAGTGTTCACAAAGCCTGGCTGTGAGTTGTATTATCTAACATTAGAAAAAATAAAAAAAAAAAAAAAAAAAAAAAAGGTGTGTGGAATGGAGAGAGATTCAGTCTTCTTATTTTGTTCCTAAGGGCTCCAGAAAACAGCAGTGATACAGGTTCAGTCTTCACCTTATGCGCACCATCTCTAGTGAATCACAAACCAGTTCTGGGTATAATTCACAGAGAGGATTGTGGAGTATCACAAAGTCTGGATGGATGCAAGCTGTCTGGATAAATGGAGATGTTCCACTTGACATAAAGAAGTAGAAATTAAATGTAACACATACTGGACTATGCCCACCCGTCTCTGTGCATCTTTCTGCTACTATCATCTCCTTTTCCTGATGCTCTAAGGGGAAAGCCATAAAAATTCTATTCCAGAGCAGGGTGACAGAGGGGCAGCAGAGGGAGGAAAGGAGGCTCTTGCTCTCCCTGCTGACTTTACAGATATGCATCTGCAGCTTTTATTTTAGGTTGTAAGTGCATCCAGATGTTAAACTGAAAGACTGGATTTACTGTCACAGGAGCAACTTCAGCAGGGATCCACACTGCTGCTTTCACAAAGTCTCTGGTTCTCCTTCCACATATGTAAAAGCATTTGTGACAGTGGCTGTAGAAGGTGAGCACCCTGCTGTTATTCTTCCACAAGGTCCTCATGGAGATTTGCTTGTCACTGGAAACTTAGGGTGTTTGGTTTAAACATGCATCGTACCTTTGATGAATAAGAGTTTATGTAATAAAAATAGGGTCCAGTTCAATTTGTTTTCAAAACCTGCTTGTTGAAAGATGTGTCTGCCTTTTCTTTCATGTCTTATGTTAATACTTTTCTGGCCCTGCCAAAGAAAAATAAGTCTTTGTGGTCTCACTGGACCATTAAAAGTGCCTCATGTGCCTCTGCAAAATTTCCTGATATAAGCAGTTATTGTTCTGATGTTTCACCATTGATAAGGCATTTAAATAGCCTAACCAAAGAATGAGCATTCATTTAAAGTACAGGCAAAGAGGCACTTGATGTTTGAACACTGCTTGAATTGAAGCAGTCTGTATTAATGTAGCTGAAATAGATACCGACCACTGCATATCATCTGCACAAACATTCCTCTCTGTGACATTACCCTGGCATTGTTCTCTTCACATAACGCAGATGCTCTCTTTTCACTATGATATTACTTCAGAAAGAGACATTTCCTCAATGCCTTGTGGGCCAAAATAGTACTGCTGAAGTTAAATTTGTGTGTGATTGCCTTTAGGGAAAGCAAAGTGGCCCAGTGTATTCTGATCATGTCCAAACTCTATGTGCACAAAAGAAAAAGTATTGCATTAGATGATGTTTTCTGTGTATTATGGCAATGTTTTGTATTCTAATGGCTGCCTCATTAGAAACATTTTTCTAGTAAGGCACAAAATTTACGTTTGTGAAACAACTGAGAGTTTCATCTCCTGAAGTCCAGACTCCATTGAAGTCACTATTCTGGGACAGTTTCCAGTTTTTATGCTCTGTTGAGGAATTAACTTCGTGACATCTTGGCCCCATTAGACCAGTGGAAGTTTTTGCCGTGGACTACAGTAGAGTTAGAATGTTGTGTACTTTATAATAATTGAACTGGAAATTATAGGACCACAACCTTCTTTCTGCTTTACTAGTGAGCTTAACAACATGCTAGGAGCAAGCTTCTGCAGATAAGGAATCTGTGCACATGAAGCAAAGATTATGTGTCTTTAACAAATGAAATGTAATATACCCAACACTGGGAGCATGCTAAACAGCTTGCTCCCAAACCTTCAGCAGGTCCAGCTCTATTGAAGTTATAGGAAAAACTGATAGAATACTTATGGCTAACACACCTTTTTGCTACTACAATGCAAACTTGAAATGCAGGCAGTGAAATTCAGGGGAATTTAAGCTTGGTTTCAAATTCCATTGAGTAAAAGGATGTGTTCTTTTCTCCCTTTGAAATACTCTCTGTTATCTAGTTCGTGCCGTCACCTGTAATGGAAGAGCTGGTCTCAGACAGAGGACACCATCCTGCTCTAAATAGCAGGCAGTTATCTGCTTAGCAATAGGAACCAAAAAACGGCCACTAGCACACTTCCTTCCTTCTTCCCTCAATTTTGTTGTATGGGCTGGAGCATTGGTCTGAAAATTTAGAGATGTGGGATGAAGACAACGGCAAAAGCCCTGCATGACTGCTGCCATTGCTGCAGCACCAGTGCTGTCATCTGGGCTAGCTAAGATTTCCCAGGGTCCACCATGGGTTGAAACATCTCCTTGTTTCCCCTCAGCATTTAGACAGCTACACTCCTCTGAAGGCAGGTCTACAAACCAGGCAGTGTCAGTGGGCTGCAAAAAAATCCTTGTACACTGCTCTTGCAAGCAGAGTGCTTTTCCTCTGATGCCTTGTCTCAGCAACACAGCAAAAATATGCTTAGCAGGGAATCTTCTGAGCAAGCTGTTAAGAACAGAGGCATTCAAATAAACTGTTTATAAGTGGACTGTGAGAGTTTTTTATTTGCTTCACTGGTCACACCTATGGCTCTTTAGCATCCTTTTTATATCTCCCTAATTGTGCAGGCAAAAACATTTTCTCAATATTCTCAGAATTACAAGCAATAGTATTCACAATATGTATAAATATTTTGTATATATAGAGAGATATATAGAGATATAAATATATTTTTCAGTAAAAACAACTGCTTTCATCAAAACCATATCCTAATAAGAAAACTGCAGTCCTCAGCCTACCATCATCACGTGATGGTGATAAAGGGTGATCGAAGTATAAAGCAATAATACAAGGTGGTAGCCTTAGTTGCTTACTAGCTAATTTTTAGATAGAATTAGGATAGGGCCTTTGCCAGGAAGGTTCATAGACCATGTCAAATGTCTTTAACTCTTTGCCATCCTGCTGTGAGACAAAAACAGGCCGAGGGATAGATCAAGTTTACCAATGGGTGTCTGTCTCTAATCTGAGAGGTAAGCACATTTTGTAGGCACTGATGTTTCTCACACCCATACATGTAATTTCCAATCCTAGAAATTGTTTTCTTCCCAGGTTCCTGGTCTAGTAAAACAAAGCAGACAGTATGGAGGGTGTTAAAAAGGGGAGCTAACAAAGTGGTGTTTTAGAAGCTGTTAAATATTTTAAGCTATAAGTGCAAAAGGGCTGTGATAATATTTTAAAAGATAATGCTTGGATGCATAGTTGGAAATGCTGTAATCTTGTCAAGTCCATAATGTTTTAGCAGAAAGACCCTTTGTATCCATGCACAGAAAGACATTGGTTCAGCGTGTAATTAACTAGAGCAAGAACTGAGAGGGTAGAGTGAGAAACAGCAGCGGGTGCTCCAGGAAAAGAAAATCTAAAGCCTCTGGATGAAGGAAGACTTCTCTACGAGGTAAAGGTCAGCTTTCTCTTCATCCCTGCTCTCACCTTGCTCCATGCTGAATCAGAGTGATGGATTTAAGGAGAAGCACAAATTACATGGGCCAGATGTCATCTGCTAGTGCTTTGTCCCAAGTCTCCCTGGAATACAGTTTTCCACTACCATCTGCCATTTGCTGGATTTTAACATCTGTCTTTCCCTAAAATTAACTCTCCCAAAGCCCCCGGACATAAGGATCAATGAAAATTCTGCACTGGAGTTTTTACAAGCACCAAACTTCAAAATCTTTCTCCCTCATGTAAAGCTAAATTTTTTTCTTTCCTTATTTTCTCCTAGCTTGCTCCTCCTGAAGTAAGAAGAAAGACTTGGTTAAGCCAGATTAATCTACAGTCTGCACATTAATCTACAATCATTTTCATGTCAACTTGGTACAGTAGTTTTTTCTCTTTGTCTTTGCACAGAGTCTTGGCATGACCCTGACTCTTGACATAGAAATTCCCTTTGCCATTTTAAATGGGGCTATTCTCTTTCAAACTTCTAGGTTTTCTTTGTAATCCCCCTGAACTTTGTCGGGACAGCAGGAAGGATATTTGCATGAGAGTTACCTCTCAAGGTAGATACAAATCCTAGACCTCTCTAGGCCTTAGAGAGTGCTCCAGCCTTGAAGGCTTCACTCAGCAGTACGACAAATAAAATGGTTTCCCTCTTGGACCTGGGACAAATATGCTGCCTTTCAGGACATGGCAATGATTTCATCAAGTAAGCCTTCTGTTTAAAAAATGTGACATATCTATATGTTTGTGTCTGTGACAAATGCAACTTATGCCCCATATGCATATACTTTTGCATATGGGAAAAATGCAAATGTAATATTTAGTCTGAAATGTAATAATTACTCTGAAAAGTGAAGTGCATTGAGTGCAGGTTTTGATCTTTCTCACTTTTAACCTTCACAACTTAAAGGGAAGCCACCAAAAACAAGTGTTGACTGTACACTAAGCAATCTGTTTGATAAAAAAACAACACAGCACATTGATCTATTACTCAAATTGCAGTGGCATCAAAGTAATTTATTTAATCAACTATAGTCTGTTTTATATCTATGGCAACATTTATAAAGGGATTAAGTTAATAAATTGGTCCTTACAAGATACAATTCCTTAATTCTCCATATATAAATTTCCTTGGGCATGCACAGTTTAGGAGTTAGCATAAACCTGGAGCAAACTTTCTGTTCCACACAGTACACTTTCACACACAATAAGCAGCACACGCTGAAGCTGGGCTTAAGCACACCAAGACAGTGTAAGCCCTGAGTTTGCTTATCTGGAGTGAATATTATCTTGGATGTAACCACACATTACTGTGCAGAGAAGTGACTGAGGCTAAATCATTAACAGTTCTCAGATGCCTGAGATCTATAAAAGTGAAATCACCCTTCACTTCCACCTTATCAGCAGTTCTTATTTCATCTGAAAGTAGTGTCAGGGTTGGAAGCAAAATCTAAAAAAACCCTTAATGTAAACAATTGAATCTAAAAACCCCACAAAACTAAAATGGTACAAATGTCTTTGATTCTATATTAGTTTTACAGATTTTCATGGTCTTCTGAAGAAGATATGAAACATACAGAGGTGATAACTATGTCATCTTAAAGGCAACAGGCCTTCATGGTACTGATAATTATGCTCACCTTCATCTCTTTAGACAGAGGGTTTTGTATGGGAAGATACTGTGATATGACTTACCTGGTCATCTCCACTGTCTTATTTCTCTCCTTTGCAGCACAGTCACACCTCCTTCCCAGCAGACTCATCCTTGCCTCTGCAGGCAGCATCAGCTGCTCTGCCCCACATCTATGACCAATAAAAAACGCTTAGGAAGGTAATAGTCATACATACATACATGCATGCCTGTAGGTGCATGTGTGTATGTATGTGTATGTGTTGCATTTATCTGTTTTTTGTTAGATCTTCTCCTATTTTCCTATCTGTCAAAGCTGCACCACTTGTGTTCTAATGCACTAGCCCGGAAACTTTTAGACACATTCTTGTCTTTAATTACAGGACTAGTTTGCCAAGAACTACTTCTTCCAAGATGGGAATATTCGTGTACATAGAAAGGGAATTAAAGTGTAGATTTTTTTATGAACTATTTTCCAACTATTATTGTGAAATAAATGAGCAGGAAGGGTTAGAAAGCTGGCAGAAGTCCCAACTGTCTTAAAAGAAGGACAACAACTGTAAGCATTTAAAAGATCCAGCTGGAGAGTAAATCCTTCATCACACTGGTAATGCAACAGCCATTCTGTAAAGACTGGTATAAATATGCTGCTGTAGTTAAATGCTTCATGGCATCATGTGGTAGCCCTGGATGACCAGGGATGGATATGTAATCTTGCTGCGTGTGAGAGTCTGCTTTCCTTTTGAGTAAACTGATCCTGTAATATTCCCAAAGCAACCTTGGGATCTGATGGCTAGAACAAGAAATTATTTCCTCACCCTCAGGGAATTCTTTAGTGCTATAAATGACTGACTGACTTTTTCAATCAGGACAATAAAAAGGCGGTCTTGAGTTGAATTTTGAAAAGGTATTTCTGATTTGAGCATTGTGTTTCATGAGCCTACTATTGTCATCTCATTTTGATTTTTCTGAGTGCATAGAAAAATATGGCATAACCTGTGTTTCTAAGTAAAAGGCATTTCAGTGAAAAATAGAGGGGTTTTATTTAAAATTCACCACAACAGAGTTGTCTTGGCAATGATGGAGATGGGGAAATCATAAAAATCAAGTTTGGGGGTTGTGTGGTTTGGAGGAGGGGTGTTGGTTTTTATTTTGCTTTTGTTTCTTTGTTTTCTTTTCAGTTAGAAATATTAATCTTGACCCCGAAAAATCTTAGGAGCCTATGCTTAATTTTTCAGCAGTGATTTAAGCATTTCTGAGCTTGAAGATTGGACCCTGATTCACCTAAACACAGGTGACTTACACTCTGTAGAGTAATGAATGTGCTTATCTCTCCCAGGCATTGATGGGGAAAGCTCTCAGTTCTTTCAGAGCATTTAACATGCTTGGCATTTTGTAGAACTGCATATGATACATAAAGGATCCACGGGTGTTGCACAGTTTGCAGGGCTGTCACTTAGCATTTTGTCCCTTTGGCCTTCTGTACAATATGCTATTTATGAAAGGAACCTTGACTAATTCAAAGTATGCTTCGCACATTGGTGCTTTTAAATTGCAGTTGCCGAGTGGGGGAAAAGAGGAGAAGATTACCTCAACTGTGAGCAATCACAGTTTTTAAAGGTGTTTTAATAAAATGGCATAGACAAAAGCATTTTTGTTGCAAATGAATACTAAGAGAGGAGCAGTTCCCACCACTGAGTAAAGTATTTCTGCCAGAGCTTTCCCAGTGTCAAGCATGTTTGTATATTTTTCTGTTAGTTGAAATAACAGCTTCATCCAAAGGTATAGGAGAGACTGGTCTCTATTGGCAAACAACTTGCAGATATGGAAAACTCCTTGCCTGGCCCCATAAATACCATGCTTGTGTAACCAGTTGTGGCCAGATATATACACAAACATTGCTCAACCTCAGTGCCGGAGTGTCCATCACTTTTCATGTTTATGGTGCTGCTCCCAGACACGTTGCACTTTTACCCTCAGCTCTCCCCTGGGTCCCTGACCTCATCAGTCTTGCTCCCTCCCCTTGCCATTTTCTTTGTGCCTCTAGAGACGGCAGCTACAACTCACCTTTCGGCTTTCTGTGCCAAAGCTTTTGAATCCTTCCCTACTTCTTTGAGAGCACCAGCATCTCTTGGTCATCTGGCAGGAATGGTGCCTCAACCTTGAGGCGCTGCCAGTCTCCCCTGCATTCTGATGCCTCTCCTTCAGCCTCTGCAACTCGTGGAAGAGAAAGGAGACAGAATTAGAATCCACTGGTGGGTCAGGGAGTGGTGATGCTGTTCCCCAGCCTCCCAGAGGACGCCTCAGCGCGGCGTTGCCATAGCGACAGCTCCCGCAGCTCCCTAGATAAGAAGGGCAAGACCGTCAGCTGCAGACCTAGCCCAGGAAGGTCCTCCAGCGAGCCTCAGCGTTAAACTGTACCTTCCCCACCACCTCGCAGTGCTTCGTAAGTACTTCAGCCAGACACTCGCACGCTTCTCTCCTGGCTGGTTGGCTTGGTTGGCTTCTTTATTTTAATTTTTTTTTTTTTTTCAAGCAGTCACCACCAGCATGGCAAATTGCCTTGTCACCTCTGGGGCTATGGGGACTAGCAAGAAAGCACAGGTCCCACTCCACAGGCAGTGGGCTGGGGATAGTCCCATTTGGAGAAAGCTGGGATGTGACTGCACTGAGGCTGGAATGCAGCCTTGATGGGGAGGATGCGGGGAGAGTACTTTAGAGAAAACTGCTTTAACTAACTTTAACTACTGGGACAGTTCACAGGCAGATAATACAAGCCAGCAGAGGGGGAATCGGTATCAGGACTTCTTATCCCACTACTAAGGTTGGCATGTGCAAGAGGTTGATTTGTACTTAAAGGAAATAATTAAGGAAGACTTTGTATTTTTTATTATTTCCAAAGGCAAAAACTTTGTGAACAGAACCTGTGCAAATGTATATCACATTTTTTCAGTCAATCAAAAGTTTAGCTGTTGTTATTTTTATTTATTTTACACCTTCATGGGTGGTAGTGGGAATCGGTCCACAGCTCAGCCAGGGTTTTTGAAACAGTGCCCAGAAGCACGCTCTCTGTGAGAAGAAACTGGTCCCAGACAGTTCTGTGGTATTTCTGTATCCAAGTTATTATTAGCAGCAAACTTTTGGGGTGGAAGGAGGCACTCAGATCCAGCTTTCTAGCAACCTAGTGCCTAAATAACTGAAGAAGAAACTCTGTGCATTAGCATGAAGGTGTCTTCTGTGCCCAGGAAGGTATCACTCCAACACGGTAACATTAAACATATGGTAAAACTTTTAATGAAAATTTTGCAGTGCAACACAAGAACACCCAGATGTTCTACTTTTAGGACATCTGTTTTCTACTCTGACTGCAGTAGACTGGTTGTCTTCCTTTATGGCTTGCCAGGAAGCAGTTGCAATGGGGCTAGGATAGGAAGGGGTATGGGTGAGGTGCGTATTTGCTGATAAAGGTGCCAAGTCTGCCTGCTGAGTGAAGGTGGAAGAAGCCAAACGTAGACAGATGTTGTACCATTCCCCTTGGCCCCTGAGCTGTTTCACATGATTTCTGTGTTGGGAAGGTGGGTGTGAGATGGCTACATCCAAAGAATAGTATCTTATTCCTTCTTGGTGCATTTGTAAGTGACTTAATGCAAATAAGGGACCTACTCCCACTATAGAACCCTCTGCAGAGGACACGCTATAGAACGAAGAACCTGTCTGTCTTTGCCTCCCACACAGGTTTAGGGAGGCAACAGAAGAGCAGGGAAGGATGTTGGAAGCCTGCCTGACCCTCTTTCCTCATGTGCTCATTGCAACCAGACAGAAAGGGGCAAAACAATTTAAAATAATTTAATAATCAAAACCTGACAGAAAACCGTAAGTGTGCATATGATGGGAGAAGAGGTACCAGTCATAAAGAGCAAACCCTGATGCCAGAGCAGATCTTTGGGCAGGACAGCAATATGCTGCTTTTGGTCCAGGCTGGACTGTAACTATTGCAGTACAGCCTTTGCCTCATGTCTGCATGGGGCAACACCCTGTAAGATATTCCTACTTACTCTCATTTTCAAGTATAGAGTACACCAGCAGCAGCAAGGCTAGGCCCTGCCTATGGGAATGCGGACAAGCATGTGTACATGCTGTCCCACTCCAGGGCCCCAGTTGCCTCTCTTTCTGCCTCTTCTTCTCTCAGCTTATGGCCCAATATGTTCTTAAAAATTGCTCTGGCTTCAGAAGATATGTACATGGTGTCATACTGGCTTCTGTGGCAATGTGTATTACCAACTACCAAAAAAAACTTATTACATTCAGATTGCCTGCTGCAACTGAACAAGGATCATCTCAAGAGTACTTGTATTTATGTAGCATCCTTGTCAACATGCCAATGGTTTCTCTAATAATTTTGCATGTCTTGGAAACTAGCTTTTCTTGGGGATTTTGTCAATTGTGGAAACAAAACACTCCTCTGAACAAGAAGAAAAAAATCCACATACAACACCACATGGTCTACTGAAGTCTTCAGAAGCACAGTTTGTGGATACCTTACAAAGGGTCAATTCAGAAATTCTAAGTATTCAACATGAATACTTAGAAACCATGAGCCTTACTGTACAATGGTGAGGAGTATTGACATCGATGCCCACATGGTCCCTGTAAACTTTCATAAGAATTGCATATCAGAACTTCATTTCTCCATCTTATAGATAAGAATGATTACCTGCTGATGACTCATTAGAGAACTGCATTGTCCCTTGAGACTAGATACAACAATCCATAGGTACCTAATTTTCATGTAGCACCTAGAACCATTCAAACCCTAAGAGAAGACATGAAACGGAGATTTAACTTTCCCCCCAAGCCATTTCCATGCCTAGTTCAGGATCAAATGAAATGTCCAGCCCTTTAGTTTTGTTCTGAAAGCTTTAGTTTTCCATCTTACAAGGTAGGTTTTTCTCATGAGATTTCATCATAAGTTGGTTTAAATGTCACAGTATCAGATGGCCTTGAAAGATTTACATCATTTTAGTAGAAATATATGAAAGTAGCTTTACTGAGTATTCCCTAACCTCTAGGCTCATTACTTGTGAAACAAATATCTACATTAAACCAACTGTACATTAAAATAGTAAACCAAAACCAGTTCCTTTGTCTGTCTCCAGTAAAATATTTTTATGTAATTGAAGCCTGGAACTGGTTGCATTGATGGACTTTTTTATGGAAACCCACAATTTAAGCAAAGAAAATAATCATATTATTTGCAAGCCTTTGTGTGTTTTGAGACTATGTTAGTGAGTGATAGGATAGCTTTATTTGGGCACTTTAATCTAGCACATATAGCAACTGAGAATTTTGAAAAAAAAAACCAGAATGCACTTTAAGATAACTAAAAATCCAAAGCTGATATCCGGAAACTGAAAAGTTCAGATATTTTTCATCTGAATCACCATGTCTTACACGAATGTGTGCCCAAAGGAGTCCTACTGTTATATGACAGTGATTCAGCATGAGAGCTCATTTATATGAGGCTGAAGTAGCTTTTAGTCATACCTGTATTTTTCAGTTTGCATTGTCATTCATTGTCCTCCTCTGTCTGTAACTACAGCCAGTGCTATGGAATGCCAAAAATTTTAACAAGGGGCAACGCAAAACCATGTAGGCAAAACTAGAATTTGTCTCAACTCTTGGGGAAGTATTTCAGCTGTCTCAATCAGCTCTATATCTTCCTAGAAATAAGAGACTCAAGGTGATTCCTTTAGTCCTATATCTTTGCAGGGGGGTGGTACAGCCTAGCTGCATTGTACCAAAGTCTCAGGATAAATAACCATTGAATCCTAATTGATATGGAAAGATCTACTGCATTCAGGAAGTATATTCTGTTGAGTGTGATTTAGAGCTCCACTGTAACCATTATAAATGCACAAAGGATGAATGTGGATCATTATGTCAAGAGATATGACAAAGTGCAAGAGAAAAACACCATAGTTCATCATATATATATAGCAAGCATTAGCTAACAAGGTGACTGATAGCAGCAGAGAGCGCAAACTGTGCTAGTGTGAAAGCTGCTAGGAAAAGTGTTGCACTTAACACATGAAAATCGAGAACCTGCTTCAATTCAATGGGGACATACAGTCCCCACAGCAGGCTACCTTCACATGTAAAACGTTACTGGGGAATGTGTTTCCTTAGTTACAGGAATATATTTAAATGGTTTGGGAAAGAATTATTACAATGCTCACATACAGCAACCCTCCTTTGAAGGAGAGTCTGTGGATAATGTACAGTGACAGGTTGTAATAGCACTCACAGGTTCACACATTGTACTCAATGCATATACACCCAAGATGCCAAAACCCATGATATATTTTGTCTCTTTTTATTATTTTGTCACACAGACTGTCAAAATGTGCAATGTGTAAACACTTTTGTAAGCAAGGCAATGCTGGCTGAAAGGCAAAATTAAGAAAAGAAAGGAAGGGAAATGTCAGAAGTTAGGCTGTAAAGCAGGATTTAAAGCACTGAAGATGCCAAGGGCTTGGCATGTGTGACTATGAAAATATGAATACAGATCTAAGAGTTGTATTTTAGAATAATATTTTCCAAACTATCATATTAAGAAAAAATAACAATGCAATTTCCTCATAATCTGCATATACCAATCCTATATCAAGTCTCTTTACAAAGCTTAATTTTTATTAGATGAAATAATTAATGAAACAACTTAATGAAATCTAACCAAAATTAACCATATTTTATAAAACATTTCCAGTCAATATAATTTATTACCAATTATATATTTAAATTGTGCAACCTATCCTCATCCTTTTTGCCTCAAGACCTGTTAAAAAAAAAGTCCATAGTGTCTGAAACTGTATCCCTGATTTTACTGGAAACCTTGTAAACAGAGTATCCTTCAGAAAATAACATATTCACTACAATCATAATATTTAGCCAGTGTGCCCTAATCAAATCCAATAAAATCAAACAGCATTGAAGAATAAAACTCCCTCAAATCACAAAATGCAGTGTGTGCCTTCACTTGGTCAGATTATAAATTTTAGTTTTAAATAAAATTACATCTGCTTCATTTTAAGCCATAGTTATAGTTTATTTATACAGTAAAGAAACAGAGCACCATATCATGCTAAGGTGTATTCAAAGATTTCTTTATGTAGAGTCTTCTCAAGTGGGAGATTTTTCTTGCTGTAAATGCAAATGAAGTCTTCAGGTGGTATAATACTTTAGTACAGATGTGAGGCTGGATGGGGACAGTTCTACAGTGAACATCCAGAGGTCAAACCCTTTATATAGGCCTGATTCAGTAAGGTTTTAAGAATTTGTAGAATGTTACAAATTTTTGTAAATTTTAAATACTAAAACGTAAGGGAGTAAATCCCATATGTACATGAGTTGAGTAAAATTTTGCGCTGCTAGGCAGGGTTACTCCACTTACTTTGAAGTCACTTGCATTTAAGACATGTTTTTCCATTCCCTGAAGAATTAGCTCAGTGCAACCTTTCATACTTTTGCAAATATTTATGTGACTGGATTTTCCTTAAGGATTAATTGTTCTTTATATAGATGCAGTCATAGAAATGAAGTTAATTCCCCTACTGTTCTGTTTCTTGTTGACAAAAAAACCTGCCATTTACAGAGAAAGAGTAACGTCATTTCTTTACCTCCAGCAAGACAAAAACAAAGTCCCACAGTTCAGTCTCCTATTTTCCCATCATCCTTTTCACTGCTTTTCTCCAGCTGCCTTTTGTTTTCACTTTTCTTTCATTTGCCTTTCCTTCTCCACCTCCCCTTCCTCAATTTTCCCAATTTGACCTGTCTTTCATCCACTATTCTTATTGTCTCCTGTGTTTTTTTCTCTTCTTCATTGCCCTTCTCCTCCTTACAAGGAAGTCTCAGTCTGCTCTTATTCCCTGAAAATGGAGAATAGAGGTTGTGAATAAGAAACTAGCACAACTGTTGCTGGATGAAGGGAGATACCAAGATCACTTGGACTGCACCTCCAGGTTGAAGGTTTTCTTCCTTTAACATCGCCTTTGTCATTCTGATGGGTTTCAGCTAAACAACCGTACAAACAATCAGTAGTGAAAAATGGTCTTATTTTCTTCTCTCTGTGATGGCATTTGTGGCAGACCCAGAGTTAGTGAGTTCAGGACCAACTCTCAGCTTGGGGGAGGTGCTGGAGAATCTCAGGTAGGAGGATGGGCTTCAACACCAACTGCAGCTATGCATAAAGAGGGGTAAACCAGCCAAAACAGCAATCCACTGAGACTTCAGAGCATGGACAAATAAATAGCCTGGTGAAATGAGTTCCCAGTGATGAGGAACTCTACTTCATCCTGGCTTTGGGGTCTGTGGGCACTGGTCATCTTTCTGAGGCAGCCCTTACACTTGGATCTTCAGGGGTATTTAAGATTTTTAGAGGAGCTGGACTTATAAGACTAACTCAACAGAATTCATAATTAAAGTTGGATCATATAATAAAAACCAAATATGATCCTTAATTTATACTTGAGGAAAAATGGAGAAGAAAACAAGAAAAAAGCAGAAAAACCCCTAGTATTTACTATGTGTATGAGATAGCACTTTATGATCAAAGGCAGTATTCTTCTGTAGAACCAATCTGTGCTATCATGGGTTGCTTACAGCAAGGGTGCATCTCAGCACATGTGAGTGAAATCAGGCCACCAGACTGCATGACAGAGAGCAGCTGGAAGACAAGAGTTCCTCACGATCTGGCTAGCAAGTGGATACATAACACCAATATGGTTGTGCTTTTTTTTGTTTTAGTTTGGTTTGGTTTTGGGTTTGTTTGCAGTTTCGTTTATTTGTTTGTTTTGGTTTTTTTGTGTGTGTGTCTCTGTGTGTAGTATCTTCAAAGGAGGAGAAAAGCCTATTTCAATGATGTCAACAGAATGTGTTCAGCCACTTGATATGCCAGAGGACAGACTGGATAAGCGAGATTCTCAGTGTAACCATTTAGGTAAGTGTTATTAGATGATGTCACTGCACTAATGAGAGGTGTTGCCTTCACATCATAAAGTCCTCTCCAGTGTCCATTTTTCCCCTCCAGCGATACAACGTATAATTACACCTTCTGCTGACACTTCTGATGCCAGATGGAACAGCAAAGAGTATTTTTCCTGCATATAAATATCAGCTGAAACTCTAGAGTGAAATTAATTAAAGAGAAAGCAAAAAGAGTAATTGATTTTTTTTCCCTAGGAGAAAACATAGAGCAGTTTCTTTATTTATACTGCAGTAAACTGAAAGCTAGGATATAGCTAAGCTTTGCCTGAACACATTTTCCATATGAAATTTGAGTAAAAGATTTCAAGCATCCCATTTACTTTCATCGGGCAGCTTTCTGAAAATGTTTCCTCCTTCATCATCAATCTGTTCCTTCCTTGAACCTACTTTTATACTGAGCATATCAGTCATCTTTGCTCTGCCACTCTCCTGAATACCAGACTTCATACTTGATAGATGTGGTTTTTGCATATTCATGGTCTTTGCTTCTACTTCAAATGCTATTATTTCAATCCCATCTTGCAAAATTGTCCTGAAGATTTAGCAATGCAGAAACAAAAATCTATTTGCTCATTGTTACCCTTATGATGACAATAATGAAACACAAAGGCAATTTCACTTGCGTGTCAAAAACAGTGTCTCACCACAGGCAAGCAGAATTTTATCAATTTTGTTTATTTTTCCTCCAAGGAGGGTATCCTAGTTCTGTCTATGTCACATGGCATTTCTAGCCACAGGCACCATTTTTACAATCTGTAGGCTCACAGACATAACATGTCTTAAACAGTGTAAGAGAGCCTGGAATGAAGTCGCGCTTGCATCCAAGCCTGCAGTTAGGGGTTGGGTAAGGGTGTGGGGAACCCAGACAAAGGCAAACAAGCAGCTTTTAAGAATTTAGAGCACTGGTTTGAGTGATGATAATAATGAAAGGTCACAAATGAGTAGTTAGAATGTTTAAAGAATCACTGTCCAAGGTATTGACAAAATACAGGCTTTAATATGAATTTATGAGAGTGCAACTTTAACAGAGTTAAATGGCAAGGTTCATTCTATTACTTACTACATAGATGAAGCATACGTAAGTAAATTGGATTAGAAGCAGTTTGGAATAATTTACACAGAGATTGGGGATGCAAGGAGGGTTAGACTGCAGAGGATATGGATACCAGAGAAGGGTGCAAAAGCACCTAATCACTGACTATAACATTTTAAGAAGTGATTCAATAGGATTTGCTACAATGACAACAACTAGTTAATTATAAACTCAAAATAACAACATTCATACCATAATCAATTTGCTTGCTTGCACACAGGGAAAGAAATATATACATCTATATCTATGTGTGTAAAGGTACATATCAAAAATTCCCCTCAAGCTCAGTGAAATACTTTTAGCAAATCCCTTAGCATTTCTCAACAGGCATGGGCTGGCCCTCAAGGAGTGTGTGTGTGTAATCTGCCTAGACCTCGTCATCAGCAACATGTTTCAAGTATTGCAAACTTGAGGGTTTGTGAGCTCCAAGAGACATCCCACTCAAAGGGAGTTGCTGGTGCAGCCCACTTCTTTCCAGGAGAGCTCAAATTCTGGGAGGCCTCACTTAGTACTGCTGTTTATAGGGTCACAAGATGATTTTTCCTAAAAAGTCCAGTAACAATAGTACCGTTGCATTCAGGCTATGATTCATTTTTTTCACAAGGTCTCCTAACAATGGTACCGTTTCACTTGGGCTACAATTCAGGTAAATTACTTACCAAGGGTAACACAAATAACTGCTCATCCTTTGTTTCTCACCTTGGTCGGGCAGCTGATGGTCCTGGTATGGTCAGTATTGTTCCTACCTTTACCATGCAAAAGCACCCAGTATGATCACCATGCTTCCCCACCCAGCTGGTACAATCAAGGGCCACTTCACCACTCAGCTGGTTCAACCAAGGCTTGTCAGAAGCTGCTGAGATCACAAAGCAAGCCTGAGGAGGTGGTGAGGGAGGAGGATGCACCACCACAACAGATTACCTTCAATATTTTCAGCTTGCATAAGCACTCAAAAATGCATATTCTTGTAGAAAAAGACATGCTGACTCTCTGAGTCATCTGAGTTAAGGCTTGTTTTAGGGGAAAACCAGAAATCCAGTACAATGTTATGTAAATCAAAAGCAAATACCAGTTGCTCAGTAGCTCTTGAAATTAAGGCAACTCTTGAAGGGAACAATATATTGACTGGCTCATTTTACCAGTACCTCAGGCTGACCCCACATATGTAAAACTTTCCTTCATAAATGTGCCCTTTTAATTCTCGAAGACACAGTCCACACAGTTAGCACTGAATGAAACAGAGGTAGCCATGGAACCTCTGCTCACAGTGATGCAGCCTTCCCTCTATCATGTAAACACACAGCTGCACACAACTCTCTCCCTCTGTTTTATATCTACTGCCTACAACACAGAAGGACCACCTAAGTCATTTGACTCCCATGTAGGATGGCACAGAGGCCTCTTTTGATGAGTTTCTAAGTATTTAAAAGATGTTTTTTAACAGGCATTTTAATTTACTTGGATTAAAGCACTATTATTAAAGCATTTCTTTTCAATGTCTGGTTTATTATTTCCCCTAAGTTTCAATTTCTATTATTCTTTTCCCTGCAGAAGATCTTTCAGAGCAGCTGATTAAGAGCTGTGACCTCAAAAAAACCCCAAGAAAAGGTAAAACCATCCCAGCTTCCCAAAACACTGAACAGGAGCAAAAAAAGCCAAGGAGAAAAGATACACCAGCTTTGCACACTCCACCACCTCTAACAGGTAAGCAGTAAATCTCTTGACTTTGAAATCCAAATTTAGCTGTGGGAACTGAATCTGAGCAAAGTCCATAGACCCCTCATTCAGTTATGTCCCCTTGGATGCTTACAGAAACACAGCTCCATGCATGTGCATCTTGGAAGGCAGATGAACAGAGTCTGACTTCCTCAAAGCCATCCTCCGTTAGTTGAAGGGTTTGCTCACAGATCTGGGAACACCAAGGTGAGTAGGTGTATGCTCTGGAAAACGTGCTCCTTTGGAGCTCATAGTCTTGCTGCTAAATGATGCTACATTTATGTGTTAAATGATGTGCTGAGCCATGCTCGATGTCCCAATTTGATATGGTCCAAAATCAAAATGGATGCAGTTCAGCTCCTGCACTTTCTCTTGAAACTCATACCCAGTGCTCAGAGGAAGGCTGAACGAGGATGACGCTGGCAGTAGACCAAAGAGGCACACAAGCCACTTGCACAATTTCCTGCATCATCCAGGATTTCCTCCTAGAAATCACAGGGCTCATATGCTTAGGGGACTCTGGGTGTTTCAGGAAGCCAGAAATCACCACAGCAACAAAGGCGCTCCTTGTAGGATGCATCTACAGATGTTTGAGAGCCTGGGGAAGGGAAGAATAAGCAGGAGACTGCCAGTGAAACCTGCTGATCTTCCAAGAACAGCAGTGGGAATAGATGTTTGTCACTCTCTGCTAACAAGCAGTCCTTGTGCTCTTCAGGGAGAGAGCTGTGCTCTTGTATCATCGAGTTGTTCTTCCCATGCTGCACATACACAGAGGAGTGTTGTGGGTGGGAGTGGAAGGCTCAGACAAAATGTATTAAAAAATAGGCCCTGCCATCACGAGGTGTAGAGTCATTCAGGTGCCCTGAGTCACAAGGTGCAGAAAGGACTTCCTTGCTTTCTAAACTCCTTCTCAGAGAGGAGTCTAAATGCGGATGAATCCAATCAGCTACATATTACATCAACAACTTAAATATAAGGAATTACAAAGGTGTGATTGAACCACTTTTGTCCCGCAGGTTTAATGATTGGCAAAATGAGAATATTTATTAAAATGAATAATTTATTATTACAAATGATCAGGCAAAAGATCTTAATTGGAATTATTTACTACATAATATAAAAAGTAAAACTACTAGTAGTATAGTATAAGATAGGATAGTGCATTATATCAAAGCAAGTACTGAAGCAATTTTATTAATGTTAACAAAAAGAAATAGTTATTAAGTAGCGATTTGATGTAACTCATCGATACCAATGCTCATAGAGAGAGCTCTTTCTCTCAGCCTCTCCTCCCAAGGGAGGCATCTCTACACATACACCACAAGAAGGGTTAAGTTAAGAAGAACCTGACTGTATGAAAGGGAGCTAGACTTTTATAGTATAAGGTGACTGACTGCTAGTTAAAAATTTACAGGCCAGATACCTCCTTATCTGTCATATCCAACTTCAAAAGGCAGGATGTGTGTTTGAAGTTTGGTGAACCAGGCTGGTGTTGTGTTCTGGATTAAGCTATAAACTGGCCAGAGCAGTTACAATTTTTTAGTTTTTTAAAGCCTCTTGGTTCATTATAACCTCTAATTAGCATCCTGAGAGTTACACACTCTTCTCTAAGATAAATTCTTTTTAATTTAGTGAGAAAAATAAGATATTTTGGCAAAAGGTTTTGACAAGAGTAAAATACAACCAAGAATAAAGCATTTCACTAAATTATCTGAATCCTGTACTGCTGGAGTTCCTCCCAGGCCATCCAACAGGGATGGGGACACCCCCCCGGAGGGAAAATCCTGCTGCACAGGGATCCAGATCTGAGTCACAGCACCAAATTGTTATAGTCAAAAGACCAGAGACATTTTAAAAATAGAGTAGAAATTTATTGAAGGCAAATAAACAAATCAGCGCGCTGGGCGATCTGGAGAGTCTCCTGCTCCTCCAGCTGTTCGCGTGCCAAAAACATGCACCGGTCTTTTATATGTGCCGCTATCCCCTCCCCTGTAGGCGGTGCTCAGATGACAGCGGCAGGTCCTGGATGATGGTGGGAAGATGGCAGGCTTTTCTCCCCCTGTTCCTCTGGACGACTCCCCCCGCCCCTCACATTTTACAGGCACACCCAAACTTGCATTCAGAACTTGTTCAACACAATATTGTGGCTTGACACCTGCAATTCAAACCAACCACTAACACTACAAATTTAATTTGATTATCAAATTATCCACCTTTGCTTTTATTAATTATTACATCATGTATTTATAGAGTTCAGTTTTCCCTCCCAGGCAGGATATCCCGTCACTGCCTTCCAGGCCAGAGTGAGGTGTGCTGTGGTCAGTCACAGGCTGCAGGGTGTGGTGTGAGTGGGCTACCAGGCAGGTCTGCCTTGACTGACAGCCCGGCTGCAGGGCCTTCAGCTCTGCCCTGTGCTCTGCGTGGGCTGCAGGCCTTGTCTTACGGCTTTGCCATATGTCCTCAGCACAGGCCTGATGTGCAGGCCTTACCGTGTTCTTGGCAGGTTCAGGCCCAGCCCTTTCCCACACGCACACGCACGCAGTGAGTTGGTTCCAACCCATACCAATAATTCAGTGAGATTCGAATCCAGGATCTCACAGCTGGTTTTAGCATAATTCAAAAACATTACCATGGGGCCACCAGTAACTTGTCACAGATAGCTTGTATGAGAGCTTGCATTGTATGCATTCTCTGATTGAATTCTAGGCCTTACTGGAGTAGGCCCTCCTTCCACAAAGAGTTAGCCAGTACTACTTGTGTGGTTCCCTGTATATATGCAACAATTCATCAAGACAAAAATAAGCAGCTGGGATTTTCCTATATTTGTAATCCAGACATTGAATTTGACTCTGTTCAGTTTTCACATGTATCTTCCATCAGCAATTCTCTTTTAGGGAAGAGTGGCTCAGAGGCTGAAGAGCTGCATTTTGTGCTTGTAACTACCATACCACACAGAAAACATTGTTTCATTGGAAAAAATAAGCCATTTCTGTGCAATCCCATTGCTCCCAACTAGAGGCTTGAGCATCTGTGTGATTAAGCTACTTTGACAAGATGTCTAAGGTTCTGGAATAGAAATTCTTTACCATGATTTCTGATGGGCTGCAGTTTAGTGCATTAAATACAACCAGAAGCAAGCTGGCTTCATAGCTTCATTGTCTGTAGCCTACAATTAACTTGGAGGAAATGTAGGGTAGGTATGCCACGCAGCAGATCATGCACTCATGCAGCTTTACTTCAGAGTAGTCACTGGGAGAATTACACAGGTGCAAGTTTCTTCAATGTGAACTAGGCTAAAGTGGCGCTTTTCCCCCCCCCCCCCCCCTCCTTGCAGGCATACTTTCGGACTTTTCTGATAATCTGCTGAAAAGATATGGTATCACAGAGAAGCCACAGAGAGAGAGAGTGAGTCCAGTCTCTCAGGTCACTGAAGTCCAGCAGAAAAAGCCCAGGAGAAAAGATACACCTGCAATACACATCCCACCTTTGATAATTGGTAAGAAACCTCGGTGAAGAATCCTCCAAAGAGGAAGCAAAAAGTGGCTAGTGTCAGAGGAATGCCTGGGAGAAGGTTGCTCTCTGCCCAATCTACTTAGCTGCTCTTAATGAACTAGACTTATTTGGTCTAATAACAGTGGTGGCTCATGAAAAGTCTTTTACATATCCCCTGCTCATGCTCTGGGGACAGAAAGGAAGGGAAGTAAGAGAAGACATTTGGTCACTTGATTAGCTTTTGCAGACTGTAATCCTACTTTTCTGACAGGCCAACTAATGTCCTGCTTTTCAAACCTAAGCAGCTGTAAATTTTTAGGTCACCAGCACTAAAATGCCTCAAACAACCTGAAGCAAAGCTGTACTGATTAAACTCCTCTTCACTCCACAGTTCCTGACATGCACTGACAAAATCAAGCTGTAATGAACTTCTCGTTAACCGCACCTTAAAGACAGTTCTGTGCTTCTGGCACAACATGTAATACATACACGCTCACCTAAGATACTACTAGGGAAGGGAAGGGAAGGTGGAAAAAAGTGGTGCCCTTCAAATGTGTGACAAAATTCAAACTCTGTGCATTTGCTATGGGAAAAATGAGAGAAACTAATGCAATTTTCAGTTGTTTTCAATTCTGCCTCCAATGACACTTTCTTGCCTTCTCATGAAGCCACCTTCCAGCACTCAACACGGATTCAAAGCAGCCTGCTAGATGCTGCCTCTCTATGCAAAGCATATTTGTATTTGAGTCAAGTGACTCAATTGTGGTTGAACGCTGGTCCACTTATTACTTTCCTAGTTATTCCATCAGGTAGCAGACAGAGCACAGACAAACTGAAGTCTATGGAACTGCTATGCAACTTGAATCATAGACTTGGAGACCTGAGAAGCCCCAGCAGGGCTATATGTGCTAAATAAATATAGACAAGCCTTTCTGTCCTGTCTCCCTGTTATTGGAATTACTTCATTAAGCAGCACTCTCAGTGCCACATGGCCTCTCTTGTGACCTGCTAATGAGGATTGTCCCCATTTCTAATGCTTCCCCTTGAGATCACCTGCAAAGGAGCTCCACTGAATTGTAGTAAAAGAGCTTAATTACTAGAGTATCTTTTAGAACAGCTGTCCACACAAATACTT
>JAYRBT010000082.1:49196245-49225899 GCA_036023395.1 Myiotriccus ornatus
AAGGAGCTCCACTGAATTGTAGTAAAAGAGCTTAATTACTAGAGTATCTTTTAGAACAGCTGTCCACACAAATACTTAGTTGTAAATGCAGTTAAAATGGCAGATGTGTTATCCCTCTCCATTTTTACCAGCTGGTTATAACCTTTCTAGGACAGTCACTCTCCTTAATGGGTGGGCAGGGATATTTTCTATCACAAGTCAAATGGACCATACAGGGTATCTATCGGATAGTATGTGGTCCAAATGAGAAGCAGAATCCGTCTTACACCTTACAGACACCTGATCCAATTGGGAAATGCAGGTACAAAAAGGGGGCTGCTAAATTAGTTATCTGAATTCTCCTCTACAAGGGTTAAGCTTCTAAATGTACTCAGCCTTTAAACTTCTACTGGAAGTGGCACATATAACATTATGCCATGTGCATACAAATAAACTATGAGCAGAAGTCTCCTTCAGTGCCCAGCTCGCCTTCAGCCAGCCAACACCTTTTCCGAAGGGATTAGACTAGAACACAAAATAGAATCACAATTCTTTTTTTCTGTCTCACTTGACAGAAAATGGCTTGAATCTCATCCAAGCCAGTAGTCAGCTCTGGAACACTCTATTGTCATCTGCACTTAGCAATATATTCCATTAACTGAAGTATTTCTGAGAGCTCTTCAGGCCTGTGGGTTTGAGATAGAATATAAATACATGCCTAAATATGGGAAGACGGTTCCTTAAATGTGGCTGCTTAGGGTTTCCTAGTCAGATCAGAGGTAAATAGCAAAACCACACTTTCAAACCCTCATTCATTCTTATACCCTAGAAAAACAGTTAAGGTAGCTCCTTTAGGATAACATCACAACCCCACTGAAAACCTCTGCGTAACATGAGAAGCATAGAAGTTTAATGTCACCTCTTGACTCTCCAGCAGGAGTTGTCTCTAGGTAGTGTGTAGACAGGTTCTATTTTGTTGGTTTTCTGATTTATAGCACAGGAGGAGTGGCTTAGATCTAGGTGGCACCTTCTTGATTTAAGCCAACTTCTGCCTATGTTTGAGCTTCCTAACAGAAACTCTTTTATCTCTGTAAGCCTTCATGGTTCTAGTGTCTGGCTAAAAATTGCAAGTAGTTGCAAGTTCTGTTGGGAAATTATGACTCCATTGTATTTACCTTCTGCTTTCTTTAGTCAGATCGCTTAGCAGATATTAATAGAACAACCTACCAATCCTTAAAATAGATCTGCAGGATGAGTTGCATTTCATAATACACACAGCTGGGAAAACAGAGGCAGAAAAGTTAAGTAGTTTATTTATTCAGCAAACAGAGAAAGACTAACTTGCAAATGTTTCTCAAATCAAATGTCCTTCTCATATCTTTTTGGTTCACACCTAGAACTTCAGATGCATTCAGTAAAGCACATTTTCTCCACAACTGATCAATGGCATTGTATCCAAGAAAAAAATCCTTTCCTAGTGTTATACAAATAACTACAGCTTTGACCTGCCATTTGTATACCCTTTCCACTGTTTTGCATTAAAAGGCTGATTTGTGGGTGGTCCATGGAAAGTTGTTAACCTGCATCTCTGGGCTACACCCATCTCTGAGCTCTGAATCATGAACTCTACTGGAAACCTTTGGAGGTCATCAGTCACCAAAGTGTTTAATTGATAATGATCTTGCTATTCATTGTGGTAAGTGTCTGTGCTACTAGAGCTGGGACCTATGCTTGGGTGTTACCTTTCAGCTGTCTCCAGCATTTGCTAAAAGGACTAGTTTATGTATTATAACTAGGCCCTCAGAATTACATAAACACATTTTTCCTTCATCACTTCTTCATTTAAATAAGCGAATGGACATGATCCATTTCTTCAGTGTACATATCTGATCTCTTATTCCTGATTTTACCCAAAAAGCAGGTTAGCTCTCCTCAAACGATCCATTCTAGCTTCACATTCTAAGCATGCTTTAATTATGTTTTCCTCGTTCCTCAAATCCTCCATGATGTAAAAAGCCAACAACATAAACCCTTCACTCCCTCTTAAAAAGACAAAACCCCAAAGACAACAGTAAAAAAAAATTTGTCTATACTTGCCTAAGTTGTCTATAGGAATAGAAGTCTATGTGGCGGACATTTACATCCATCTCCATAAAATGTCATCATTCATTGCAGTTTAACAATGGTGGTTACTCAGTTGCTACTTGAACAAATAGAGTCATTTGTGTTTCAGATGAACATTTATTTATGCCTTTCAGTTTATTTCATAGTGCTAGTTCACAAGAACTGCATATAAATGAAGCTGGAGTTAACTTAAATGAAGGGCAGTATAGGTTGATATTTTCATTAATTCATCGCCCCTGAAAAGACTCTAAAGTTAAAGAAAATCTTCCTCTGTTGTATTGCCCTATTTTCAGACCTTGGCAAGACTGAAAGCCTTCTATGCAAAAGAGTTTTGATGCAGAAAGAAGCAAAACAGGTTGGTCTGACAGAACAGCTCAGCTGGTATCAAACATTAGGAAACCAAATTTGGGAGAGATTTCACTGGTCTCAACACAATGATATCTTTCAATCCTGTTTGTAGACTATGTCAACATCCACACCAAGGAATGTGGGCATAAAATTCATCACACAAGTCACTTGTTTTCTACTGGAAACAGACAAATCCAGCACAGTATGTTAAAATAGAGTTCAAGAACATTTTGTACCTAATGCATTGTTCTCACTTCTTTTGTATTTATTTTCTAATGAAGAGAGCATTTACAGTACTAGTGATATCTTGGTATCACACAAAAGCCTCAAGACCCCTAAAGGGTGGAGTTACCAGTTTAAGAGAGAAAAAGAGAAAAAGAAATAGAGAGAAGGGAGGAGAGACAGAGATTTGTGGAAGATATGATCTACAACCCATGTCTGTTTTCATATTGTTCAGCAGCTTTTGCAATTTATTGATACTATGTAACTTCAGTGGAGATGGCACTTGTCATGTTGGTGTTCTAACCTTTGTCTCTTTTGTCATCTGCACTTAAAAAATTTAAGTAATATGGCTATACACTTAGAGGAAACATATACATGTTCACATAAGGTAGCTCAGTCACAAAGATTAATCACAGCATTTACTTAACATGCAAGCTCTTTCCCTTATTTAGCTCCCCAAACCCTTTTAATAAACAGGTTCCCAAATAAAACTTCAGTATCTCTTTTCACAGATAGGAAAAATTTGCTAGATTTAAGAGTGCCTAATAATTTTAGGTAAAAATGCAGTGATTCAATTCTAGTTCACTAAATACCAGGAGACTGATGTGCTAAAAATAAATGAGTAACTCCCATGATGTTGGAAAACTATGTTCAGATCAAGAAGTAAGAGAGGATTGAAAAATTCTTTTTAGCCCGGTATTTTCCAAAAAGTAGTATGTTAAATCAATTTTTTTTTTTTTTTGTGTGTGTGTGTGTGTGTGTCCTTGTGTTTTTAAGGCACTAAGCTGTTTACAGAAGAAGAACAAACAGTGATTATGGAAGACGAAGAAAAGGAGGGAGACACAATCCACAGTTAAGATTATGATGGTATTTCCAGTAATGCAGTGTAAATAATTCTGGGTCATTCAAAGTGGCAGCACACAGAAATAGAAGTTCTTTCATTTTTATAAATAATAATTTTCTCAAGCATACACTTGATTTCAAATTATCAGCAAGTGCTTAACTGCATCTTATGAATTCCCAGCAAGCATCATAGGAGATGATGACAGAAATTTTACTGACACCTGGAGTTTGAAGGATTCTGTTGGTTTACTACAAGTGGCTTCCCAGCACTTCTTTAAGTGAGAAATCCATCTCAGAACAGATCTAGCTTTGTGCAATGTCGTGATAAGGGTTAATACAACGAACAGCACTCGTAGAGTGTACCTGGCACTAGATACTAGAGCAGTAAAACATCAACTAATGATTCAAATTGCTAATTTGTCCAGCTTTCCTCTTCTGGAATAACACTGACCACAGTGAAAATTCCCATGTGCAAAGCTGATGGGATAAATGGAGAAGGTGCAAGGTCAGGAGCCAGACCCTGAAATGGAAAGCAAAAATTTCTTCTGCCTGTATCTGCTCATGACTTGTGTTTGTGAGGAAGAAAAGAGAGATTCACTGCAGAATGAAAATTTACATCTAAGGGCTGTCAGCATTAACACATCAGGATAGAGGGAAGAGCTCTCAGAAGAGAAACATCAGGGAAGTGCAATGCCTGCCTGTTACATCAGTGTAGGCAATTGTCTCCACTGGTCAGTGAAAGATAAAATAGTTGGATAGTTGATCCTTTTGCTCCAAATAATTTCTTTTGACACCTGCTTTTTAAATTGAGTTCTAGGTCAGTTAGGAGAGGTGGAAAAGACTGAAAATCTTTTGGAAAGTGGAAAGTTAAAATTGAATAAAAGGAATAGTGTTACTCAATGGCATATGCATACTGCAAGGTGGAACAGCACCATTTGATTTTTTTTATTAGTTTACCTCATTGATTCAATCAAGAATTGTTTTCACAGCCAGCTACAGTCTGGTAGAATGGCCAGTTTGTGCTTACCTTAATAGCTCTGGGCTAGATAGAGTAGCACTGCCAGCTGGGCCATTAGGGACCTGAGCAGAGAGGTTGAAGATCATAGAATCAACCAGGTTGGAAAAGACCTCTGATCCAATACTGCCTTGATCCAACTACTAGACCATGGCACTAAGTGCCACATCCAGTCCCATCTTAAAAGCCTCCAGGGATGGTGAATCCACCACCTCCCTAAGCAGCCCATTCCAATGTCTGATTGCTCTCTCTGTAAAAAATTTCTTCCTAATACCCAACCTAAACCTCCCCTTGCAGAGCTTAAGACCGTAAATCATCTAGCCTGGCAGACTGAATTTAGTTATCTTTTTAACTCCCTTAGGAAGACAGCTGAGGACCATACTAGTTTGGACTTCATTTGCCACAGTGACTGACCCAGCATCTTTCATGAGAATGTAGTCTATTCACAAACATTTAGGTTCAAGATGTAATCAACAAGCTTATAATAAATAATTGCATATTAAATGTACAAGACGCCTGCTATATTACTAATGGGATGCCTAATAACTAGGAGGTGTAGTTGTTTTTATCCTGTTAACCTATCAGTGAGATAGTATTTAAAATATAAATAATCAATAGTTCATATAACAACAGTAACGTAAGGTACACAATAAAGTATGTCACAGCAGGTATGTGAAAAAAAAAAAGTGTGACTCAAGTTTAGCTTTACCAGTGAAGCTGGTGAATATTTTCAGTGCACAATACTGCAAGAGCGAGAGTGTGGAATCCTGAAAAGATTCAAATGAACATCAATAATGGATTAGCCATGAAAATATACATGTTTAGACATGAAGGCCCTTAACAACACAAAGCAGGAGCACAAATAGGATGTGATTGAGTTCACTGCTCTGAAAAGGATTTGTTTCCAAGCCTGGGGAATTCTGACACAGTTTAATAGGGGGAAAAGAACAATCAAAACAAAAAAAAAGCACCCTTTAAGCCTAGCACTATATAGTGTTCAGCAAAGAGGAGTTACAGTCTGAGTGACATCTCTGATGGCACACCAGCCTAATTTACCATCTCTGTATAGATCAACTCAAAGTTCAGACATAAAAATGATGCAACACATGTCATATTCTGCAACTCTTTTAAAACTGCATATTTACAACCTGGCAATTCAGCATTTTCTGTTCTTCTGTCCAGGAGCAACATAAGCAATTAAAAGTAATTTTTCACTTGATCAATTAAGTTAATAGAAGGTTTTGTAATGTTCCTGGGAAGCCGTGTGATGAATAATTTCTCAGCTTCCACATGCTTTATTTCACTCAGTTAAAGTGTTAAATGTTACTTTGTTTGGGAATAAAATAATTTTTTTTTTTTTTTCAAATGAGGCAGACAATTCCCCTTCCCCCAAAACAAAGCCATTAGGTTTTGCAGAATCGTGTGTGGACTCTACAGTGATGTGAATGTGGTTTATTGGGTTTATTTATTGTCATTCAGGCTCCCTTTAAGACCAGATAGTCCTAAAACCAACAGATTGCTCTCCCCAGACAAATGACAGGAGTTGGTTAATTCTGGGGCAGAAATGCATTTGTATCCAGTGTCCCCAAAGGGCCCCATGGCCATTACAGCAAAAATGAAAGAAAACTCAAAGCACAGACACACACTTAGCATTTCCATAGGACTGTTGAGACCGGGATGCTCCAGACTGAAGGCACATTGTCTGCTATCTGCATTAACTACTTTGTGTCTTGAGAGGTGGCCTGCATTCAGATATTTATCTGGAATGGCATCTCACCCCAGAAGTCTGCACTGGGTGGGACAACCACTCCAAGCCCTCAGCAGGGAATGAAGTGCTTCAGTTAGTGAATAAAAGACTGGAGATCATTAATGGCTAATATTTTTGAAGAGAATTCTCAATTAACATCTACCTAGAAGCTAAGACACAGGTCTCCATTTACAATAAAATTTGGACTAAGGGATTTAATGTCCTTAAGCTTTAAGAACTTTCAACTAAAGATTACAGAAAGCCCATCACCCATTTGGAGGGGTTTCTGTAGTGCTAAATATGAGATTCATAGGGTAGGTGGAACAAATTCAAAGCAACATTCATGATCCTATTGTAAACTCACACTATATTCATAGATAAAGCAGAATTTGCATGCACTGAGTTTTGCAAAACTTATATGGAATTTATGTCTGGTTGAAATTTTGTGTTAGTGGTTAATAAGTTGATAATTGTATAATGCTTTGACCATGTAAATTATTTGATATGTTTAGATATCTTAACAGATCATCTTCCTCCATGTTCTATGCCATCCTTACCTTTTGAGATTACACTTTTTACACATGACCTTACAGTATTCTTGTATGCAGAGAGACTGCCCAGCAATAGCTTCTACAAGCAAAAATCAGAAATGCATGTCAGTGAAGCACATTAGAAATTTTGGCTTCTCACTTGTATTTAGATAAGTTAATAAACAGATATTACTCTGTTCCTCACATTCCTCCCCAAAAGCCATGGGCCTTTTAAAGTTAGGTGGTGCTAACAGAAATACCAATATTTTGGCAATGTAGATACACAAATAGAACGAGTGAACATTTAAAGCCAGTTTCTACCCCATGATACTGGCTTCTGGTCCTGCATGAGGAACCCACATAGTCTGTCAGATCCAGAAGCTGTAAAGGGAAGCTTAATCCATCCTTATTCCTGACATCCTGAAGAATCTTTAAAAGACACAGACTGAACAGAGAGAGAAGTGACAGCTATATTATTATGCACATTCTAGAAATTAAAGAACTGCATTTGATGGACCATTTGTGCTAATTCTTTCAGCTCCAATGATCCTCTAAATGGCAACGTGTATCCATGACTGTGAGACACACTGCAGTGAGTTTTGGATTTTTCCAAGCTCTCAATTTTTTTCCAACCTTCAAAGAAGATTTTAGACCTCCAGGTGGTCTTAGGGTCTGAAACAAAGTTATACCTATCTCGGGTTTGTTCTTCTGTATTCTGTTTAGCCTGGAGAAGAGAAAGCTTAAAGGGAACTTATCAATGCATATAATAATGCACGTAAATGTCTGACAGGGAGGAATAAAGAGGGAGCCCGGCTCTTCCCACTGGTATCCACTGACAGGACGAGAGGCAGTGGGCACAAACTGAAATACATGGAATACCACTTACAAGTAAGAAAACATAGTTTTGCTACCAAGCACTGTCACAGGTAGTCCAGAGAGGTTGCAGACTCTCCATCCTTGGAGATTTTCAAAACCAAACTGGACACAGCCCTGAGTAACCTTCTTTGGTCAGTACCAAGGGAGCTTCTTAGTGATGCTTAGCAGGTCTATGAGAGATCAGGAGAAAGGTTTGGGGTAAAGTGAGTGATTGTCAGATGAAGTTAAAATTCACAGAAAGTTCATAATAAATATAATTTAGTCTTGAAACCATGACAATGGGGTGATGGAGCAATGTGAAGTCCCGAGGAAAAACACAGAATATAAGGAATCAAAGAATAAATATTCAAGAGTCTTTCTGTGCCTCACTCACTGTGGATTTTAATATTCATATTTTAATTCAGACTTTAATCCTTTCCTAAAACAAATAAAGAACTCCTCCTCAAATAAAGAAAAAACTCCTCCTCAATAAATAAAAGTTTGTCAAAGTGACAAACTTTTCTACTCTAGTAAAGTGATCCAATGATTGGAGCAAAGGCTCTGCTCACAAATGGACTAAAGAGAAAAAAATATTAAATTTGCAAGTGTTAATAGTTGTAATGAGTTAACAGATAACAAATTTAAATGGCATCATAGATCTAAGATCATAAAATTTGTCTAGACAGACAAACTTATTTCTATGCTGGGAGCAAGTGATTATCTCCAAAATCATAAATATAGAAAAAGGTCAAATACATTTCAAAGCTGGTCCTCCCCCAGATAACATGGATTTCATTTGTGGAAAATTTTCCTTTGTTGTACACTAGATGTCAGGGTTGGACTGAGAGGATAAGTCCATCCACTCCATTACACATCTCTATGCATCAAGCTGGATGCCATCAGCACAGCTAAGGGCTAAACTTAGGTATTATTTCCGTGAAACATCCAATTTTTACTAAGAACAGTCTGCAACAACATCCTCTCTCCCCCACTTTGCAGTATTTCATTTCAGCCAAAACCCCCAGGCTTTGGAAGAGGAAAGAGACATTCTGGGATATCTTTCCAATACCAAAGAGTATCTGGCAGCATTCTTCACCCTCCCCAGCTCCAGAAAAAAAAATAACCCCTCTCTAAACCATTTGGGTGAACAGCCACTTTCTAGAGGGCATTCTAATTGACAGCAGTTCAATACAGTATGGATTTAGCCAGAGAAAAATGAGAGCAAAGAGGAACCTGATCAGAATTCCATTAAAGTTTAGGAACCATATACACTCCACATGACACGCCAAGCTAAGTGGTGCAATTGATGCTCCTGAAGTACAGGATGCCATCCAGAGAGACCTAGAGAAACTTGAAAAGTGGGCTCATATGAACCTCATGACGTTCAACAAGACCAAGTGCAAGGTGCTACACGTGGGTCGAGGTAACTGCCGGCATCGGGGTTCTGGGGGATGAATAGAGCAACCCTGGAGAAAAGGGCATGGCCGTGCTGGTGGATGAAAGGCTGGACATGAGCCAGTAATGTGCGACTGCAGCCCAGAAAGCCAACCATATCCTGGGCTGCATCCAAAGCAGTGTGGTCAGTAAGTCGAGGGAGGTGATTCTGCCTCACTGCTCTGCTCTTGTGAGACCTCACCTGGAATGCTGCTTCCAGTTCTGGGGTCCTCAGAACAGGAAAGACATGGACCTGCTTGAGCAGGTCCAGAGGAGGGCCACAAAGATGCTCAGGGGGCTGGAGCACCACTCCTATGAAGACAGGCTGAGAGAGTTGAGGTTGCTCATCCTGGAGTAGAGAAGGCTCCAGGATGATCTTACAGCGCCTTCCAGGGTCTTAAGTAGACCTACAAGAAAGCTGGAGAGGGAATTTTTGCAAAGGCACTGACAGGATAAGGGTCAATGGCTTTGTCCTAGTTAGAGCAGCCAGGACTAGTTCATCACTGTGTGGGTGTAACCCAAACTGTGTATTCTACACCCTCTATATCATTTCCCAGGAACTGTTAACAATAGACCATTTGCAGCAGCTGTCCAGAGCACACCTGACCCCTCAGGCTATAAGGTGGGTGTTAAGAAGCCTGTGAGACAGGAGGATGTTCCTGTCCTCACACCAATGACTCAGGTGTGATAACTCTCATTAGCACCTCCACACCCAGCCTGAGGGGTCATGTCTTCTAATGGGCCATCAAGGATTCCAAAAATATCCCAGGACTCACAATCACCCACTGTGAAACTCTCTGCCCTGAGGGAGGTACTGGGCATTCCCACGGGAACCTGAGTGTATATAATCTTGGGGTCTTGGGACTTCTGGTACCACTTGTCAGATCCAGAGGAGGACCAGAATCTCAACCGGACTGCAACACCACTCTCACCAACGGGTTTTCCTTTCCTTTTACTTTGGACTCAGGGGAACCATGTGGGGCTCAGCACCGAGGCCAATGAACACCATTCTGTTTGTTTCCCAGGGTGCTGGGTTATACATCTGGGTTTTGTCGGTTAAAACCAATTGTTTGTCTCTATAATTGTATTTATTGTATTATTTTTATTAAATTGTAACTCTGACTTATAATCTTTTTTTGAGCTGGGTTAATTTCTCCTGCCGGTTTACCTTCAAACCAGCACAGGCTTTAACCTGAAAGAGAGTAGGTTTAGATTGAATATTAGGAAGAAATTCTTTGAGAATGGTGAGGCACAGGAACAGATTGTCCAGAGAGGCTGTGGATCTCCATCCCTGGAAGTGTTCAAGGCCAGGCTGGATGGGGCACTGGCCATGTGGAAGCTGTCCCTGCTCATGCCAGAGGGGTTGGAATGAGATGATATTTAAGGTCCCTTCCAACCCAAATCATTGTATGGTTCCAGGATGACACCCCAGGTAGGTAATTTCATTACCCTGTACTTTGACTATATATATTCAAGATGACAGCTTACCTCTGCTTCATGGCAAAGGAGAGAATGTGGACCAGGAGAGCAAAGGCAGAAATCAATCCCTTTGTGAAATGCTGGTGACAGAAAAATAATAACCCAAATAAACTATAGATAATAATGAAAGGCAAAACCCCAAAAGATTCCTCTTTCAACTTCTACATAAACCTAGTGCTGTTCACTTGTCCAGAGAACAGTCAGGTTCTCTGTTCAGTAAAGTGCCCTAAAGGAAAGGAAATGACACAGAAGTAATTTTGCACATATTCATATATATATAGGGATGCAATATATGCAGTATACAGCCTATTTGTGTAAAATATTTAGGGTATTCTACAAGCAAAACACAGCCCTCAGAAAATTCCTAGAGATAGATACATTTCATAAGCAGGAGGCTTTAAAGTACATTCCTTTTCACATTTGGTTTAGGCAGTGACCCAGCCCCATTGCTACAGTCACAAGTTCTGGTGGTGGTGAAGATCAGTATCACAAACTTGAAGCACACGGTACAACAGATGAAAATAACTGAAACATGGTGACATCAGAGTACTCAGGCAGTGAAGATGTCTAGCAAAACACCCTGAAAAGGTGTGTGACCTTGAGGCAAGGGTGCCTAGAATTGCAGTGAGGGGCATCTATAACAGTGGAAATACACTTTGGCTTTTTTCATTCAACAACCGGCCATGATTTCAATGTGACTGTCACACAGCAGCGGTGCATACACCAGCTGGTGCAGTTTGGGTGTTAGACGTGGTTACAAACTTGTAGTGTATAACAATGCAAATTCACAGTGAGCAAATTTTTACAAATATAAATAACAGAATCAGTAGGTAGCGGGGATACTCATAATAGGAATACTTAAGACAGAGTGTTCAGCCAAGTTTTTGCACAAGAAATTTTGCTTCACAAACTTCGACACTCTTTGAAGGAGCCAGTGATGGTTTGCTGTTCTCCATTTTAACAAGGGCTTGACCCAAAGACTGTCAAAGCTACTGAGCTATCATGGATAGAAAAAAGTTTGCAACATATGATCTTAAGATGGGTAAACAACTAGTTAACAATGGAGGGAAAATAAAAATGCAGAAATAAATTAAAAATTATTATGAAATGATCAGGATTCATAGTAAAGGAGGATTGCTGTTTCTGCTATTCAATGTGCTTATCCAGAAGATGTGATCTGGAAAAGGTGTTGGTAGAAGAAGAAAGCAAGTGAGGAACAGAAATTAATGTAAAGTGGAGATGAAATAGAAAAATAAGAAGCAGCAGCTTACTTGAGTGTAAATGACAAAACCACCAATTCAGTGTTGATAAGTGCAGAATGAGGCATATAGAGAGAGGAAACCCCAACTCTGCAACTCTGTATGTGTGTTTCAGCTATAAATTAATTAGTATTTATTATAGGTAATTCTACAGAAACTACTGCTCAGTCCTCAAGGGGGCTCAAAAATGAAAGTACAACTTAAACACCTATTCAGAAAGGCTTCGAAGATGAAACGGAAAGTGTCATTACACTATTTTATAGACTTCTGGTGTACCTGACACTTGAGCAGTGTGCAGCGCTCATTCTCTCCTCGGGTTACAACAAAGAAAGATATAGTGAAGAGCAGCGAGGAAGATATAAAGTAGAACAGGTTTGCCTCTGAGGAGAGTAAAAACAGGACCGGAAACGGAAAACTGAGGTAGTAAGTAAACCACCAGGGGCTCCCAGGAAGAGGGCAGAGAGCTATTTGCCACTGTTTCTCAAAGTGCAAAATGTGGGGGCAAGAGCAACTTTTTCAGAAGGGCCACATTCAATTCCGAAACTCAGACCCATGGGACGTTATGCATCAAAAGAACACATGAGATCAAACTCAACTAAATTAATGCCATAGAAAACAATCAGTATTATTTAACATTCAACAGAGTTTGAGCAATTTTAGTGCTGTGCTATGTGTTCTTTTTCTAATGAGTGAAGTGAGAGGACTCTTTATACTCCAGCCTTCCACCTGCATCCTCCTGATAGGTCACACTATGACAGGAGGACTGTACTTCTCAGTACTGCTAGACAACAAAAAACTTTCCCTTGCTGTCTGAAACAGGAGTTATTGTTTTACTTGTGGTAGGCAGAAAGTTGCATTGAGAACACCATAAGGAGCCCAGCAATCTAGGAAAGTATTGGCTTAATTTGACAGGAGGCAAGTTATATACAGTTACTTCTTTTAAAGTAACAGCCCAGTATTTTAGTACTAAGTGGGCATATGCTGCAATAATAAGGCTACTGAGAACATTTCTAACAAAATGTCCATTACAGTGTTTTGTTAAATCATACACTTCCTTTTATTCAAAATTGCAGCTGTGGTACAATGTAGTATGGCCTGTGCAATGGTTGCACAATATCCTCCATTGGCCTGGGAGGAGCATCATTCCAAAAGATGCCTCTTTAACTCTTCTGCTATTTCCTATTCCAGCTCTGGGAAATATGTTGAATCTTCTTCATCCTTTCCCTCTCATCAAGCACTTTACATTTCACTTGATGTTCCTCCAATTTCTTGTCGAAGGCAGGGAAATAGTCTCCTGAGTTGTGAGTGGGCCTCCTGAGGTGATGAAGCTGAGGTTTGATGGCTGATGGTGACAAAGGAAAAACAATGACGGTTACCATGCCTAGCTTTCACTCACTAGTAGACAAGAAATCAATTCCTCAGAAGCTGTGTCCATCCTATTCAGCACAGCCTGTATATGCAAAGGAGGGTTTCTCAGCCTAAAAGCTGGGATTGTTTTGGGTTAGAAAAAAAATACAAATCATAAGTATAGATGTAAAACTCTAAAATGAAACACAGGCATTTTCAAAATATTTGGACAATTAAGCAGTTTGGAATATTGGATCGTGAAATCATGTCCTTATTCAGACAACCCAGCAGACTACATCAATACAACTGAATCCCAAGGTTAGGAAACAACAGTTTAGACAGTAGATAAAGTGTCATAAGTAAATGAAGAAGCAACTTTATACTTAGCTATCTGAATATATATAGCTTAACACCTCACTGTACCCAAAATATCTAGGTGATTTCAAAACAATTAATCTAGATAGAGATCATGTTTCCCAGAATTCAGGAACAGGTGGATCTGATGCATTTTGTCTGATTTTCCAGCAAACTACGGGCTGTTGTGAAAGTCAGAAGTGGAATACATATGAATCTGACCATTCTAAACTTCTTGACTCTGTTTATTTGAATATATGTCTTGCTTTCTTACCTCTTTACATAGGTAGACTAAAAAATTAAACATGACCATGATCAAAACACTTTCATCTTATGCTTAGTTATTATTTGCAAAACATCCAATTCAATAATTAGTATGATAAGAATTTTAAAAGAGAAGTCATCACTCTCAGCACAAATCCTAAGTGAGAAAGATTCCCCTGTGCGAGCTAGCTAACATCAAATGCTAGAAAAGTCACACTCCAGTCTTGTTAAGCTCCTTGAATAATTAATCATGGTCAAAAATATCTTGGGAAATAAAAAGCTACAGGTTTCATAAACTTTAGAAAGACACATCTGGACTTCTTCAGTCACAATCCTTCCTGTTTTCAACCAGATTAAATTAACATTCATTAAAAGGCTGAAAAATATCCAGATGAATTACTGTTCTTTGAGGCACATTCATTTTCCATATTTATTCCATTTTCTGTACTCAGCATGGATTCAGCCAGACTGTTATTAAATTTTCCCTTGCTCAGAGTGGGGAAATGTTTATTGATACCTGGAATTTTGAGTTGTTGCCAGAAGAGATAACTTTGCTAATAGTCTTAAGAGGTTTATCCAGAATAGTATCAGTAGTATTTACCATCTTTATACAGGAGTAGATAAAGGGGATTCATGGCATTTAATTTCTTGAAACTTTAGTGACTCAAAGTGATGGGCAGAAGACTTTCTGTTAGGACTCTAGAGTTCTGTTCCCAGATCGCTCAATGACTTCTTGTGTGACCTGGACTACAACATTCACTCCAGTTTCTCTGCATGTAAAATGGGAATAAAAATGACAATACTTACCTCACAGGGTTTTTATGTGGGGCTTCAATAAGTTATGATTCTCAGGACCATCACACGAGCAGTGACAGTTTGTTTTGTTTTGTTTAATTTAGGGAAAATAATTATTTTTTAAGATCATGGCTATTATCAAGGCAATGAAAGCAGAGAATAGTTATTTGGTAGCACACTGTTGGTAGTGCCAGTGTACCACCAACAATGCCAGTGTAGACTAGAATAGTTACACAAATAGCATCATGCAGATAGACTATCTGTGTGTTGTCCAGACACTAATTCAGCAAGCAGGCTAAGAGTGCCTAAGCTGCTCTGTTTACTCTGACTGGCAGGATGTGCAACTGTTATAGTTTAGCTAAATGAAGAAGACTTTATTTGTCGAATGTTTTCATATCATCATGATGTTTTGGACAGTCCCCTAGCCCCCCATGGGGACGGGAAGGGCTGGTGGGCAGAGGTCCCTTCAGAAGATATCACAAGAGCTTGGGAAACATAAAACTGCTGGTGCAACCAAATCTCGCTCTTTCTGGTTCCGATAGAGGGGTGTGAAAGCAGCAGCATGGTCAGGCTGCTCTCTCTCACCATGGCTCTTGGCTCTGGCAGTTTCCTCGCTGCTGACCAGATCCTGCCATTCCCCACCACTTGGAGCCCCGTTGATGCTCACCCCGTGCTCCCTGCCGTCGTTCACCACTGATGTTGCTGCTGTCACTACCATCTCAGGGTAAGTGCTGCTTGCAGCTGCCATTGCTGCCCACCACTGCAGCCCACGACCACTGTTTGCCCCACACTCCCTGCTGCTGCTCACCACCATTGCTTACCCTGCACCTCTGGCAGCAGCGCTCCTCCGCACATCAGTACTCCCTGACACCCTCACTCCATTGGGACTGCATTGCTGTCTCAGTGCCACAGTACTGGAAGAGTGGGTTTTAAGGTGACATTTTCTTATTATTGTTTGGGTTTGTTCTCTTTCGTTCTCCATTTTTATTAATACTGTTATTAATTTTTCATCGTTCACTCAAACACCTTGTAATTTCAAAAATTTTCTTGATTTGGGGGAGAGGGGTTTCGATTCCATTGGAGGTCTCACCCCCTGGGATATATTTTCAGTAAACCAAGAAAGCAACCCGCCATCTTACAAATCAGCAGCTGTGCAAACCTCAGATTTGGCTAGGGCAGCATCCACACTGGAGGAAGTATTTCCTCTTAACCTTTCTTTGATACAACTCTTTCTTTGATTCTTTAGAGAGAGGTCAGGACTCTCTCTTGACAGTTGGTATAAACACCTGGCCCCATGTCAACATCATACTTTGATTTGCACAGCAGACAAAAAAATGAATGCCAGAGCTGCTGCTTAGCAGACTACTGCAAATTGGAAATGAGCTGCTGGGAAAAATCTTTCTCCCTTTTTTCAGCCTTGTCAACAAAGAAGGTTTTCTGCTGTAACTATTAGAAAGATCTGCTGAACACAGGATCAGGAGAACCAAGACTGTTCCATTAGAGTCACTCAAGAAATGGTCTAAACCTGGGGAGACTCAGTCTCCTAAGAGTGTTAAGAAAATCTGTGTTTATACAAAATTCACTTTTCTCCAATGAGACATCTCAATCAAAGTCCAAAGACTTCTTGGTCAGTCCCTGTGACACTGAAGAGCTCTCCAGCCTCATCTCCTGTGGAGACAGGAGCAGAAGCTGTAAGAAATGGGATGCAGAGATGTTACCAGGGGTCCAAGTGGTTTGGGGCACTCACTGGTGTCCTGACAGTCTTTCCCTCAAGGGCATGTTGCCACTCTCAGAAGCCCTGAGATGGCTCCACACTGGGGGAGAACAGGTCCTGGGCATCTCCTGGGAGATGTGACCAGCCTGTGGGATGATGTGGAAGTGAGTTTTGCTCATATGCTGAGGGAATAGCCTATCATCAGTGCTGGAATCAGGAAAGAACTTTACACCAGGGCAGACTGACAGTCATTGCTTGGTTTTTTTTGATTCTTCTGCAGCATTGAGCATGACCACTGGTCAGGCTCTTCCAGTCCCCTTTGGCAAGGATGCTGCCTGCTGCTCATGCACCACAAAGATGGCCCTTCATGCTGCACATCCGTACTTCTTTTTTTTCTTCTTTTGTGTGGTTTTTCCTGATTCTAATTCTTCATGTTCCCTTCAGGAAACAGGTTTGCTTGGCCTGTATTTCTTCTGCTGCTTTCTGCAGCTTTGTCAGATTGATAGACTGCAAAGGATATTTTTTCAAACTAAACCAAGACACATCAGCCTGCTCAGCTCTTCACATGTTTGTGAAGAGTGGCTCTCAAATGGATTTAGAAAAATAAAAAATTAAATAAAACCAAAAATAAAATCCCAATTCTGGTGGTTGCTTTTGTGTTATGTGTCCTTGGAAGTGGTTTTGATGATGAAAAGCTCATGGAATTTCAGGTAAATTAAACTGTTATTCATTATTCAAGTCATGGTGCACACAGGAAACAGGAATAGGAATAGGATAGAATACAGTATGTTACTCGAGTTCTGCATAACAGGCTATGACCTAGGTCTGAGAGGTCCATCCCGGAGAGCAGGTCTCTGCAGTGCAGATCCCAGGCCCACCCAGGAAATGGGGGCAGACATGGGCCTATGTACAGCCTGGCTCAGGGAGGGACTAAAGGACCCAGGCTGAGCTGGAACACATCCTCTGGGCCCTAAACAGGAGATGGTGGGGGTGGGGATCCTACAGAAGGCTGGTCCCAGACACTGAGGCCATGTGAGCTCTCCCAGGACTCTGACAGAAGTAGACTTCCAAATGCTTCCAAGACACAGAAATAAAAATAAAGCCTATATATAAAATATATATAAAAACATAGTGATTGCAAATAATAATAACCTGGGTACATCAATGACCCTATTGTGCTTTCTCACCATACAAAGTCCAGTTTCCTTGGAGAAACGTTTAGTTCATCCTCTTTGTACTGAGAAAAAGGAGTCATTCCAGGAGGCAGCATATGTGCCCATGGCAGCTGAGTGGTGCTGTGAGATGCTGCCAGAGGACTCTGGTTTCTGGTAGATCAAGTCCAGGTAGGAACATTGTCAGGGCTCTTCTTGCACTCAGCTACCTAAGCTCATTAAATTTTCCCAGCTTTGTGACCTTGGCTGAGTCTTCCTCTTGCACACTTTAAATTGACAAGGTACAGATTCAGTAGACAGCAGTGAGGTAGACTGACTAACCTGCTGGCAAAGAGATGGATGGGATCATGCACACGCATGCCTTTTCTGGTCAGCCTTTTAGAAGTGATATTAAAGACAATGTGATAAAGCTTCTCCTTTTTATTCAAGATGCTGAGTGCAATTTGCATTAAAAAAGTAAGAAAAGAGCATTTTCTCAATTAGAAAATTGTGCATGTATGTTTATGGCAGACTCTTAATGGCTTTTCCAGCAAAACCAACCCCTCCTAAACAAGATCTACATAGAGCATAGAGAAAAAACACCATAATGGCTGTAAACAAAACATGTCACTGTCACTGGACTACATACATGGAAAACATTATACTGTTACCTATTCCTCATCACATACTCTAAATAACCACACAGAAAGGGCTGATTTGCAAACTGTACCAGAGTAAACAGTTTGCTGTGTAAGTCATGGTAACAGGGCATGGATAGGAAGGTACCAGTGTTAAAATAGTTAACTAAAAATCCCCCACTGAGTCCCTAAGCCAAATGGTGCCAAAACTTATACTGAAGTAGGAAGTGTCTAACAAAGAGAGAGTCAAAACACAGCTAGTCATTTCCGTAGAGTGCCAGACAGAGGGCACCTTCCTATAATTCAACATGATATTGTCACAGTGAATATTGCTTGGAAGCAAGGCTTGACTGGTAACAAATACACAGAGTCTTTTTGCAAAAAGGGACAGTATTAGATTGATTGCTCCCCTGTTTTGAAGGTGGATCCTCCCTACTTGTCTTTTTCTAATTATAACAGTTAACAGATCTCTAGATCAGATAGGTTTAAAGGGGAGTAAATGTTATCATTCCCAAACAAATGAGGAAATTGGGCACACAAGAAGGATTTGACCAAGATCATTTAGCAAGTCAGCAATAATGAAGGGACTGTACTTGGTAGCTTATGCCAAAACCTTCTCTTCTGCATTTATATTCTCTCCCTGATTATTATAATGGTAGTCTGAAGGCTCAGAAGTACCACACATAAGGGATGCGCTATTTGTTGTTTGTAGGTACTCATTAATGGATCAGTGGGTTAGAGGTGATATTGACTTGGAGAAATGGATGAAAAACCCTGTGTAAGCACTGCTTATTAAAAAAGCCCAACAGACCAATGCAAATATTCTAGAATGTATAAAAATTGAGCTAAGTTTTATGATTAGATTTGTTTACATTAGATGAGTTATAGTGACATGCTTCATTCCACAATTTTTCCTTAAAACAATTTTTTTTCTCAAAAAATCAAGACCCTTCCAAGATCTCTGTAAAGAGCAAGACCTCTGAATGCCACCTTCAAGAAAATCCTAAGTGAAGCCTCTCTAGAAACATGCTCTGCCTAAGCTTTAACTGTATCCTTTGCAAAGGTTACTGGTGGTGAATGGAGAAGGTGGATCATGATGCTTTTGGTGTTGAAGAATGTTGAGACCAGCCTGACTCAACAATCCCAAACCTAAACATTCAGTGTTTCCTGACAGAAACTGGCACAAGTGAGGATGTGGCAGAAAAAGTTCCTGATATCCAACCAACAACTAGATAGTACCAATAACTTGTTTAAAGCTGCTGAGCTAAAGGCTGCATAGCTGACACAGCTAGCCTAAAAACATATGATCAACAGTCAATCACTTTATATTATTAGAGTCCAGTTGCACTTTTTAACAGCAGGGACCTATAATATACCCCTTCTAGGAGTGTGTGTGTAGATTCCTCCCTTGAGAGGGGATGCTCCTCAAGATTAATCCTTGAGACTGAGCAAAAGAGATTTGCCCATGGTTGTTGATATGGGTGAGTAACATCATTCTCTACTTAATAATTATTTTGCTAGCTTTAATATCATTGCTTCAAGATTGCTTCAATAAATAGTGGGGGGGGCTTGGGAATTTTATTCTCACTGGCTAGCTTAACCCAGTTTTATTAATGTTGTTTTGGGTAAAGAGTTATTTTTTCCCTTCCATCTGTGTGTATTTGGTCTCTATATTGTAGAGAACCAGGGGCATTGAAACTGAGGAAGTAGACTTCCATCCCAGGTCTTCACCCCTCCAAATTGTCTCAAACTGAGACATTGTGAAAGAGCGTCACACCATGACCAGCTTGGAGAACTGAAACAGCACAGAAACATGCTACTGTGCATTGGCATCTATATATGGAGCTACACTGTACCCATCTGCTGGCATAACAGCTACTGATGAAAATATCTTTAGTAAAACTTGTAAGTGCTTTGCCTGAAGTCTGGGCTTTTTTTATTGGTTATTTCTTGTTGACTTCCAGCAAACTTACGCTCTCTTTCACCTACTGTGAATTATACACACATTCACACTATGCCATTATTTTGTGTAACTGCTTCATATTACCCTCCCTTTCTTCTGATATTTGTGTGAGACAAAAATTGATTAAGAAAATTGTTATTTTCTTAATATGGTGGTGAAATAGGGATAGCAGGATTTGGTAGATGAGAGGAGCACAAAAAGACAATACTTGAGTCCACAAAACAGCCTTATTTTATCCCTTCGGTATCTCTGTCTATAGGATAAAAACTCATATTAATTTGCCAGATGAAGTAAAACAATTTGTGAAGCCTGTTCTGCAAGACAAAAAAATCAGGTATTTAAAAAAGGGGAATGTAGTAAAGATCACTAAAAACAATAATTCATTTCTTCAACCCCAGTGAATGGGTTTAACTTCTTAAATGTGTAAAAGTCATACCATACATGAAGAAGTCATCTGTTTATATCCATCTCCCAAATAGTAGGCACTGTGAGTACCAATTTCTAAAGCTGCATCATATAAGGAAATTAGAGGGAGGCAGTACTGACTGACCTGGCAATGTAAGGTGGTTTGCCGAGGAACTCAGGCCTGGTAAGTCAGCAGAACATTGCACTGGACCTTTAAAAAGAAAGAGTAGTTTCAGCAGAGATGGATAAATGGTATTCCCACTAACAATGAAAATGCTTTTTGCAGTGTTGCCCCTACTACCAAGTGTTTGTTGCCTTTTTTCTGCCATTTCTTACTCATGGTTCTAGCTGAGATTAACTGGGAAAGTAGTCTCACTTCTGGGGCCCTTTCAGTCTAAAGGAATCAATTTCAAATATTCATATCACCAGGTTTGGGCAGAGATACCCAATTTATTGATTCTGGAAGTTTCATGTTCTTAAGTTTTGGATCTATGAACTGTTGACAGATCTCAGACTGCTTTCCCTTCAGCTATGTCTGTGTCCTCACAGAACCGGCAATTGACAGTTTTACTGTCAATTGTCCTGCATGGCTCTGAAGGCACACAACATTTACATTGCTCCTGTGGAGGTTCAGCAAGTGGCTGACATCACCTTTGGGGATGGCTCTGGAGATTTATGTCATGGTCAGAGAAAGAACTCTGATATTGTAATTGTAAGTGGAGGTTAATCACCCAAATCAGCAGATGTCTTCTCCAAATCATCTTTTCTCCCTCCTTGCTTATGTAACAGCATTTTTTATCACAGTCAACTACACAAACACCCTCAACATCTAATAGAAATTGGCAGCTTAGCTTCATCTTTATTTGCACTAGACTGGAAGTACCAAGTCAGTAAGGTATGAGAATACAAGAAGCTACAGTGGCAAGCACACTAGATGTTCTTAAGGAAATCAGTACCAGTGTACCTCCCTGAGAGGAAAGGAGTGAATTAGAAGTAGAATTTTGGGCCAAAGGAATGCACAAAGCCTTTCATGCCTGTAATGAACATCTCTGAACATTAGAGAGAATGACTTGGTTTCTGACATTCCTTATCATGACTTTTATCACATTTGGGTTTTTTTTTAAAGGAAAAGATCAAACAGATAAACAGCAGTGCTACACGAAAATTCTGGTTAATCCTTATGTGTTGTGATGACTCCTGCCCAGACACCACCCATGTCTACGAATGGATTAAGTTACTTTCTAGAAGGTGCTATGTAGAGATGTAACGTAATGGTGCAAAAGGAGATCTATAAGTAAAACTGTAGCACAGGACACCAGCTCTGTGAGATTGATAGTCATGTTTCACGTGGGACATTTAAAAACAACCAAATGAGCAAGTGTTTCAGCGGGCATGAGTGTGGTGTGCTGTTCTTTATTTAGGTACTCTTATGGCTTGTGATTTGAGTCAAAAGAGAAAAGTGGAAAGGTGAAATTTACCTTGGGGTCCTTAAATAAGCCAGCTGAATTCTCTACCTCAATTCCCCTATCTTTAGAAATCAGGTAATTACACTAACTCCTTCTCACAGGGGCAAGTGGTAAGAAATAACTGCTGTCTAAACAATGTTCCTGCTATGCTTAAAAAAAAAAAAAGGGAGCTGAATGATGAAAAGTAAACAGCAAGTGCCACGCCTGGATGAGATGTAGAAAGAACCAGAAAAAAATTAGCCCATCTACAACTTTAATTCAAATGAGTGCAGACCTCATTGTTTTTATTTGGTAATAGGATGAACATACATGGACTCAGTTACAGAAAAACTGGAAATGTTGAAAAATTTTTTAGAGACTGCAAGCCTCTTCTTTCAAATCAAGAACTAACAATAAATACAAATTGTTAAAAATCAATCTCAGAACAATTGAGAATACTTGTCACTACACGGTGTCATTAATTTTGTTTTCCCATTTTTTTCCCTTATGAGTCTTAAAAAGCCAAATAGGTTTTTTTCATTACCCTACTCACCCAGTCCCAAGAGCAAACTTGCATGGAATTTTGCTGTCAGCATGTATTTCAGTTTGTTTTCTATGTCCTGGGGAAAAATAGCATACCTGCCTTTTTCTTCCTTGAAAAATGCTAGAGAACAAGTGTCTTGTTGTTTATTTTAATTCAGTTCAAGAAAGATATCTCCATTATCAGTTCTGCTAACATAAACATACTCTAAACTTCATACATATAACTTCATACATTGAATTTCCTGCAAAATGCCAGCAAGAAAATGTTATTTTAATAAGACCAAGATCCTTGAATTTGGTTAATTTCCCCTTATCCTTCCTACCAGCAGGTTTACTACTTCTTAACTTTATTTAGAAGCTCTTACTGTAGGGTTAAAACCACAAAAGCTATGAAATCTACTGTCACAGATAAGCCACAGTGTCCACCCTTCCGTCCAGATGAAGGCAGACAGTGCACTTTGGAATGACTTTGAAGTGCCTACAAGAAGTAGCATCATCAGAACAAAGTCAGAGATAGTCTCCCATTTATGAAACTGATGGTGGTTAAACTCCTACAACAGCAAAGGAAGATGGCCCCACCCTGATGCAGTGGCTTTACAGATAACACCCCGTGTGTGGTGAGCTGTACATGTTCTGGTTGTTTAGCCTTTAACTCCAGATGCTGAAGTGGGACGAGCAGACCTTTCATGCAATTTCCTTTGATTTCAGTGCAACTAAAAGGGTGGTCAGGCACTAGTTGTCATTTTGCTCTAAGCTGATGTTGCAAACGCAATGACATTTTTCTATTGGGTAAGAATAGGGAGGAGAAGAGGATAGCAAAATATTCCTGTGAGAATCTGAGCCTGTAAACCAGAAGACCTGGTAAAAAACCCAACCAGAAGTCTACCATAAAAATAGTAAAGATTTTTTAAAATTGCATATAAAAGTGTATAAAAATACCATCCAAGCAAGAAGAAAATCAAATGCTCCTCTGTCATTCTACTGCTAGGTTTTTTCACTAGAAAACCCCAAAGATGCACTCCTACAACCACCAACAAAGACAATGGGATTATGTATATTTTTCCTACCACTGGACAGTATCTAAACCCAGGGTGTTGTAAGTACCCATACACAGGTGTTTGGAAGAATAAAATAATACAAAATGCCAAGACTGTGCAATGAGGCTTGTGAGAACATGCTGTTTTGCACTTAAGTATAAGGGTAAATAAATTCACTAAAACTGAGTTTCAAGTCCTCAGCTAGCTTGCTTGGAAGTAACTCTGTTTCCTTTTACCTGGTGGTCAAGTCCCCAGAGCAGGAAGAGCTGATGCCTCAAAGACAGGCCTGCATCTTGGTCCTGCTTGCCTAAAAAGCAGAACTCTCTGTGCCTCTTTTGAGGCCAAAAGGGATGTTGCAGCAACAGGAAGGCAGCCTCAGCAAGTGAAAATGTACAGACAGCATTTAATTTTAACTGAAAATAATGGCATTGGCAGTGGTACCTGTGCTGCTCCTGCTTTGACCACAGTAATCAGACAGGAAAAAGGATATTCGGGATCACAAAACTTGTCTATCCGTGGAAGCAGGAGAAGCATAGGATGCTGACACTAAACTGAGACTGAGCAGACCTGCTCATGTCGTGGGTAACGCAAGTGGGAAAAACCTCTGTACCCACTTCAGAGAGAGAAGAATTTGTCTTAAAATGTGAAAGCACAGGTTTTTTTCCCTCCTCTCTATCTGACCAGCATTGATGTCGACTCCCCGAAGTGATTTGTGTGGAGTCAGTGCCACAGGGTTCCTTCTCTTCCTCAGCTTTTAAATGCTGATGTTCAGACACTGTGCCAGCACACCTCTTGAGATTAGCACTGGTTCGACATGTGAAAGCACAGCATCGTTCTGTTTTTAATTAGGTGAGGATTAAAAAAGTGTAAGAGAAAATGAGTCAATTCTGCTGTCATTTGCTGAGAATAAATGGCTAAAATACGGTATGGACCACCAGAGGATGAGGAGTTTCATTATTTTAAAATAAAATATTAAGGAAAAGGAGACAATAAGAAATATTTAAGAACATCTTGCAAGTTCCTGGAAATATACTAGTTTATTCTAGTTAAAGCAAAATAAGTACTGTACTTGTCAGGTTCTGTCTTTTCTAATTTGAATAGGCTACTGTGCTTTTTAATTAAAAACCAGATTTGGGAGCCACTGCAGAAATTGCAAGGACTAACAGCAAACGAAGGTGACTTTTAGCTAGGTGAGCTCACGGACCTCCCGATTACAAAGCAGCACAGCACCATCAGCTAGCTAGTTTGAAATATACTTCTGTGTAAGACTGAGCTTCTAAGACTTAGCTTGAGCTATACAAAAGGCTGCACTTTTAGATGTGCATCAATCTGCTTAGACTGACTGCTCTGAAATATGTTTTAAGTCTAAAATTGCAAAAATTCTTTTTTTTTTTTAATCTACCTCTTATTACCAGAGGAAAAAATGGCTGCCGGCATCTATCTGTTTTCTCAAACATGGAAAATATTAGTGACATCAATAATCTTTTATCATTAAACACAGAAATCTGACCATATACTTTAAAAAAAAAAGAAAGTAATTTGTAAATGTCAGAGACTGAAACAGTTAATGATTTACACATTCTAAGATCACCAAAAGACTTTTGCAAACTGAAAAGTAGCAACTGCTCATCCAGCAAAGCCCACCACCCCCCCTGAATACTGCTGAAGGATCAGATAAGTAAGTGCCATTGTCCAGCTCTCCTGGGTGCAGATACCTGTCTGAGGAAGGGCAGAGGCTAAGAAGAGGCTCATGGCATGGCCTGTGGCACTACCCATTGTTTAACTCCCCACTCCGGGGAGGTACAAGGTGTTTCCACCTGAGCTAGAAGTGTATAATAACTCATAACATCTTTGAGTTTTGTGGGAGGCTTCCCCCAGCCCCAACAGATCAAGACCACCACTTCAACTAACAGACACTGAAGCTGCAACTACCAGCTTTCATCACTGGACCCCGTGGGTGCTGGCTAAATACATCCTTCCATCTTTATCCTTTCTTTCCCTTTCCCTCCCTTATGCATTTCCTGAAGTGTTATCCTTATGCTCTAATGATTGCTATATTGCTGTAGATGATATTGCTATAGATGCTTTAATATTGCTATGTTTTAATAATAGTGCTATATTTCTATGCTTTAATATTGCTATGCTTTAAGTAGTATCATATTGCTATGCTCTAATGTTGCTTTATTGCTATAGATGCTTTAATATTGCTGTATTGTTATAGAATGGTAACACCCAAAATGGCCACATACTCCTTTATCCTTTGAAACAAAACTGTTCCTAAATAAACCCTACATATATAAATTTACCAGTTATTCAGTGTCATTTCAGTCTAATCCACCCCAAGGGATTTATTAATTAATTTATTTATTAAGGAGTTACCCTCCCCTTTCTGGGGTGGGTTGCAACAGTAATGAAAGCTGCTGACCAGTATTTTGAGAGCACATATCACAGGTTTGTACATTTAAAAAAAACCCAAAAAAAACCCAAATACCTTCTTTCTCATGTGTGAATAGTTCTTGCATATTGTCACAGAAATGCACGGTTCAAATGACTGAGTGCAGCCCAGTGAACTGTCACCCTTTGAGGCATTTAAATAATGAACAGAATAGAATGAGGGTGGGGAGACACCGGAACAGGTTGCCCAGAGAGGCAGTAGATGCCCAATCGCTGGAAGCATTCAAGGTCAGGTTAGATGGGGCTCTGAGCAAGCTGATCTAGTTGAAGATATCTCTGCTCATTGCAGGGGGGTTAGAATAGATAACCTTATATGTCCTTTATGTCCCTTCCAACCCAAACAATTCTGATTCTATGAAAACACTGACACTTTTTTTTTTATTATAGTGTGTCCAGAAGTTTAAGCACTATGTCACCATGAGTCAAAGGTCTGCTAGTTCCCTGAACACCAGTCCCAGATAAAAGACAAAACACTGAAAGGGATACTTGCAATAGCATCCTTCTCTATTTCAAGAAGGTAAAGTGCCTGATCCTCCCTCCTAAATTATACAGCAGTTTTTGGGAAGCAGAAGACATGGTGCTCTTCCAGCAAGGCAGAGCTTTCTGAGAGCACTAGCAGTTTCTGTGCAGAGCTAGAAGAGTGCCATTTTTATCACACAGCTTCCTAGCCTGTGTCACCCTCTGTAAAAGGCACTGGCACCAGAAGACACCTTTGTGCCTATAGGTGGGTTCTGCCAAATAATTCTGTAAAATTTCAGCATGAGTCAAATGGTATGGACCCTATATTTGCAGACTTTCTGGCTTTCTAATTGGTTGCATAGTCTTACTGAGGCTGGAAAAGTAAGGTATCTGAAAACATAATTTCTATATATCCAGGGAAAGCTAGGTAAAGATGTAAAACCAGAAATCCTTACTCACTTTTTATAAACATAGGCCATTAGCTGATGAACACCTAATTAATTTCCACTTTTTTTGATTGCTTCCTTCTGTGGAATAAAATAAGAAAAAGCAGTCATGTAATTTTTAAAATTATTTTTTATTTTTTTTTTACACATCTGCACAGTGGCTGATCTCAAGTTTAACTGGGAGGTGTCTAAACATACCATTCTTTGGCTCATGATGCACTAGCACAGTGCCGCAGAGTATTTCAGTAAGGTGGTGGGGGCAAAGTAAGGAAATGTAGGTGTGATCCTGGGAGGCAACCCCACAAAATATACTGTCACCTGGCCTAGTCTCTTTCTAGGGTTTCAATTTCTAGATTTCACTTTATATATTCTCCCATCTAATAAATTTCACACAATTTTTTTTTACATGACTACAAAACATTCTTAGAATGCTAATATCCACTGTACATTACACAGATGAGTTAAAAACAGGAGCATGTTAGCTGACTGTCTGTGTATTACAAACCATTTTGCTGTATACCTGTGTGATTAGACCAATAATTTTGCCTATAGCATCTCTTCTAGAATGGCAACTCTGATCTGCAGTCCCCAAGACACAGCACATCTGCCACTTCCCTTGTTAGCTCCTGCCAATAGTGAATAACCCCAGTAATAAAGGAAAAACGTTTTCCAACCTGATTTCACACCTTCATGCTAATGCATGAGAAACAAGAACTGACCGGACATGAATTAAGCTGTTTGTTTTTGCTGTCTGAAAGAAGTCACTCCCAGAAAGAAAGAAAACACATACATCAGAAATAGATGAAGAAAAAGATTTAGTGTTTTTTACAACTGTTATTATTCTACTGTGCATAATCTAAGGCATCTTTAGTCACTATAAAAGGTAAGTGTAACTTAAAAAATATTGACTAAATCATTCTGCACCTCTGACCAAACATTCGGTTAGGGTATGTTCCCCCTGATGTCAGGAAGAAATCTTACTAAGCAGAGACTGAGTCACCACTACAGAAGTATTTACTTCTGCATTATTGGTATTTCATCAGTGTGTCTTCAAAGACCCTGGTCAGAGCTGTAAGTCATATTCTACCACTTTTATTGGGGCTGAATGCTGATGGAAGAGGGGAAAGAGGGAGCAGGAAAGCGCTAAGTGGTGACAAAGCCCTCTGCCTGTCACACAACATGGAATGTGCTCAATGCTGATGGTGGAGCTACTGCCGTCACAGCACTCCACTTTCCTCAAAAATTTACCCCAGAGCTTCTCCTGAACCATGAACTCATGAACGGTAACACTATACCTCCGTATATTTTATTTAAATGAGCTGGTTCAGTGAAGACACCTGCAAGTTCTAAGAATTTCAAGAATTATTTTGTACTTCTTCTTTCTGAACATGTAATTGAAGTGCAACCTTTCCACAGCATGAACCTAATCTAAATCTCTGGCTTTGAACAAATTCAAACTCTTGTGTACAAAAAAAGAACTCAACATTTCTCTAGCCTCAATAATGAAAATCCCAGATACAAACACTCTTAAGTGAGAAGGTATTCACATTTAAAATGTGGATTTAGGTTGAGTTCACTGATGCAATTTTTACTAGTGTCACAGGAAGCTCATCCCTGTACATGCACAGTTTAAGCAGGAATGGAGCCCCAAACTCTGGGTTTAAAGCTCTGTGCTTTTGAACATGAAAAGGAAACCTTCCTAAGCCAATGTTTTGCATGTTCTTTACACAGAAAAGATCCATGACAGGAGTCTGATTCCTTGTAAAATACATATGTGACTAACACAGCAAGAAGTCATCCTGAACAGAAACGTGTTCAGCAAAAACAGTTGTATGTACATGTACATAACTCGATTTCTGAATAGACAGGCAAAATTGCATACAATGAACTGGATCCCTATCAAGATCCCAAGCCAGAAAAACATTTACATATATGTTTGATGTTTCTCATACATTTCTTTTTTGGTTTTGTCTGTCCATACTTATCCAACAACTCCTTTCTTTTTCCTTGGCCTGACCAGTCAGTGATGAAAGACCATACTGAGGTGAAAGTAAGAGTCGATCCATGTGATGCCCTGTTGTCCCTCTTCTCCTAGATCTTCAGGTCAGACAAGCAACTATTACTAGTGGCCCATGAAAAAATGTGGGTAACAGCTAATTACACGCAATCTCAAGTAAAGCAGGCACATCAAGCCATATATTAATACCTGCTCTGAGAGTCTGACAACAGAATTTGCCCCAAGGGAATGTTGCTTTCATGGGTTATTTCTGTCCTAACTTCACAAAGAGAACAGAACCAAGGGTTGAGTGACTCTGCCTGTTGTTTAGAAACAAAAAGATGTTGCTATCATTTTATTATCTGGGAAAATATCAAACCCTAAAAAACAATCAAATGACTCCACAAGTTCACCATTCTTCTTAAGAAAATCTTAAAACTGATATCAAATTCTGTCTACTTGCAATTAAAAAAGACTCCCAGGGAAAAGGAAAAGAGTAACAGTAAAATATTATCAAGCTTTCTTTTTTTTTTTTAATTTCTTTTATATTCTTTTGCATCATTCTAGTGTTGGTTTCACAAGCTGAGTCATAGCAAAGGGCAATACCAGCTTTTGAAGATGACCCTCTTCTATTTGCTTGACCTGTCCAGAAAAATGGAACCATTTGCATAAGGAACTCTGACCTTGATTTTTTAACAAAAAAACTTCCCAAAACAATGACAACAAAAACCAGAAAGAAAGAAAGAAGAAAGAAAGAAAGAAAGAAAGAAAGAAAGAAAGAAAGAAAGAAAGAAAGAAAGAAAGAAAG
>JAYRBT010000082.1:49225999-49255853 GCA_036023395.1 Myiotriccus ornatus
TTTACTCTTCTGTCTCTGGAAAAAAAAAAAAAAGAAAAAAAAAAAAAGAAAAAGTGTCAAACGCTGACTTTCTGACTTTCTCCCCTTTGTCCAAGGGGTAGGTAATCTGGGAAGTAGAAAGAAGGGTATCAGTTTAGACAGCCTCATTTCCTGCAAGCAGTGCAGCTTTGCTTAACTGTTGAAAGGGTGCAAGGTGAAGCACACCAAGGCAATACCTCTTATGGGCTCAACTGGAAGTATCATTCTGTCCTGAACAAATCAAAATCTATTGCAATAGGACTACTCCAGTTGGAATTTAAACTCTGGCATCAAGAAGATCATGTAACAGAGTCCAGCATGTTTAGATCAAGAGATTCCATTACGTTTCTTTGCAGTAGGGCTCTCACCTTTGCTCAACAATGTTGTACCATGTGCTTTGAGTTTAAGCAAAGAAAATGCTCCAAACACAAAAGAGCACTATATTTTAAAAATCCTTTTCTCCCAATGAGCTTTCAATGAAAAGCATAGCTTTACACATGGGGAGGTGCCAAAGATATAAAAAAATATGTGCAGTTTAGAACCTGCTTGCCTCCTCTGTCAAATATTTATAATCCTTTGACCTCATAATTAGGCTATATTTGACTAACATTATCCTGAATGTACAAACAAAACTGTTTTCTATGTAGTTATACCACAAGCGCATCTTCACAATAAACAGATATCCTTGAGAAAGGAATGTAGACAAGAAAATTTTTTTTTATTTCTAGTGAAAGAGGACAGTTTCTATTTAAGGAGGGCACTCTATTCAATTGTCCTTATATACCTCTCTAGAAATCCTCTAGAAAAACTTCAAACAGGAACATGAGTATTTTACTCTGTATTGGCTGCCCACTCTGCTTAGCTACACTTATTCTGACAGTGCTTATGTCAGCAGAGTCTGAAAGTGCAACGAAGAAGATTCAGCCCAAGGAGAGATGAATTCATCTGTAAGGCTGGGCATGCCTTGGAAGATGTGATTGTATCAGAATGTCTTTTGGTCCCTTTCAGGAAAACTGTTTATATATGTGTGTGTATATGTAGGCTATGTAGATGTAGATGTAGATATAGATATGTCCTTTTTTTTTTTTTTTTTAAGTGGTATTTGGGCAAAGGAGAAAAAGGACTGCCAAAACAAAGATCTTTTCTGCTGGATTGCATTGTCTGTGATGAATGTATACATTGGCTGCACAGACCTATTAATGAGTTAATACCTTTTTCTTCTGTACAAATTGCATGGGGACCTTTCTTTTCAGGATGGTTCCCTGTAAATTGCTCACTGATGCAATTCTAAGACACTTTTAAAGAACTAGTATTTCAGCATTTCACTGGATTTATTTAGACTGAATTGTCACATTTCCTGCATAAACTACAACACGCAATGGTAACAGCCATAACAACAGTACTACACTTTCCTAATGTCTCCCAACTAAAAGGTTCAGCCTGATTTACTGTTGTTAACAGGATCAAAACAATCCTGTGACATGTATCATTAGACATGTAACATTTTAAAGAGAAAAGACTGGCCCAGAAGGAAAGGCAATCATTTGAGGTGGGTGGACTAAATAACATATTTGAATCTCTTAAAGGATTTGCTGAATCACACCAGGAATATGAAACAGAGCTCCGAGTACGACCCAACATATGGTCTTTTTACTATGCCATCCATATTCACAAGAATTTTAATGCCTCCTATCCCCATTAATGAAACAAGGGAAAATGCAATGTTTTTTTCCAGACTTTAGAAGTTTCCAGTAGAGAACTGAGTCAACCCACAAAGGCTGTCAATGCCCCAACACTGGCAGTGTTCAAAACCAGGCTGAACAAGACCTTGAGCAATCTGGTCTAGTCGGAGGTGTCCCTGCCCATAGAAGGGGACTTTGGGACTAGATGATCTTTAAAGTCCCCTCCTGGCCCCTTAACATTCTATGATATATTGCTTTCGTTAGCTACATCATCAACTCCAGTAAGAACATTCCAGTGCAGCATTTGCTTTGAAATGTTCTTCTACTTGGTGGAGCAAATGTGCTGGTTTCCTAACCAAATTTCCTTTTGAATATAATTCAGTTTCCCTACAACAACTTTAACTTTGATTGTGATTCAGCCTCTTTCTCATTTAAACACAATAGTTCTAGTACAAACATAGCATGGATGGATAGAGGTAATTGAGAGGAAAAAGAATGTATATGGAGTGTTCTGTATATAGGAAGACTTTAAGTAGTTCACTTGGCAACATTATTATTTGAAGTATCCTTGCCTGAATGTACGTGTCAGTCCTTCAGTGACACTGACAAACATACTTTCTTTGTCAAGGTTGAGTACTGGCTTTCCCTTTGACCACTAATGTAAATGCCTGTGACTTCTACAGCCCTTCATGTGATATTTGCACCCATCTCAAGGAGATTATTAAGTCCATTTCTGCTATCAGTTTGTAGCTTATACTAAGGCATTTTTAACTTTTGCTTGCTGGACTATGAAACTATGTACCTATACAGACTGATGTATAGAGGACAAGACCAGAACCCCAGAGGCATTTAAACTCATGTGAGAGTTTAGACTAACTCAAAAACATCACCTGTTCTGTATTGACTCATGCTCCTTACTGAGCATAAATCACAGGTGTGATGCTGGTTGCACCAACAGTAAGTGGAGAGCTGACCACTCACAGCGCTGCTTCTGAAGGTAGCCAGCTTTGCCAATCCAAATAAATGCCTGCCCTTTACCTCCATTCCTTCTTCTCCAGATCCCAAAAGCACAGCGCTGCCCAGAGAGGGCTCAGGACACCTCCCCATGGGCTCCAACGCCAGGTCAGGCTATGTCAGGACAAGACACAATTTGGCTTTAAAAGAAAAATCTCTTTTCTCTCCTACAAAGAATAAATGCGAAATGCAGACTGCAGGACAGTGTCACGTGGAATAAGGATTCTGTGGGCAGGTGGTTTTTTTCTCCCACAAGCTACTTAGCATGCTTGAGTCCCTGCGAATGAAAGTGTTTGAGGGATTTGCTTGTGGTCCCTCTTTTCCCTACTCAAATATGCATTTCTGCAGCATTATAACCATATTTAATTCTGAAGGAACAACAAGATGACACCACAATTATCCAGGATTACACTGTTGAAAATTTAGGGGAAGAAACTGAATCCTACAGGTTTTCTCTTTCTGTTAAAATCAGAGTGGCACTAAAAATGTGAAAGGGAACAATCCCTCACTGTTTCTTGCAGTCCAAGAAGGGAGTTCCCAGATGAAATTATCAATAATAATAATAAATTTGAAACCAATAAAAGGATGTGATTTGTCACATAATGCCTAAGTAAATTCTGAATTGTGTTGCCTCAGTGCCCAGTACACAAAAGTACCAGGGTAATGGAATAAATATCCTTCAGAGTCGAAATTAGAGATTTGACTTCTGCCTTGGCCCTCTGGAACACAGAAAGCTGCAGGGGGTGTGGGGAGGACACACACATTGTGCTGGTTTTGATCACTGTTCATTAAGATCTCTGCTATGACATGTTGTCAGGTCGGTGATGGAGAGCTAAAGAGACTTTTGGTCTGACCCAGCATGGTTGTTCAAGTGTTTATAGCAAAGATGGCACGGTGTTTGAAAGTAGCTTCTACCCTCACTTACTAAAAGCTCAGGCTCTTCAGGATAAGACTATTTATTCCAAGCTCTTCTCTCCCCCAGCACCCAGTTCCGTCCAGACACTGGGTGAAATAACAAAAGAAATTACAAATTTTTGTATGGTCTTTGATATCATAAAACACTACTGATGTAGTGCACAATGAGCTGAAATAGTAGTCTGAGTAATTGCATCTCAGATAACACATAATAGTTATCTTTCCTCCTACAAATGATGGAAGTATTTGCAGCTGCTGGGGCAGATCGCTTAATCTGTCGCCTTTAATTCCTTTGTGGACTCACTCAGCATTTTACAGGAGTGACCTTTTAATTTTATAAACTTTTTCCCCAAAGCCTGAGTATTTCTTGTCTTCCTGAGTGCTAAAGTGGACTCAGTCATAATCTGTAGCTTTTCCACCTGAAAAGCACTGTTACAGCTATTCCTAGTGCTCAAAATAAAATAAAGATGTTAAAAGTCCAAGTGCTCAGTTCTCAGCACTGGATGATCCTGTCTCCTGCTAAAGGCATTTGAAAGCCTTTTCAAAGATAATATAAGATGATGAAGAAATACACTTATGGTATTTTCTTCCATTGCACCAGAGCTGTATGAGGCCCAAGAAACAAAGTTCAGAATATCAATGAAATAAAGAAGAAGTATGCATTACAAGTTAATTCATCTCTGTTATTCATATTTTTAATGGATGATAAATTTTAGAGTGTTTTGGGAGCTTTTTTGTTTGCTTGTTTTTTGTTTTGTTTTTTTTTTTTTTTAAGAAAACAAAATGTTACTCAAAGATGCCTGCATCCTGTTTAAAGCAAGGGAAAACAAGAATAAATACCGTTGCAAAAAAGTTTTGAACACTTGTTTTGTAAGTGAATTTAATTACCATCACTCTAATTTAGCAGACAACCCAAGCGCTTAACATTCATTTTTCTAGGAGGGGAAATGGCATTAACATAGAAGGTATTCTGATTTTTGGAGCTTTCATACATAATTATCTCTAAATCATTCATGACGCTAAACAATTTCTAGTCCTGTTCATATTGATGTTGAGTTTTATGTTTGCTTGACAGCTTGCATTACACTTGGCCTGGGATAACATCAGTGACAAAAGAGATTAGTTTTTTTATAATATATGTTTTTTCCCTACCAGCATATTATGGAAATATATAAAATCAGATAAAATCACAATGAATACATTGGCAAAGGTTTGGTTAAACCAAATAATGTTTGAGTTTTCTGTGTTAAGCATTATGAAAGAAATTAGTATGTAAAGCTATCTAGAAGATTAAGTCCTGAAGTTTATTTTGTATTTGATAATCAAACATAATTCAAAGCTCTTAACATGTTTGGGGCAAAAGCTAGATCACTGTTTTCATAAAGAGATGTTCCACTGTGGACGGAAACAAAACCCCCAGTGTTTTTCAAGGCACAAGAAGGATGAGCGGTGGGTTGACCTTGGCTGGACACCAGGTGCCACTTCATCACTCTCCTCATCACCTGAACATGGAGAGAAAATATATAACTCATGGTTTGAGAAAAAGGTAAGGAGAGATCATTCACCAACTACTGTCACACATAAAATATACTTGACTTGGGGAAATTGATTTAATTTATTACCAATGAAATTAGAGTAGGATATTGTGAAGTAAAACAAACTCTTAAAACACCTTCCTCCCACACCTCCCTTCTTCCTGGGCTTAACTTTATTCCCAATTCTCTATCTACTCCTCCACAGAGCACAGGGACCAGGGAATGGAGTTTATGGTCAGGACATCATACATTATCTCTCCTGCTCCTTCCTCCTCATGAGAAGGACTCCTCATACTCCTTCCCTGCTCCAGCGTGGAGTCCCTCCCACAGAAGACAGTCCTCCACAAACTTCTCCAGTGTGAGTTATTCCCACAGGCTGCAGGTCTTCATGAACTCCTCCAGTGTGTGTCCCTTCCATAGGGCTCAGTCCCTCAGGAACAGACTGCTCCAGTGTGGGTCCCACATGGTGTCAAAAGTGCTGCCAGCAAACCTGCTTCAGTGTGGGCTCCTCTCTCCACAGGGAGCCTTCCCACAGGGTCAGAAGCTCCTTTGGGCATCCACCTGCTCCTGTATAGGGTCCTCCAGGGCTGCATGTGGGGATTTCTGCTCCACTGAGCACCTCTGTGGGCTGCAGAGGCACAGCCTGCCTCACCATGGTCTTCACAATGGGCTGCAGGGGAATACCTGCTTTAGCACCTGATGCACCTCCTCCCCTCTCTTTCATTACTTTGGTGTCTGCAGGGCTGCTTCTCTCCCCTCTCTTCTCTGCAATTTCTTTGGCACAGTAACTTTTTCCCCTTCTTAAATCTGTTACCTTGGAGGTTCTACCACTATCACTGATGGGCTTGGCCTTGGCCAGTCGTCTTGAACCTGGATGGAACTGGCTCTGTCAGACATGGGGAAACTTCTAGCAGCTTCTCAGAGAAGCCACCCCTGTAGCCCTTCCTACTACCAACACCTTGCCATGTGAACAAAATACAGCAGGCAGAAGGATAATCAAAGCCAATGAAGTTCAGCCACATATGTAATCAGAATTTTGTAATAAGCACTGGGCAAATAATAGCTTCTTTGGTTGAGTGACTAAATTGAACAAGTAAGTGGGTTTCTTCTCTCCTGGCAAAAATGTTTGTTGCAGAGTAGGGGTTTTTTTGGTGGGGTGGTGGAGAGGAAACAAATGATCTAGCTGACACTTTCATCTAACTCAAACAAAACTTGTATTTTTACCATTTACTTAAAGCTGGCTAAAAATGTGAAACATCACCTTGAAGCAAAAATTCTCATTTAGATTTTTTCAGTATCTCTTCAGTTTTTGACAATCACTTCTTTTGAATTAGACTTAAGCTCCTAAATGCTTTAGCCTGACACAAAATACGACTTTACAACTAATAACACTTACTGTCTTTCTTCTACATTTTTTATTGCCTCCAAGTCCCAGATTTTGAAGTTAAAAACAGGAAAGAAGTTATTTAGAAGCAGAGAAAAGAATGAATTGTCTAGCTATGGATCAAGTAATGATTACAAATAATAAAGAACACTTTTGGACCATGAGTATCTGTAAACCTGCATGTTCCTTTCTGCTTCGGGGTGGGATGCCACACCTTGTCAGAGTCCCTACCAAGTAAGATATCTGTAGCTCGTATGCTCAAATGGGAAGGTAGTTGTTCTGTGAGGAAGGAATAAGATGCAGTTTAAAGGTCACCAATGTCTTTTGAGGAGCCATTTCATATTCTCCCTTCTCTTCAGTCATTCCCTTTGGACATGACCATGTTTCTTTTTCAGGGCTAAGTTCTGGAAAAAGAGGCCTGATTGTCAGTGGATCGAACATAAATTCATAGAGCTGGGGAGCAAGGAGGACTGAAATTCTCTTGCTGAAGCAGAGAATTTCTATACATCATTGCACAGGCAAATTTTCCTAAATGGGCTAAGGATTTTAACAGAAGCAAGGTCACAGATCTCCATTCCCTGATTGATGCAATAAAAAGGCTGATGGTGAAAAATCAAGGAGGAATTTCAGCAATGTTCTGTGTAAGTTACATGTTCCTACATGCCTCTAGGACCATGAATGTTACCCCTGAGGAGCAATGCAACCATATGCCATCTGAGCAGAACTGGATGGAACAGACCGGAAGTAACATGAAAAAATGTTCCCCATAAAGGTAACTACTCAAAAAACCCTAGTTAAGTTGCCCCCAGTGATTATGTGTTTTTCCACCATGCATCTGAATATTCCAAATATTCATTTAAATAAAGACAAATGGTATTCACAATTTTTTAAATTGTCACATATATTTGTGACTTCATGTGAAATAGAAGGAAAAGGCAACCTAAAAACTAGGTATCTAGCTCCTATGGCCTGAACAATGGAAAGCAGGCATATGAAAGTCTCAACATGAGAGGAAAAACAGCACTTTCCATAAGATTTACACACACAAAAAAACCCTGACAAGTTGCAAAATCATTTGCATAAGTATAAAAGATACCTTGGTGGGGTACTATTTGCCCCATCTAGATGCTAGTAATGTACTTTGAATTGAGCTTCAAAGATCACATCACATCGTGTTAATCTTCTATTAAAATTGCCATAAACTGCATTATTAAAACTGCATAAAAACTTCTTCAGAATGCACTCTTCTATGCAAATTCCAGCTTGCCTCAGGTGCCACTTGCTAAATTAGACACACTCATTTTTTCAATACAGCACAAAATCAAACAAAGCAAGCTAAAACCTCCATTTCTGGTAATATAGTCCACATATTTAAAAGGCTGCATATTGTATTATATGACACTATTTTATAGTGACTATATTCTATTCTATTGTGTTGCACTGCATAGAAGACTGTAGTTTTGAAACCAAGACCTGTCAAAATGCAGGATTTCGATTTGACCACGAGGTGGGAGCACTGCTCATCACATATACCTCTGGCACAGGCTTTAACTGTATGCAGCAGCTGTTGAGTATGTAAATATAAAGTATATTTCTGTGCTAAAACATGCATGTTACCACTGAAATAATAAATTGCCAGGACAAACACACAAAAAGGGAGCCTTTTGTCTACAATTTGTAGCTGAGAGAGTATATTTGATTGAATAAACTGCATTTTGGTCCCTGGAACTAAGAGTTACACTGAAACCTCTGCATAAACATCGCAGAATCTCTTCCCAATGTGAAAAAGGAAAAAAAAAAAAAAGAGGAAGTGGTAAGAATACCCTGTGGAAGTGATAATTACCGAATCATGCAAACAGAATAGTTTGGGTTGGAAGGGACCTTTAAAGGTCATCTAGTACAACTCCCCTGCAATAAGCAGGGACATCTTCAACTAGGGCAGGTTGCTCAGAGCCCCGTTCAACCTAGTCTTGAAAGTTTCCAGGGATGTGGTATTTACCACCTCACTGAACAAAATGTCCCACTGTTTGCCTACCATCACTGTAAAAATTTCTTCCTTATATCAAGTTTCAAGTGGGGAAGAATAATTTTTTCATTTGTTGTTAGTTTTGTGAGAAAAAAAAATTGGCAAAAAAAAGAAAGGTTGAATTGTAGATAAAAATCATGTCCATGTGACTGCTTACAGTTTCATATGGGAAAATTAAGTTTTCCCCTATGGTTTAATAGTGTTCTATTCCACAGGAAACTTTTGATGAACTACTTGTGCTGATGATGTCTGTGATAGGGTTGTGTTTTTATGGGGGAAATGGCAGCCCCACATTTCTTTTCTTGGAACAGAAAAAAAGGGCAGTACTGAGTAAGAAGCAATATCTCCCACAGAAAAAAAAAGGCAATAATATGAAGATCAGCTTAGCGTGAGGAAACTAACCTATCTCCAAGAGACTTGCACAGGATTTTGAAGCAGATAGGTCTGAAATCCAAGATGTGACTGCAGCTTACATAGCCATCCACAAGCTAGGTTTAAAATAGTTGGCTTTGGTATGGATAGTTGTACAAAGCTCTGGCTAGATTCATAGTTTGTCACTGTCTCAGCAATCTTGATTCCTGTTCCTGGAGGCACTGGAAGTATTTTTGGGTAGCTTCAAGGTAATTGACACAGAAGCTACATTTCACACCTGTGACTACAGTGTAGATGTGCAGTTTCAACGTCTTTGTGTCAACATGAGATGTTTTTTTTCTATATGCCTGGTCACTAGGTTCCTCATATAGTAAAACGGCAAACATATTAGAATCACTTTGGCATGTGTGTATTCTTTTAAGAAGATATTACAATAACTTCCTTTGTATATAATTAAAAAAGCAACTTGGATACAGATCCTGAAAAGATTTATTCAAAATATATTTTGAACTTTCTTCTCTGGATGCAGGATGCCTGCGCCACAGGACAGGGTGTTGATTGGGTTCAGGGCTTCAACTGATGCTAACAAGTAGTGGTGAGAAAGCTTAAGCCCTCGTGGTAAATCTGCACACATAGGCACCTGTTTAATACAAATACCCCCCATTCAACATACTGAATAGAGGTTGGAAAACCCAAGAACAGAACAGAGGTGGTTGTAAAACCCAAGTACCCTTGACCTTGAAAAAGTCTAGGCTGAGTTTCACTCACCAGCAAGATACATGTGGTGAGTACATTATAGCCATAATCTCAATCTTTTTAACTCACTCGCTACATCTTTTTTTCCAGCATATGGTGTGTGAAAGACTATGCACTGGCACAAGAGAAAACATATTTTCAGGTAAACATTTCAGTAGCCTGTAAACAGCCATGTATTATCCATGGATCAAGTGTCTTTTTCCACATGCCTCACATGGCTGGTAAGGTGATTTGCTCTGGAGTGAGTAATGGACAGAACAGGTTGTGCAGTATTTGGCAAACCAGAAGTGCTACATGCTTTATTTTCTTAGGTGCATAATTCACAATTTTTCTCCTGACTTTTATCAATGAGCTCATTAGCTATAATCTGCCTCTACAGTGTCTGAATGAAAAACATTCAGCTTACAAGTTGTCCTTGTAATGGACTAGCATAATTACAGTTGCTTATTCACTGTATTCAACTGGTCCCATGGTATTAGTCTTTTCCCTAAAGGGATGAGCAGAACTTTCTCGTACAGGAGAATAATTAACAAATAACAAGTACAAATAACACCAAACAAAGATGAACAACTTGCAAGGAACCAAATTAACACCCTTGATCTTCAAGTCCACATGAAATGTTCACTTTTTGGTCCTCCAGCCTAACTAAAGAGGTGCCCCTAATCTTTCTAAGACCTTGACAATGAAGGCCTTCAAATGTAACCTTGTCCTCAGTCAGAGATTCACAGGTCTGCTCTCATGGCTGGGACAGTGCTCCTGAATATTCTTAAAAAAGCCACAATGTTTCTGCATTCAGGTGGTCCTGCAAGGGCTGCAACCTTCCAGTACAGCTGTTGCTCAGCCATCACCCACTGGAGTAGGGAGAACAGTCATTCTGCTGGGGTCTTCATAGTTACATACAGACCCGCACCTAGTCATGAACGTCTGAAGAGTATCATGTTATTTGTGTTTAATTTCCGCATGACCACAGTAAAAATTGTAAATGGTACTTGCTCAAGACTGTTTTCCTGACAGACATTTAACTCAACTATGTAAGTAATGTGACCTCTTAACAAAATAACTGAATTCTTCTAAACAATTGCTACTAAGGAGCCTCTTAAGAAAAAGTACATTTTTATGTCTGAAATTAATACATGCTTCTAGATGAAATTTTCTACATTTTTAATTGAGGTAAAATATTTTCTTCTTATTTACCACATTTGCTAGAGCAATAGGAATTTAAATATTTTCTTAAATAAAAGCAATAAAAGAAGACATGGTATCATACTAAACTGCAGCACTTACAATGAAGTTGTCTTCCTTGACCATCAAAGCAAAGCACTGTATTATTTACATTTAGGAATAGCTATGTTTCAGTGAATTTCACTGAGATATACACAGAAAATGCTAGAAAACTTGTTTCCATTTAGTTAGCCACCTAATACTTCAGCAATTCCCTTAAGCAACATGGATTCACATACTATCTCAGAACCCCGTGGTACATAGGTGAGGAAGTGCATAAGAGTAAACAAACCACAGAATTTAGAGTTATTTTTCAAATTTGCTGAGGCTGCTAAAAATGTTTGTGAATCTCTACACTAGGTTCAGACTCATTTGAAATTATTCCCATGAAGTCATCCTATGGCTTGGGATTGCTTCAGCTCAATCATATTTCATCACTTCCCTTTTCAACAGAGGACCTCTATGCTGATGTGTTCACTGCTGCTTGCTTCTCACACCACTGGTTTGACAACACTGGGCAAATTCCCCTTCAGACAACTAAGTCAAGAAAGCTTTGTGTTTGTATTGGTGTCGTATGACGTGATTATGTAAAACAGGGACATATTGTGCAGTATTTTTCTTAGCTCTGTTTTCTTCATTTCAAATGCAGCCTGTCCTTACAGACAGCAGAATACAGCCCAAAGAAAGTCAGAAGGATAGAATCTCACAAATCCGCATTTCCTACTATGCAACTCTAATAATCCAGGATTTTTCTTTCAGGCACTGCACAAAAATTGATGGATAAAGCTTACCAGCTCAACTAAATGGTGCTAGGCATTATGTGAAAGGAATGATTTTCCCTCAGAATGCCCCAATGGCTTTTTTTCAAATCTAATGACCTGTCTGTTTCTGTTTACCACACATTTTTTTTCCGTTTTAGAATAAACTACAGATATTTAGAAGCCAATAGATTGCAAATAAAAATAGGTGACAAAAATACAATAAAATGTTGTCCTTACCATCTATTTTCTTTGATTCATCTCCCACACTGGACTTATCTCTTTTGTCCAACTTATTGTCTTCCTTTATTTCACCTAGAAAGAAACAATAAGAAACAGTATAAGGATTTTAATGCAGACTGCAGTTTATTAATGCCTATAACTCAATCAAATGGGACCATCCAAAGGGGATGTTCCTTAGGAGAAAAGGTCTGAATTCAAAAGGAATAAAGCACCCAAAAAAATTATCCATCTCCTACAGAAAAGCAAACTTTACACTCTACGTTTAATGTATTCTAACTACTAAAACCTTTTAAAGTGCACATGCAAACTCTTAATCCCTCTGATTGTATGCAGACCATTAAAAACCTGAGTATAAACTGCATTTCAAAATCAGGACTCTGAAACATTTATGCTTTTAAGGGACTAAGACCCTGCAAGACTTCATCATAAGTTTCTGTTTTAAAGAACCACCTTAGATATCCTAAATAGGCCTATATAATTTCGTCTTGCTTTTTCTTACCAGATTCCTTTATCCACAGATTCATTTGGGTTGGTCCTTTGATGACTGTATCAGGGAACAATCATCCTAGCATTGATAACTGGCTTTAGAGTCTCTGTAGCAAACCCGAAAAGCAAGGGTTTTGGCACAGCAGTGATTGATGCAGAATTAAAATGGCAGCTTGAGCTGGGGTGTATTTTATGAAGCCAGGAAAGTTAACCAGTCATTCTCATTTTCTGGCCACTATTAGCCATACAGCAGAGCACATCAGACCTTCCCAGACCATCCCTTCATTGAATGAGAATGCTTAATGGAATGCAAGATCAAATAAAAAGTAACTTAAAGGGAGAGCTGTAGCAGAACAAAGCTATTTCAGTTTGAGTGTCCAAACAGCAGCAAAGAAGGTGTCCTTCCTTCAGATATCCAGTGAAACAACACCAGCCTGCCGAGATGGGAGCAGGCAGTTTGTCCCTTCCTCATGGAGTAATGGCTGTGAATTTGTAACACACACCTTAACACAAAAACCTGTAAAAGTCTCGCTTCAGAAATTTGTAAACATAAGGCATGCTACAGCGCTGTATTAAAGTGATGCTTATTCCATTTCTATTCCTATTTTGGTACTTCCCAGTCTTTGTATCAAGATTAAAGGTATTATATATTAAAGAGGACCTGACTTGCCTTCAAAATACTCATGGGCAGTGGATCTTTATTTTTGGAACAGCTCCAAAAAAAAGAAAAATTGAAAAGAAGCATGGTCTCCCTCTTCCACAATGTGCCCTAACCACTGACACGTTTGTTATTCTTGGATGGTTGTGGATCAACCTCTCTCTCCAATTAAGATCCATCATAGCAGAAAAGAAGAATGGTTTTCAGATCTTAATATTTAACAAGACAGAAAAAAGACATGTTCTGTTCATCTTTTATTCAAACCTTTCCATGTTTTTCTTCCTAAATTCACTGTGCGAATGAGAGAAAAACGAAAGCAGGATACAGGACAAACAGCACCCTCCTCAGCTGATCACACTGACACTAACTTGGGGTACTTGAACAGAGAGATATGAGCAGATCCAAACAGGGTTGAGGTGTCTGTTTGACAAAAATGTACGTAGCAAAGCACAAAAGTCTTCTTGCATTTCCTCCACCACCATACAAATGACGGTAATTATGAGATAATAATGGGTTTTGACCATTGCATAAAGAAGTTGCTTGACTCTAAGTGTGTGCAAGAAAAGATGCTACACGTCTACACACACGTTATTTCACAGTTCAGTCTCTCAGAGAAAGCACACAGGCAGTGAGCGACAGAGAGACTTTAAACTCACCTGACATACAATTTCTGAACTTTCATTGAGTATTATGAATAGGAGACTTTTGCGTATTGTAATATCTACCCTGCCATAGTGCCAGCAGCAGAGCAGAATGATGATCATAATGATCTTTCTGAAACGGATTAAAGAAGCAGAGAAATAATGAGGTGAATACATTATGATGAGATATTAACATAAGGGAAGCTGTGGTGAATCCAGAGATATGAATGTTAAGATTTCATGAGTCTCCAAAGACTCTGCAGTGATTGTACCTCCTAAAGGTACATAATCCCATAAATTAAGGAGCAGAATTTCTTTTCCTGAGGAAGATACTAGTTTTCAGAAATCACTATAATTCCTTTCAAAGCACTTTTGATACCTGCAGCAGAGAAACATTGCAGAAAAAGGTACTATCAAAATCGCTAGAGCACACTTTATCCTTATATTGTTAGAAGCACGTAAAACAAAGGATTTCAAAATGAATGTCTGATGCAGTCCAACTGGGATTTCATATGTCCCTAACGTTTTGATTTCCTGGGGGGCCCATACCTATTCACCCTTGTAACACTGAAGAAATGAAAATCATAAAGAGAATGACAGCTCTGATTCCCACAGTCCTTCCAATCTAGAAAAACCCTAATGATGAAGGAATTAATGGGAAGGGCCAGCAACCATGAAAATAATATCAGGAATGCTTTAAACAGAATTTCGGCATCTCCTGCCATCTAAACTCACTGCTTAAACCTGGGACTTTCAAAGCCTATGTGCTTACTCAGTCTTTTTCTAAGACAAAGCTTCTAAGTGACTTTTTTGCTAATTTTGCACTGCCTGATACTAGCCAAGTTTGTGAAAAGTCATATGTGGCTGTACTGGCATTTTTTGATATTAGCTTCAGGGAGCAGAACCTCTCCAGTGAATGACAGTGAAACAACCTAGAGATAACTGATCTGTTCTCATGGGTATAATAAGTTTTTTTAATGTTTAATGGAATTTTCAAACTTTTTTTTTTCACCTTTTTTGGGTGCAGAATGAGATTCTTATTTTAAACTCAGTTCTACAGCAAGTTAAAAACAATAGAATAAAATTTCTGTCAACACCACCCCCCACCCCCAAAACTGAAGGATTGTGACTATCCTTATTAAATAAAACCGAGCAAAAGGATAAATAAAACAAATCCTAAAAAAAAATAGAGGAGAAAAGTCCTCTGTCTGAAAACATATTTATATCAGAGACTCAAATCAAACATGCCTTTAATTGGCTTCAAAATGAGTTTATAAGCCAATTTTGCATTCTCCTCTGTTCTCCACCCAAGCAACAATGTTCATTGAAAAAAGAATATTTGTTTCAGCTTTCAAGACTGTGTATCATAACAGGATACTTCATTTCCTTGAGATAAATATTTTTTTCCTTTCCTCTGAAAGTGCCCAGGCAGGTATGATGAATGCCATCTTCTATAGAAACACATTACTCAGAAGTTAAGATACAGTTTCTGATTTACATATGCCAGTGAATATGCCTACATACAGGAAGAGACTCTGAGCCCAGAACATCATGTTCCCCCATCAATAAGGTGAGATACTGGTTTTAGGGCTGGATTTATGTTTCAGTGGAAGGAGAGAACTCACCATTTTGGACATGAGGTTTCTCTTCTCCCACTGTGTGATGAGAGTCCATTCCCTTATCTGTCCTAGGTGTGTTTTTCCCTTGAGAGGCTTTGTGTTTGTTCATGCCCCTTTGCTGAATCTCATTTACAGAATTTTTACTGGAATCTATGTTTTTGCTTTCCCCAGGATTTGGTTCTTTGCTGTTCTCTGTATTTGTTGTTGTGGCATCTTCAGCTGGATTCTCATCCTTTTCATCTCTTTCCTTTTCATCTGTTCCCTGATAGGCATTTTCCTCTGCTTCTTTCTTAGCTTTTTCTTCTGCATCCTCAGCAAAGAGAGAAGCAAAACAAGGAAAGAAATCACAACTATCAGTCAATTTGACAACTCACATCTAAATCTACTTCAGTGTTTCACATGCAAACAGCTTTTACTTAAAAAAAAATGTAAGAAACAACTAGACAACAGAAAAAGAGCACAGCAGGACATTTAACAAAGTATTCTGAAAATAATATCCCAGACTGGCCTAAGTGAGTATTATGTGCATGTCCTTTTTTTACCATATAAAGTTCACCTTTGAAAAGGTGGTTCCACAAAATCCTTAAAAGGCAAAAAGAAATATTAGCTACTGAAGGCTCGAGGGGTGTCAAGGCTATTTTCATTTTTGACACACAGAAGTCAAACAGCATGTAGTCTCACATTCTACCAGGTAACTCTAAGCATATAAAGTCTTGGTTCTTTGATATCTGCTTTTTCTCCCTCTTGTTCCAGGTTGCTTCCAATGTCATCTTCTTTATCTCTTTCCTTCCACTTAGAGTTATCCTTTCTTTATGGTTCCATCCTTTCCTGGCAGACTAATATATTGCTACTAATACTTGTCGTGCCATCCCCAAAAGTTTTACAGTCAATCACAAATATACAAAGGTATAAATTCAAAAGTGAGTGTTGAACAGCAGCAGCATCTCAAGATAATGTCATTTGATTAAAAAAAAAAAATATTCACAAAGAAGCCATTTTCCTCCATTCAAGATACTATTCTTGTTTTCATCCAAACATTAGGTACTTATGTAACATTTACTTGTAAGACAGGTTGCATATTACTTTTGCTCCAGGTTATAGAGACCACTATAACCTGTTTCTAGCCCAGGTCAAGTGCAGCACTCCCCAACAGACTCAGCTGCAAGGGCTTTGTGCAGCTTCCTACATCCCACTGAAAAGCAGAACACAACCAACCACCGTCCCTCAAGACAGCCCTCAAACTAATAAACCCGACTGGGTGTGCACAAACTCTGGGCAGAGACTCCATAATCTTCTTCCCCTTTTGCATGACCAATAGAGACTTAATTTGCAAAAGCAGCTGAGTAGCTCAGCACACACTCAATTTGGAACCTGTGAGCTTATGCAGCTTCGGATCATACCTGTATCTACACTGAGTCTAGCACAGAGATTTAAGCAACCTATTACTGGGTTGACAATATTCAGGCCTACTCCTTATGACCCCATCAAGCAGTGATTTTAATTGTGGTAAGAATCCACAGATGTATCTCTTGTTTTCTGAGAGAAAACATAAGCTGACAAACAGAGAAGCAGATCCTATGAAAGGCTGAGTAAAGTCTACCACAGTCCTAGGGAAGTATTTGTGACGTATAAGGAAGATGTTTTGTTCCTCACAGGAGCAGGATCTTGGCCAGTATGCAGAAATTATATTGTCAAATACTTCTTATGAGTGAACCAGAACCAGTTTAAAGAAAAATGTACCAATGGGGTACAAAAGTGGAAAACTGTCCTTATAAGAAATGCCAATCTGCATTTCCTTGTCAGCAGCTACATAAACTAATTTTTAAATTAATAAATTATGGTTCACACAAAAATGTAATTCAACTCACTCCATTAATCATTCCTGAAATCTATGCTAGCTTCCATAGATAGCTAAGCTATACATGTTGATATTTTTTCTGGAGTCTCACAGATTTCACAGAATATTCTGAGTTGGAAGAGACCCACAGGAATCATCAAGTCCAGCTCTTCAGTGAATGGACTGTAAAGAGATCAAACTCATGACCTGGGTGTTATCAGCACCATGCTCTAACCAACTGAGCTAATCTCAGGGTCCCACTACATACAGAAGGATTCCTCTCATTTGAGGATCTGGAAAGAAAAGCTGCATTTTGTACCTGAGCCACAAGAGATAAATTTATCTCAGGAGACTTGGGCATGCTACAATACTACTGGATGAGTGCCTCTTGTCAAAAGCAGTGTTAGAAAATATTTTATCTAAACGGTGCTTTGCACATCAGGGTGTTTATGTATTCAGTTCTCTAATTTGTAGCTATTTAATGATGATCTTTTAAGCAAAAAAAGATCAGTAATAAGCCCACTTATTTTGCCTACACAGTATGAGAAATTTTCTATAAATACCACACTTAGGATAAAAGCTGCTTATTGAGGCTTCTAGGAACAATGCCATTACAAATGGGAATAAAGTATTGTACAAATAATTTAATAATAATATTAGCTACAAAAGTGACACTAATAGATTCCTTCCCTTTTAATCCCCAATAGCTATTTGCTGTCAACTAACAGTTAATGTTGTATTCTCTTAATAGTAACTGTTTTTATTGGCATCTTGACAGTGGTTTGGCAAGGGCTAGCAATTTCAGTCCCTGCTGTGTGGCAGGCCTTACTGCATAAGACTAAGACAGCCAAGGCAGATGGACTAGTGTGCAGAAAATTGCTACAAGTCAGGAGCAAGACAGCAGCTGAGCAAAGATACTGATGAAAGTACTCTGGAGTCCAAGAACATAGAAAGGCATGCTGAGCCATCTGTTTGTATAACTCTTCCAGGATTAAAAAAATATGTATATTTGTACTGCTAAACACACATGAAAACATTAAAATCAAACTGTTTCCATTTACATGAAATAAAACAACTTCATTAAAATAGGGTTTGAGTAATAACCATTTAAATCACAGAATAAATTGCATCCCAGTAAAGAAAAAAAAAAAAGATGAAACATTCCTCCTTTTTTGGTTGCAAAATCACCTGAGGGCTCAAGGAGACTCTGGGCAATCATCCAGCCCCTGGAGGTAAGAGGCGGTTATAACCACATTGTTCTCAAAAGCTGGCTGTCATTTAGGAAAGAACTCCAATAATAGAGATTTGCTAATGTCTAATGTGTTAGACATTATAATAATGTTTATAATAACCTGATATTTTTTTCTCCTCTTAAGAGCCCAGGGTATTTGAATAAAAAATAGTTTCCTTATTTTGCAGCTGAAGTAATCTTCAAAAAAATGCTTTCAACTATACACCTTCTCAGCTATAAACAAGTTATCATAATTTGCATTGCTGTACTCTGCATTGTCTACCACTGGTCTATATGTTTCCTGAACAGCAGTGGCCAAAACTAGGCACAGCAGAGCCTTGAGGGCCTTGTTACTGCTGGAAAGATGGGAAGAATGCCAGAGGAGTCTCAGCAAAGTCTGTTGGTTTTTTTTTTTTTAGTGTGTGTGTTCGGGTTGCGTCAGGTTTGGGGTTTTTTTCAGTGGCAGGGGGATGTTGGAAATTTTTTTTCAATTGCATTAGAGTATTGAACCCTGGTCAACATTTAACCAACACAACCCTCATATTTTGCTGAAATATTTACAGTTCTTCCCAGATTGATGACATCACAAGCATTTGCAGCATAGTTTCCAATTAATTTTCCAAGTTATCACCAGAAATACGAAACCAGTTATGAATTCAGAATATTCTATCCTTCTCCCCTGAAATATTATTCACGCCTCTTTCAACCTTAACAATGAACTACTGATAACCTATATCTATGAGTCTGATTTGTGGCTTTAGGGTAACTCCCTTACAATTTTTTTCCCCTCCCATTGTCCACATCCTCTTTATTATGTACACTTACATAAGAAATATAAGGTATTCTTAAGAAGTGTATAAGACACCCTTAAGAAGAGTATAAGGCACTCTTAAGAAGAGTATCTAAGGTACTCTTAAGGCAAGTATAAGGTACAGATGAGTCAAAATATTCCTATTCTTCTGAATTCAGTCTGAGTTGTTGAATTCAAAGAAGCAGATTCTCTCAAACTAACAGAATAATCTGATTGAAGAAGAGCTTGAAGAAGAAGAGGTCAAAAGGATTTAAATTCTTTCACTAAGAAGCTTGGCTGTTACCTTTGGTGGCTTGTGCTTTCCATTTCTCCCTGTTCTGCTGCACCACCTCAGTCCAGGTGGCTTTAAAACATTTGAAGTCCACAGTGAGTACGGAGCAGTTAAGTGAGGCACTTCCTTCGGACCCAGTGCTCTTGACACTTGATCTTTTAACTTCGGAGGGACTAATGTTATTTAGGCTGGGGCACAATATCACAAAACACAGAAGAAATCAGTATCCTGTACACTTGAACACAACTATGAAGAAATAACAGCTGTAAGTTGGATAACAGAGTCACCCAGGAAAAACTAAGCTTGGGTCCCTTATCCTTCCCTTCTCTCCTGTCCCACCCCAGGCCAAACAATGTTAAAGAAAAGAGCACAACCAAGCCAGTGTTAGAAATAAAAGGCAGCTTTTCTCTGACTACTTTTTGGTATCCATGGTCATTAAGAAACAGAATCAGTCAAAAGGATGTCACTACTCTTGTTGTTCATCTCCACTCCCTAAATATTACTGGAGAGTCAGACAATTCTAGAAATAAAATATGTCAAAGGAGGAGTCTCCTAAAATTCACTAATGGGAGCCATTAGGCACAGAACAGGAGGTTCACCTCTGTCTCGGGCTTGGTGACCTCAGCTGAGGCTGAAATCGGGCACTCATTTTGGTTACAGATCCTACAGTTATCTTTCAAGAATGGATGCTTCACTGTGCACATTTTAATAAAGGCAACAAGGTTACTGACAAAGAAAGATGTTAAGTGCTTGCTCTTTGTTCACCCGAGTGAAGAAGTCACCGGGGAGAGGGAATCCTGAGGGTAGTCATACTTTAGGGAGCCCTAGCCATGAGGCATTTGAATCCCCCCTACTTAAAGATTAGTATCTCTATAATACAGGTTGAATGGGCCAAGATTTCCTACACCTGAACTCCACGTGAATTCTGGTGGTTCTTCACACATTTGCATAACAATACTGTCACAAGACCGTGCTTATACTTTCTAGTCATCATTTTTGTTTCAATCCCATCTATACTTCTAGATATGAAGAAATGAAGGCCTCCCAGTGACTCTACCTTCTCTCTGACATTAGTGAATGAGAGAGCACTGAAATGCACCTGATTGCATGGCTACAACCATTTGTGCTCACTACCTTTGGAGCTGTGACTCAGGTTCATGCCACCCTCCCTCTTTGCCCTCCCCTGGGCACAAAGACACCTCACAAGGCAATGTGGATATGGGTCTTTAAGCCAAGTGGAAAACATATACTGTAGGGGATGAAAACAGGGGAGTTGAGTGCAATAGCAGCATGCACAGAGTGAGAGTGCAAGGTTATTCACCTGGAGCGCCTGAATCCGGACATGTCAGAGTGGGAAGCTTCATTGATGAGTGGAGTCACAATCTTCTCTGTCATGTCGGTCAGCACAGTAAAAGTGGGTTCCACAATGAAATCAATGAAACCTGAGCAGAAACATAAAGAGAGAGAGGCAGGCAAGAGGAGGATTTATGCAGTCTCTGATTCAGTGAATACAGACAACCACACTGTAGATGACAGTGTAAAAATATTATATTTGAAAGAGAGATAGACAAATACTAAAAAGAGGAAACTGAGTTATATATTAATCCCTGGCCCAAGAGCCTGCATACAGCATGCAATAATAGATACCTACTTAAATACTGGAAAGAAACTGTGGCAAATCACATCATCAAAAGATTCACGAAGACTTGCTTTATATGAGGAGTAATGTGATATTGAAGTCAAATTTCCAGCAATTTGGATAAAACCCAGTTTCAAAGAAGAATTCTTTAAAGGCAGAAAATAAACATAACAGTAATAATACCAGTAAGTTTTGCCGGTTTGGAGTTACACACAAATGTCCTTTACTGCACATCAGCATTCAGGTTACTGTGAATATTCTCCTCAGTGCTTCGCCAGTCTTCTCTTGTTGATAATAAAACTGATTTAGATGCTTTCCCGACAATTTTTGATATAAGTAAAGGAAAAAAATAAAGAGCCAAATAATTTCTACCTCATCATACAGCTGATCTGAATGTTGGGAGAGCAGACTGAAGGGCACTGTGGCCATAAGCTCATGAGATGAAGGAAAATCCAAGTTGCATGGACTAAATGTGAGAGTGAGGAGCTTACAGTACCTTATACATCTCCCTAAATTCCTTTACCACTTCAGTTAGCAAATTTCTTAGTGTTGCAGATAGCCAAGAAAACAATGATGTCTGTAATCTCTCATAAGGCACATTGGGATCCAGGTTACAATTACTGTTGCCAAATTTTTTTTGTAACATTATTACTGTTACAAATCCCTACTGTTCCAATTTTCAGAGATTTGTTAATTATCAAGTATTAATTATTCCTTAGTAATATTGTACTTTCTCTGACTTGATCATTACATGTTTCTACAGCACTGGTGATTCTAGGTGATAACAGAACAACAAAAGCATGGTTCAGGCACCTGAATTCACAGATGCTTCGATCCACATCCCGACTGCAAAGCAGTTGAGCATCCTTCTAGTTCCATTTACCTTCCCTGATTTTTGCTGAATTTCTAAAAGGATGGATTATTAAGTGTATTTTCATGCCTGGTCAAATTAAAAATGTTACTTTCCAGTAACGTTGTGTAAATCTGGAGAAAATACACATTTGGTCATATCCAGAAATCTGAATCCTGTGCCTCTATAACACACTGAGTCAGTCTTATCTATTCAAATTCAGGAAAAAAAGAACTCTCCATAGTTAATCAGAAATGTATGTAGCATAAAGTCTAAACAGGAATTTGTATGCTAGATGAAAACTCAGATAATCCTGGCAAACTTTATACAGTTTTCTTAAGTATTGGAAATTTTACTGACTGAGAACAGTGTTAAGTGTGCCACAGGAATCCTAAGGATAATAAGAACTTGATTAACATATATTTGTATGTCTGTCTCTATACATCTCTATTCCCCTTCAAAAACTTATTTACCTCTTAGTGACCAAAGAATCCCAAGCCATGGTACTTTGTCATTCTGCTCAGCAAGCAATACCACTGCCATTTGTTCCATCACCCTAAGACATGCAAATCTCTGATACCAGACGCATGACTATGTCATTAACTTCAGCAGCAAGGTGTTAGGATTTGTTTCCTGAGATACTCATCAGTTGCACACAAACACAATCTAGTTGTGTTTAAGAAACAAGTTTTCCCTGCAAGAAGTCTTGCATCTCATCAACAAAGATGAGCAGAGGTGGCACAAGGGACTACAGGTAAACAAACTCAAATACCGAGGAGAACTTTTCTTTGATAAGTAAAATTTTTTCCTCTATTCCCTACAACATGAGTAAGTTTTTCAACTATGTCATGTTAAAATGGGAATTCTAATAAAATTTAAATATGCTGATTTAATTTGCTAATTAAAACCCTGAATATCAAATAATGAACCTGAGCTTTAAACCTATTAATGCTAATGACCATTTTATCATTCTTTTTCTTCTTCAATAGAATGAACATGATAAAAATTTCTGTACCCTCGTGACTAAGATGATTTTACCAATTAATGCTGCATGCTGAGGGTGAATTCCAGGCATACGACTAGTGTTCATTCATTCCACCTGCAAACATCAACTGGGTAGAGTACAGTTTCCTTAAAAGCCAACATAAAAAACAGAAAAACAAAAAAAAACCCAACCAACCACCAAACAAAAAAACAAACACCAAACTGCAGCATGCACTCATCAGCCTTTATCCAATGCTTTCTGAAGGTGTAATTTTCTTTTTCGCCCATCAAAGGACAAAAATAAAGGCACGCTGCTACATTTATCAGCTGCAAAAGAGGACAATGACAACAAAGGCTGATCTTCAGTGAAACTAGCCTCCTAGAGTTTAAGCCAGAGAAACTCCTGGTGTTCTTGTTGGGAAATACAAAAGTCTTGGTCTTGTTCTCTTCACAGTTTGTTTCTCTCCCTCACTTTGACAAGCAGCTTGACTTCTGGACACAAATCTCTCCCATCTTCACTACAGTACAAAAATATTTGCCATACTCCTTCTACTGAATAAGAAAAAGGATGGTAAATTGGTTATTATCATTAATATTAATAGGTTTTCAAAATAAAGTTCATTAATTGATATTCAGGTTTATTTATCAGTCTACACTCTGAACAATTTTTTCATAAACTGAAGCAACGTGAGGGACATATTCTTTCTTTTGAGGAATTTTTTTATGTTAGATTCCTTAATTTCATATAAAAAGGCCATACTGCCAAAATCTTCAGTCTGCATTTGTGAACATTTTTGATAATGAAAACGTGTGTCCACTGTTGATGCATCTACAATGACCTTACAGCAACAAACCAGTAACTACAAACAAGTCGAGCTACCAGAGCAGGATTTCTAGTCTCTGTTCTTGACAGAACCAAAATCACAATTTTATTTCACAAAGGTCAGAGGTTCTTAATTTGTGACAACTGACGGCTGCTTGGTGCAGATGACAGAATCATAGAATCATAGAATCACTAAGGTTGGAAAGGACCTTTAGGAATTTCAAGTCCAACCATATAATAGCACAATTTGGAATTCACTAAGAATATACTTTTGCAAATAAATACTCTAAGTACTATTACAGGGAAAAATCTGTTAAGGTTGCTAAGCAGATAAAGAAATGAATGGAAAAAGATACTCTACAACTTTGAAAGTCTATCTCAGTGGATAGCTACAAAACATAGGAGACTTCAATTTAACAAAGGGGATGTTAGAGAAAGACACTCAATATGTGCAGCAGACTGAGAAATGAGCATTTTATAATGTTAGAAGGCAAGATCTATAAGGAGTAGACTACTTATGTCAATGGATTACTAAACTGCACAAATCAAATATAATGACGAATAGTATATAACTAAATAAGGCTGCCTTTGCCTACTGACAAGTGCCTCTTTTATAAGGTGGAATTGTATTGTTAATGGTTTAATTCAACATTAATTTTTTGGTGGTTTGACACAAGGGGCATGAGCACATTTCTTGGCTCTCCTTGTCTTTCTGAGCAAAGGAGCACAAATGAAGAGAACCAGAAAAACTAATATCCAAGCATACACAACCCTATGTAGAGAGACCCTGTGAGAGGCACAACTCCTCTTCCCTGTAAGGAGTGAGGAACATATCTGAAAGCTGATAAAAGGGATGTGAAAGAGAAGTCTCTACATGCACTTTCCTTCACAGCAACCAGAGAGATAGAGTCTATCTTCTCCCACAGCACAGCAATAGATGTAACGTGCCCAGGAGTCTTCAACATGAGTTTCAGCTGAGACTGCAGCATTTCAAGTTTGTTGCTGCTTTCCTCTACTGAGCTGCTGGCAGAACAATCCACAGTTGTATTGTGGGTTATTGTTGCAGAGGAGTAAATACTACAAGTCTGGTAACCAGGTCATACCTGTATAGGGCTCTTCAAGTTCAGATTCCTAGCTGAACTGTCTAAACTTCCAAAGCTAGAAAAATCTGGGATGATATCCCTCAGAGAATGGCTTGCCTATCAGGAACAATGAAATAATTTTAAGCAGAAATGGCTCTTAGCCAAAGATATGAATCTGCACTTTCCTAGGTTCTGGGATATCTTCATCTTGTTGTTTGAGAGAAATTTCACGGTTCAAATATTTTGTTTGCTTTCCTTTAATACATTCTCTGTCAGTCTGTCTTTCTCACTTCCCTCAATTTTAGCATCCGTGTTATTTTCTTTTGTTATTCTATTAAGCTACCTACTCTCCAGTCGAGGTTAGAACATGTTTCTCTATCTACTTCACTTGCTTCCTAGTTATAAAAATCCACCCACAAATCCACCTTTTCCCTTGTCCTTTCTTTGCTCCAAGCCCCTCAACAGTTTTACTTCTCTTAGCCCCTTTTACTCTCTCATCAAATGCCAGGCTTGTTGCCTCATCCTTCCCCTACTTTTTCATTCAATAACTGAAGGAAAGGTAGAGAAAGTGCTGTTGGTGTGTCTGTAAAAAGATCTCTTTTTCTGAATGGGTGGCAAAGAAAAAGATTTGCTACTTGCATGCCTTCGGTGAAAAAGAATGGTTGGTTTAAAGTATTGGGAGGAAAAGGTTGGAGGAATAAATTGAAAAACACACAGATTGTTTTGCACAGGTCATCAAAGGGACTGACATTACATTTTCATATACTCTGGTGACACTCACATCACATGATGTTGCCATACCCATTCCTCATAGCTCAGAAAACCATGGAATAAGTGTCATGATCAGGCACTGTAGTTATCTCTGCAGACCCATCAGAGGTAACTTGGTTAATGCATGGAACCATTGCCATATATGTAAAGGCTCCCCAGCTTTGAATGGTTGATCTAGGAAAAATAATGCTATTGTACTACATTTCTTCTCTTTAACATATTTCCAAATGATGAGAGATCTCTACGATCTTAGCCCTACAGGAAAGAGTAAATTTTGCTTTTAAGATGCTGCTTCACATGCACCAAAAGGGACATACCTATTTGAGACTGAGCAACCATAGTAGATTTGCGATCACACAGGGGAGAGAAGGGCAGCCCTAGTTCTGCTTCTTTGTCACCCTGGAGAAAAAAATGTGAGAAGAAATTAGAAAAGAACAAGATACATTGCACTTACTTCACATCTTACCTCACAACCATAAAAACCTCTCATTTTACTTTCTTTAATTAAGCTTTGATTTTATTTGGATGTTTGTTTGTTGATTTTTAACACAAATTGTGGAGAATTTGAGTCTTTCAGATATGGAATTCATAGGCCATGGCTGGCCAGATGCAGATTATTGATTTTTTCCAAAGACAGCACCAACAGTTTTCTACGAGAAAGTAACCTGCTTGGTTGTTGTGGGACAAGCTGTGGACATTCTCTACCTGGACTTCTCCAAGGCTTTTGATAGGGTTTCCCACTACCTTCTTCTAAAGACACTGATGCATTACAATATAGACAAGTGGTCCATGTGGTGGATGAGGAACTGACTGACAGGCTGGGGCCTGTCAGCAGGTGGTGGTAAATAGCTCCTTTTCAATCTGGCAACGTGTCATAAGCAGGATACCCTGGCAATCAATACTGGGCCCAATGATGATTAATATCTTTATAAGTGATCTGGATGATGGGATCAAGTGTACCCTGATGAAATTTGGTGACGATGCCAAACCAAGTGGGGAAGTGAACACTTCAGAAGATAGAGCCACCCTGCAAGTAGAGCTGAATAGGCTGGAAGAGTGGGCTCACAAGAACCTTATGAAGTTCAACAAGGACAAATGTAAGGTCTTGCACCTGGGAAAACAATCCAGGACCGCAGCACAGGCTGGAGTCAACCCAGGCTAGGAGCAGCACTGTGGAAAAGGACCTGAGGGGCCTGGTGGAGAACTCAAACTGAGTGTACTAAAGTTGCTTCAGCAAAGAAAACCACCAGAATACTGGGCTGCATCAACAAAGGCATCACCAGCAGAGACAAAGAAGTCATTATCCCACTCTATTCAGTGTCTGCCAGGCCACATCTGGAATACTGTGTTCAGTTTTGTTTCCCACCATGCAAAGAAGTAGTATACAGGCTAAAGAGGGTTCAAAGAAAGGCCATCAAAATTATGAAAGGACTGGGAAGCCTACCATGTAAGAAAAGGCTGAGAGAACTGGGTTTATTAAGCCTTGAGAAAAGAAGGCTTAAGAGAGACCTTATCACCATGTTCCAGTATTTAAAGGGTGCCTATGAAGAAGACGGAGATTCCCTTTTTACAAGGATGCACATGAAAAAGATGAGGCACATGAAAAAATGGGTGCAAGTTATTCCTGGGGGGATTCTGACTGGACACAGGAGGAAAATTTTCACAATGAGAACAATTAGCCATTGGAATGATCTCCCCAGGGAAGTAGTGGATCCCCCAATGCTGGACACTTTTAAGATTCATCTGGATCATCTAAATGATGACCCAAGGTGCTGGACCATCTCATCTAGACTGCACTTTTGCCAAGAAAATTTGGACCAGAAGATCCTTGAGCTCCCTTCCAACTTGGTATTCTATTATGCTATGAATATGACATTTTACATAAGTGCTTAATTACATAAGTCCAAAGATGCCTTCCAGCCTTCAGAATTGAAAGTTCTTTTCTAGCATCACAAGATTTTCTCCAGTCTTTCAAGTGGCATGTTTAAAAAAGCCCTGTAACTTAATTCAGTCATTCTGTAACATTGCATTATGCTGAGAAGGATATGTATAGGATGACATAGCTGCAATACTCCCCACAGACCATTCAAATTTTAATATTCTTCTAAATATACTGCAAAATCGATTCCTTAAATCAGCAGCTTACTATAACTGTACTGAACTTTTTGCCAGTGTTCTGACTAATGTAAATTGGAAGATAAAATATTAAGGAAACTAACCAGAGAAAAACTCCTGTAGGCCTAAGAAGAGCTGAATTCTTCTTATTTTTGTTAATATAACATACATAAAGTGGGCACAAGTCCTGTTAGAATTTTGTATGGAACAACAAGCAATAGTATTCTTCCATCGCAGAACAATTCTGCTTTATGTTAGGAGTCTGATATACAAATATCAGGGTAAAACAGAAACCAAACGTGGAAATATTTCCAAGTAACATTTCTTTACTGTGTCTGCTGCATCTCTCAGAAAACCATCTCTCAATGCCATGATTTTTCTTTATTCCTTAGGCCTCTTAAAAACCTCAGTGTCTAATTCTCTTGGGAAGGAACACCAAACTGCTTTTATGACTGCTCAGAGAGACACTTGACTTCTAAGCTGTTTGGGCAGCTTCCTCACGGCTACCTAAAGTGCATTAGTAAAACAAATTAATTAAGGGAAGGTGTTTGCTCACAGCTACTGAATATAAAAAGGCAGTAGTGCTCAATATCATTCACACCTACAGCATGGTTACTTAGTGTAGGAAGACCCGTGACATGTCACATTGTAAATACTTGGAAACCAAAAAGGTTCGGCACCTGTTCCGACACAGGTTAAGTCAGGCTTTATCTCTGCAAGACACTTAACAGAAAGGACAGAAAAGCGTCTGCAAGTGAAGAGCATAAGAAAGAGCATAAGAACATACCTAATACAAAACCAGACCAGTTCCTTGCAACCACAGTCCCCTATGACTAGTAGTAGTTCTCAATCTCATGGTTTAGGCACAGTATTCTCTGATTTAGAATGCCCACTAAAAACATCCAAACCATGTGCCACTTGCTCATTCCCTGCTAGCGCTCTCCCCCTGCAGTGGGCTGGAGAGGAGAATTGGAGACAAAAACCAGGTAAAGATCATGGGCTGAGATAAGAACAACCTACTGGAAATAGCAATGACATAAGAAAATGAACAGGAACAGCAACAATATTAATAAAAGTGTACAAGAGACAGATGACCAATTCACATACAAATGCTCATGGCAGAGCCAGACCAGACTGCCACCATGCTACCCCAACCCAGAAAACAGCCCTGCCAGCCCTTCCCCCTGTCCCCAGAAAATGATATAAGCTGACATATAATAAATAACCTCCAGGTCCCAGCCATGGCCCCTCCTGGTTACTGTAAAAAATAACCCTCTCCTGGCCAGAACCAGGACATTATCCACCCCTTATTCTGTAACATCTACATCATGCCCAAATCCTGCACCTTCCAACTACACACACATACATATATATAAATAAATATATATAAACACACACACAAGTCTGGATATCATTTCTATAGTCAATGGTTTTCCCTCCAAGATATCTGTTGAGTTCAATTAGTCTGCAGCTGTAGGTTCTATCTGTCCTAGATGTCTTCCAGGGCAGGAGGACTGGTGGGCTACTGGCTGGTTGCAAGCTACATTAGCAGTTCACAGCTGGTGTAGCTGGAGCAGGCCATACCCATTGTCCATGGCAGTTATGGCACACAGTGGCAGTGTCATTTAGCAATCAGTATCACACAATTCAACATTAGAGGCTGTTCTCACACAAAAATCAAATCCCCTTGACGTACACACCACGTTACCCTGTCCCTCTGCATTACCCACCAAGCAGAGCAAAAATAATCCCACAGATGGGCTTGCCTTTGCCTGAGGCAGACTAATCCAAACTGTCTTCCTAACACATTCCTCATATGCACCACAATTTATCCCCTTGTACTGTATGTGGAAGTTTTGATTGGGCAGGGCCAGCTCAAATACTGGAGTCTCTAGTGTTAACCGACCCGGTGGCCTCTGTTAAATGTAGATCCTAATGTTTGAATATTCCACCACTTATTTGTTTCAATGTGGTTTTTAACAATCCGTTGTACCATTCAATTTTCCCAAAGGCTGGTGCATGATAGGGAATGTGACATCATCATGGCTAGGCTTCACAAACGAAGATTTGAGAAGGGCTCTACCCACGCTTGCTACAAGTGCGCTGATGGCT
>JAYRBT010000082.1:49255953-49281804 GCA_036023395.1 Myiotriccus ornatus
CTTGGGGGGACATCCTAAACGTTCCAAAATCTGCCACAGACCTTTTCTGCTCACAGTATCGAAAGCCTTGGTGAGATTAACAAAGGTTACATGGAGTCCTTTGTTCTGTTCCCTACACTTCTCTTGCAGTTGTCTGAGAAATGATGATGAAGCATATAGCACTTGCCTTGGTGGGTTTGCAGGAGTGTGACGTAATAAATCTGCCAGGCCTCCTCATATTTATACTTTGACCATCATCCACCATATCAAAGAGGCTTTACCCACTTGGCCTGCTTGATTGCAGTGCATGCTTCACAGTTATGGAGATAGTGTTCCATGGTTAAGTCCACCCCTTGATCACGAGCCCATCTGTATGTTGCATCTCTTCCCTGATGACTTAAGGCATCATGGACTCACCAGGCCAGAAAAAATTCACCCTTATATCATCAAACCAGATCCACCTGAGACTCTTTAATCTTGGCAGCTCTATCCACTTGTCCATTTTTGCAACATTCTTCAGTAGCCCAACTTCTGGGTACGTGTGCATCCACATGACTTTGAAAACCAAGCTCGCTACCTGGGCAGCAATGCCTTGCCACAGTTCAGCAGCCCAGATGGGTTTAGTACCACTGTTCTGCCAATTGGTCTTTTTCTATAAGTCTAGTCAGCCACTCCCACAGAGCATTTGCTACCATCCATGAGTCAGTGTAGAAGCAGAGCCAGTGTAGAAGCAGAGCACTGGCCATTTCTCTCAGTGATCTCTAAAGCCAGCTGGATGGATTTCAGCTCTGCAACCTAACTTGATCCACCTTGTCCCTCAATACCTTCTGTGACTCACCACATAGGACTCCATATGGCAGCCTTTAATTTTTGATGTAGCCCTACAATACAGCAGGAACTGTCAGTATAATTTTTCATTTTTCTGGTTGCTGACAATTATGATGGGACCTCCTGAGCACATCTCACCTTCTCCTCCTCTGATGATGATTACAGTCCAAAATTTTCACCTTTGGGCCAGTTCCCAATAAATTCTAATATCCCTGGGTGACTGGGGTTTCCTATTCAAGCTGGTTCGTGGGAACATAGCTGCTCCTTTGTTGACCACGTCCATTGGAATCTGATGACACCCATCTTGCCTTTTACTACTAAAAACTGAATTTCCTGGGCAGGTCCCTTGACCTTACTTTGCTTTATGGCAAAACCTGCCTTGAGGGGTATTTGGATTATCTTCTCCCTTTTCTCAAAAACTGCCTCTGCTCTGTTGCCCCACGCAATGATTTCATCAATGTACTGCAAGTGTTCTGGAGCCTCACCCTTTTCCAGTGCAGTCTGGATGAGTCCATGGCAAATAGTGGGGCTGCGTTTCCATCTCTGGGGCAATCAGTCCAGGTGTACTGGACGCCCCTCCAGGTGAAAGCAAACTCAGGCATTAGCAATGTCAATGGTGGCACCACTTTACTTCCTTGAACTCCAGTTCGTACTGAAGTTCCAGCACGTACAGCACAGCAGCACTCAGTGGTGGTGTGACTTCATTCAGGCCACGATAGTCCACTGTCAGTCTCCACTTTCCACTGAACTTATGCATTGGCCACACAGGACTAATAAAGTGTGAGCAAGGCTTGCTGACTACTCCCTGGCTCTGTAGTTCACAAATCATTCCATGGATGGGGTTCATGGAGTAACAGTTTCTGTGGTATTGTTGACAGTGCACTGTTGTGGTAGCAGTACCTGTTTTTCTTCAACCCTCAGCCAATCTCACAGCAAAAAGGTCCTCTGAGAGACCAGATGACGTATTCAACTGTCTAATTTCCTCTGTCTCCATAGCAGCTATCCCAAAAACCCAATAATGCCCTTTTGCATCCTTGAAATACCCTCTCTGGAGGTAATCTATGCCAAGGATGCACTCTGGGCCAGGCACAATAGGGTGCTTTTGTCATTCCTTCCCAGTCAGGCTCACTTCAGCTTCCAGTCCAGTCAGCTGTTGGGATCCCTCTGCCACCCCAGAAATAGAGATAGATTCTGTCCCTACATATCTTGATGGCATCAGGGTACATTGTGCACTGGTATCAGCTAAAGCATTATATATATTCTTGAGGGTCTGATGTGTCAGGCCATCAGATCCACACAGTCCCTTTCCTCCACTTGGCTCGAGGCATTTAGTCCTGGTCATAGTACTCATTGCTCACTTCTTGTAAATATGAACTGGAGTTAGAAGTAACATCAGCCTTTATATTCTGTCTGAGGACCTGCCCACTGGAAACTGGAGTGGCATTTATCCTTGAATAATTTCCTGAAATGGTTGTCATATCTTTCAACTCATGTACCCATGCTGCTAGGGCAGAGGTGGGTTTTCTATCCCACTTCCTCATGTCTTCTCCTCGGTCAAACAGGAAAAACTACAGGTTACCTCGTGGTGTGTGCCCTCTCTCTTGAGTAGGGGGTGCTTGTCCAATAGCAGAGACTCTGGTCCATATTGGTGGTGTATGGGACATTTCCTCTCCGGTTTGCTCAAGTCTTTTGAATCTGCCCGCAGTCTTGGACACTCTTTCCACAGCCAAAGCACAGATCAGCAAGGAGGAAATTTTATGATCTTCATGTTGCCTGAGCTGAGTAGTCACCTTTGTTCTACTTTCATTGACATAAATACCAACATGACAGAGCGATGGCACACTCAGTGCAAACTTCTGCCACAGGGATTGTGTACACTGGATGTCATCTGTATCTACAGGGAACTGCTTGTCATTTGAATCCTTACAAATTACCTCCAGCACATCTCTCAAGTACTGGATACCTTGCTCCATGTCATTCCACCTGCCTGGGGCACTACGAGATCATCCTTGAGAGAATACCTTTCCCTTACGCTTGACAGGAGTTGCCTCCAGAGGCTGAGACTTTCTGTCCTCTTCCCAATCCCCTTGTCAGAATCCCTATCCCAGGACAGGGATCCCAGTTGCTTGGCTCAAGTACCATCTAGTTTCATATTTTGGGCTGCAACATCCCAGCACTGGAGCAGACAGGTCACTAGGGTCTCACCCAACTGCTGGCTCAAATCTTTTTGCATATCCTGCAGCTCACCCAGAGACAGGGATCCAGTGATTATCTCTGGCCCTGCCTCTTCCTTCTGTTCTGAGAGTTCTGCTTCTTCTTCATCCCTCACTGTGTGAACTGATTTTGTCTTGGATTTCTTCTTCTGCTACTGGCATGGGTTGTTTCTCTGGATCAGCTGCAGTTTCAGTGACCACAGTGCCTTTTCTCATCTTGGTCTGCTATTCTCCTCTTCCCCCTGAGGGTGCTGTCTAGTAATGAGCGGTGTTTGACAAAAAGTAGCCAGGGCCCAGCACTTGCATAGGTTTGCAGCTCTCTGGAGCTGCCACAGCAGTTTTCTTTCAAATACTCTGCCACTTAAGCAGGGTCCTGCAGTTGTTCAGCAGTGAACCATTGGAGAATATAGTCCCTCAAAAGCTGGTCCATTTTCTCCCACATTCCATGCCAGTCATGATTATCCAACCCTGGGTAGATCTCTGAATAACCTCCTAAGTTTCTTGAGTCTAAACATGGTGTGATGGACTGCACTGAGGAAACCTGGCAGACTTAGAAATAAGAACATGCTTTCCTCAACAACCAAAGGGAACTCAAAATTCTCAAAAGCTATTGTAACAGGTCAGAAGGAGGAAAATGGGGTGAAAAGCTGAGAAAAATCATCCTCCCCTGTTTCCCCCACAGATGAGGTATGATTATTAATGGACTCCCAAAGGTAGCGCCTGAGGTTAGGGTAGGAGAACAACGGTGAATACACATCCCTAAGGACCCTCACTGCGAGTAGATAGGGTCTGGCGGTCGGAAGATTTCGGGATGTACAGAAAGGCAGGGACCACCCCCTCCGATGCCGGACAGCCAACAGTAGTTTAGGTGATACCGTAAGCAGATGGAAATGACGGTGCAATTAAGCACTATAAAAGGCCATGTCACGAACTAATAAACGCCATTATACCGTCCACCACATTGGTGTCTGCGAGTTGATGGCCCAAGTGACTAAGGGGTAGTCACCGTGCCCTTCCTGAACCAGGCCATCATGCAACACCTCATGGTCCTTGATATTATCATGTTGTAAGCTGATACCAGACAGTACAGCAACAAACAGTGAACAAACCAAGCAACACTGTGACCAGTGGCTCCATACCTAATGCAACAAATACTTTGATTGAATTTCTTCCAACCCACTGTGGTCACATCTGTTTTCATCTCAAACCTTCGAGCCTCACAGTGTGCCAAATCAGGCTGTTGTGCTTTAGGAATTGCATCCTCCAATTTAGTGCTCCCACCAAAAACCTCCAAATCATTTCCCACTCTCTTCCTCCTCCCCTCCCTTCCTGCAGTAGGCTGGAGAGGAGAACTGGAGGCACAGAAGGTCAAGATAATGGGTTGAGATAAAAACAGCAGTGAGGTAAGAAAATGAACAGTAGCAGCAATAATATTAATAACAAAAGTGTAAAAGAGATAGGTGAACGATTCACATGCAAATGCTCACTGCAGAGCCCAACCCAACCTATCCTGACCTGGAAGAGAGCCCTTATGGCCCTTCCCCCTATCCCCAGAAAATGACATGAAATGATATAGAATAACCTCTGTGTCCTAGCCATGCCCCCTCCTGGCTACTGCAAAAATTAACCACTGTGAGAAGCACTCTTCTGCTGTGAGGTAGGGATGTACTTATTGATCTAGTACTAAATAATGTCAATGAACACAAGTTCATGCTTCATTATAAGCTTAATGGATCTGAATAGCATACAAGTTTTTTATACATAGCTTCATCTAAGTGTAGAGGCATTCATCATTCAAAACTAAAATAAGATTTGTTAGCTGAAATGAAATTATTCTTATAAAAATATAAAATATTAATTTTGCCTTCATTAAACAGATCAAAATTTGGACTTTTTGTAGTCTCACAACTAGGTAATCTTAATTCCATCACAAGTCTTTAGGGGACTCAGTAGTTGTGTATTTTAACACATATAGTATAATTTTCAGCTAGAAAAGTATAAACACACATATCATTTTCCCTAAAATGCATGTTAAAACCATCCTACTTGCATGAGCCTCCAGAGTGGCACCACAGAGACAGCTGCAGGTATGATCTACCTGCTTCCACCCAGTAAAGCCATTCACAGTTTGAAAAACAAAAAAAGGGATTCATTTCAAAGCAAATTCTTGCAATGTCCTTTTTAAAAAAGGATTCCTGCATTGTCTTTAAAAACAAAGGTAATTTTAAAAAATTGTCAGAACTTTTTAAAAATTGTCATAGATTTTTCCCTTTTGCATTCAGATTTACAAATAACATGAAGTTATCGAACTCTGGAGGGAAAATAAGCACTTAATTTTCTGCTTAGGTTATTAATTAGTATTAGTGAAAAGTGTCCTAAGCATTCCTTAAGAGCTCTCTTTACTTTTACTTCTTTTTTTTTTAAGGCAGATCTTTAAATGTTTTTTATTAATCACTTGGGGACCTTTTAATCATCACACAGAGCTCAATGATCTGTCTAGATTTGTGGGTCTGTCAACAGATGGTCCACTATTAGCTATAATCTTGATCAGTTGACTTCACCTAAAGGAAGGGAAAAATAAACCTTTTTCATATCCACCCCAACAATGTAAGTACAGTTCTTTAAAGTACAGCTACCCAAATCTGTTTTTATGGTTCTAGAGCTAAGTAGAGTGACACATATTCCATGTTTATCTAATCTGAAAGACATAACGGCTTCCCAAATTAGAATTTCTTCTAGATAGAAAATGTTTACATCTATAGGCAGTGTATCAGACACTTAACTTTCTAAAAGTTAAGTGTATGCCACTTAACTGGCATAATGGCCAGTGTTACTGATGCTAGAGGAGAAAGCTTCATACCATTTAGGAGGTTTTTACATCAGAGAAAAAGAAAATATCTGTGTTTGTATCTTCCTAATTCTTTCCCCAATTCTACGTACTCCCTCTCAGCTGCAGAAATATGAAGGAACTGCCTTGGCTTTACCTGTCTGAAGAACTCTTCTAGCAGAGACGTTGTCCAGCGATGGTGGAGATCCCAAGCCTTGGCCGGATGACTGATATCTGCTGTATGTAACAATAGTGATAAGGCTTTCGGCTTGTCAATTCTGAAAAACCAAAGGATCAAACAAATTAATTGTCTACTCCTGCAGGGGAGAATGACAAATATCTTACCTTTAGGGAAGTAAGGTAATTAGAATCCTTGGCCAGCATATTAATAAAGTGATTTCTCTGCTCATAAAATCAGAAACCTCTGAACAACTGTCTTATTTCTCCAACATACACCATTCCTATTTTAAAAGGGATATTAAAAAATGCAAAAAGAAATGTTGCTCAGCCTTGTTGAACAACTTTCCAGGCTTGCTTGTCTGGACCAACAGGCTTGCAGAGCTGCTGTTTCCCATTTGATCTGGGCTGCATTTTATGCACTCAGAAGAGAAGCTGGTCCCTACCATCTTACTGTAATGACAATCAGGATCTCTGAGGGACTCTGATGAGTCTACACAGTAACTGATAAATGTTTCACTGATAGAAAACTAGTGTGAGATCAGAAGCAAATCCTGGCATTTGTTTTCACAGAAAAAAGGCTGGTGATTTTTTACAACCATAACCTAAGACGCTAGCCCAAAAGCTTTCTTGGGATGGGTGGTCTCCTTTTTTAATTCCAGTTTTTGGCTATCTGAAATAGTTAAAAGAGTTTTAGCTTCTGAGAAGACCAAGTGGCTAGCCACACTCTGGTCTGCTACAGGTATAAAATTCTTATACAGGTATAATTCTGGGATGCTTTGGACAGACCTTTATCCAGGGTGAAAAATCACTCAGGGCTTTGTGCAGTATAGAAAGAATTTTAAGGAGAAGAGCTGTGAACAAAATATCACAGCTCCTGTTGACATACTGGGAAGAAGAAAAGACCTTCCCCATACTGCTCCATCTGTTATTTTCCAGTTGTTCCCTCAGTGGATCTCAAGTTCTTTTTATCTGTTCTCTGGTTATGAAGCAGGCCCCTTGCAGGGGTGGCAGCTGATAGCATCAGCAGAAGGGCAAAAGCATAAGCTGTTTTCTGCAGATCTTATAACCTTGTGTCATAGTCAATCTATAGAGATGACTCAACTGAATCATGTCCTTGGTGTTACCCACCAAGAAAACACCCAGTGAGGCTTGTCTCAACAATGGTGAACATTTCCAAGCTTTGGTCCACCAGTACAGAGTTGAGATGTGTGTATAGGGGTGTGCCAATACCTTCCTAAGTGAATTCATTACAAATTCAACAGCAGAAAGAAAATTGATGGGGACATCAGAGAAAGTGAGGGCCTCTGGAGAAGTGCTTCTGCAGTTAAACACATTGGCAAAGCTCCTGCTGAAAATGCAGCCCCACACCGCATTCTGTTGTAAAGCAACTCACCCTTCTGGCTGCTGCAAAGCACTCTTCATAGCTTTGATTTGCTGGAAGTGACAGGACATATCAGTGGCCAATACCATCTCAATCACTAGAGCTCTGAATTCTCTTTTGAATGGCATCACAATGAGAGCAGCAAGGAAAGAGAAGCACAAAACCCAGCATCAGACACATTCCAGTTTCTTTTGTTGTCTATCTGACTAAAACTCATCAATACCTATGCTGAAAGTTTAATCACACTACTAAAAGAAAAACTACTATATATGATGCATATAAGAAATAAAGACCTTTGAGAACCTGCACTACTTTTCTGATATTATAAATTCAAAGTATTCCTGTATTAAGTTTTGTTAAAAATACTTGCTGTCCTAGTTTTGGCTACAATAGAGTCAATTTTCTTCTTAGTAGCTGGTACAGTGCTGTAGTTTTGATTTAATATGAGAATAATGTCGGTAACATACTGATGGTTTAGTTTTTTGCTATGTAGTGCTTATTCCAAATCACAGACTTTCCAGTTTCCCATGCTCTGACAGTTAGCAGGTGCACAAAAAGCTGGGAGGGAGCACAGCCAGAACAGCTGACCCAAACGTGCCAAAGAGATACTCCTTACCACAGAATGATGTGCCCAGTATACAAACTGGAGTCACTTATTAGTGCTTTGTTACAGGCTTGGCATCAGTCAGCAGATGGTGAGCAACGGTATTGTACATCACTTGTTTCTCCTGGGTGTTATTTCTTTCTCTCTCATTTTATTACTATTACTATTATTATTATCAGCAGCAGCAGCATTAGTATTATTATTAATTAGCCACAACACTTGTTTATACTCCAGCTGAAATTCCTTTGAAGATGATATGGATGTCCTAAACACCTTTAAATATCAGAACCTTCTGATCTAGATACAATACAAATTTATTTTCTCTTTTTCTCAGTTCAGCTCTCCACAGGTTAAAAGAGGAAGAACAGCCCAAGGCTGGCATACCAGATCAGGTTTTGTAAGATTCAGCAGTGGGTTCAGAAATGGGTTCAGAAATGGGTTCAGAAATTCATTTAAAATAAAAGCTACCATTCTCCTTTTCATAAATATTTCATGAAGGATATAGTCTACTTTGATCATGTCTCTTTTGCCTCTAGTGGCTGTGCTCAAGTTCTAGCCCCAGGCCACCAGTGTGTAGAGATCCAAGACTTCTGTGCTTACCCCATCCCATGGATGGCACATAATGCAGCCCCCCCACCCACAGGAGTTCTGCACACTGATGGCATCAGCTGGCCTCACTCTTCCCCCAGTATAACCACTTCCACTTCCCAACCCGTAAGTACAATCAGTCCCCTAGTCAACAGTGTTGTTGACTATAAAATATGTCTTTCAGTTATATAAGATATAGATATATTTTATGTCTTATAGTTACATATACTTACGTTAAGCATGTATGTTGACTAACACTATGGTGGCTGAAAAGCAACTAATTTTCAGTTATTTTTAATTTTATTTTTTTTGTCAGACCTGATCAGTTCTCAGCAGCACAAACCTCACTGTCATTACAAACAAGAGTGGAGAACCCGAATGCACAGAAACACATTTTTACAAGAAAAGGGTGTGATTATTCTGTGGGAACAATTAGCGCTGGGAAACAGCAGACTTTTCACTACATCCTCTGGACTGCAAGTGCATCGTATTGGTCTGCATGGGCTACTTTGTGCATAGCTTATTGCAGAAGGAATACAAAAGCAAAGGACTCAGTCCAGGAAAATGAGGCATTGACTGCAGTTCAAGCATATACATATGCTTATAAGTACACACATTCTAGTTCCCCTTTCATAGATGTAAAACTGGAATATGCACATTCTCTGACCTCTGCACATATTTCAAAACATTATTTCCTCTGAAACAGAGATTACAAAAACTTCAGAGATAGTAAGGATTTTACTGAAGAGTTCTTATTTGTTACTTCAAACAACAGGTATCACAACAGCAGGTGACTTTGAAAAGTGTGGACATAGGGAATGCATGAGAGAAAATCTCAAAAGACGTAACACTAGAGGATGATAAGTTTGTTCATTTTTTGCTAGGTTGAGATAATGCTGAAATTCATTACAGAGAGAATCAAACGTAGATGTTTATCCATTTCTTGGTTTCACATATGAGTCAGATTAGAGCTTGGTACACACAGCTGTTACTTCTAGCTCTACTTTTTAGCACTTTGTTTCTGCAACTGTCTTCAAAGTCTACACAACACATTATGGTGCTGCAGTCTGCATGCTGTCTAGTAGCCCTGGCTAAATAGATCCCAGATATTGTTTACAAGACGTGTTTCCAGTGAAGCATATCTGGACTATATTTAATGATTCTAATAATGCACAAAAGCCTGTTCATGTTTTACATGACATACCTTCAGAGGAATCTGTCTTTCATCTTGAGTAACACCTTTCTATTAGAGAAGCACAGTATATAAAAGCAGAGGAAAAGCAAGTCAACTGAAACAGTTTCCACTTCTTTTAGAAAATATATTTGAGAGCCTCAAAGTAGAATGAGGTAAGAGAAGAGGCTGCACTACTTTAAACTGTCTATACATTGCCGTGAAATTGTGCAAAACTCTAGTGTTGGATACTTAGGCTTCATAAATATTATTATTTACATATTGTGAAAAGGCAGGCAAACTCAGCTCTCACTTCATTTCACTTACCAGTGAGATTATAAATTTGGAGATTCCCCAGGTATTTCTGCAATATCTTGTTCTCCTTTATTCCCTAGTTTTCAAACCCAGTTTTTTGGTCAGGAGCAAGTTAATGAAGAACAAAGTTTAATTCATTCAAATACTAACTGTCCCAAGTAATTTCTTAAGTAACTTGACTCCAGAAAAGTTGTCCAAGCCTTTACAAAACAGGTAAAACTTAAAACTGTACCCAAGAAAAGAAGAAATACTACAAGTGCATGAGAAAGGAAGGAGCAGTATACCCCTATAATCTACTCACTGTCCTTCTTCCATGATTTGAGGAGGAAAAAGGGATCCATTTCCTCACCATTAAAATGTACATATGGCACATCTTCTTACTGACTACACACTGCAGTGCATGTTCATTAACTAACGGTCCTGAAAACAACAGTGACCAATTTAGGATCTCATGGGAAGTTTTGAGTAGGCAGTTGCATTAGCTGCAAAATCTGACCTAAATCATTTTTATTTCAGGCACAATCAGGAGCAATTGACACAGCTTCCATCAGAATCAGGCAGTCTGAGTCAGCTCTTGAGACAGATAGGGCCTGACTCCTTCCAAATCTGCCTCTGACAAACAGCAGTGTTTACTGCTCTAATTGAAGTGTGACTGCAATTCACAGGTGCAGTCTACATGCAACACAGGAGACTCAGGACATTTACAGGAAGCACTGGAGCATGCGACTCCTCAGGGAAGAGCATCCAGGTCTGACTTCAGAAGTGCAAGCAACAGCTGTGTGGCAATTAAGGAACTGCAGAGAGGCAGATCATATGCACAAAAGGTTGCTCCAAGCATGAGCAACTAAACAGTTGTTGAAATTGGCCTAAAAGACACACCAAGAGCCCCACTACACCGTGTTAGCTTGCACCTCTCTGTCCTATGCTCTATCACACAGTACACGCTGGTGGCAGCATTTCTTCAGGTGACTTACCTAGCTGAGATAATTTGAAGGGCAGTTCATTACACTTATCTGAGAAAACAAGAGCCATGATCTGGAGATGCTGATCTCTGTCAACTCTTTAGAGCAAACCAGCTCAGCTGGCTTATATAGAAACCTACAGACAGCTGAAGTGTGATAACAATGACCAGAATTGACAAAAGGCTTAAACAAAAATACTTAGTGCACAATACAACATCTCCTGAACTGAGCTGTTTTGATAATTTTGTCCAGTTGAAGCCTCAGCACTTTATTATTACAGAAATTAATAGGAAAACACTACATTAAATGAAATATCATCATAGCCTGGTTCTCACTAAAGGTATAACACTCAGAATATTCACGTGCCCATCCTGAATGCATAGGAACAAAAATTTACAAAGAAAGTGCATGATTATGCAACCATGCACACACTTATACTTACAAAAGCAGAGTATGATCAAAGTTGTCTTTAGTCAAAAAAATTCATGGTTTCTCACCACAATCTGGAAATGAGTAACAGTGATTGACAAGGAGGGCTCAGAATTATCTGAGGGACAAAATACCAAGCAGCTTTTCTGACAAAGTATTGAATTAAAGGTTACTTCCCAAAGTTGTCCTCCCATACAAAGTGAAGCAACCAAATATTTTCCAGACACCTTTTTATTCCTGTACGTGGCAGTAAAGGGCTGTTTTAATAACTGCATCAAACTTATTAGCAATTAAATACAGTGCCAGAAAAGACAGCAGTATCTTGGAAGGCATCTGTTCACTTCCCAGTTTATTTTCTTAGGTCACTGTGATCTGTTTTTGTTATAGTTTCTCATTAACTTGCTGATAACTTGCACAAATGGGATTCATGAGATGAGGCAACTCAAGTGATTTTCAAATACTTAATAAGCACCAGAGGTATTTTTAAAATGGAGGGGAAAAAAAGTAGTTTAAGTACTAGTAAGACTTCACCTCTTTTCTTCTTGATGGTAACACAAAAGTTCTCTTCCATTCTCATCTGCTTTCCTTACAGAACCTGTGGCCATTTATTTTCCAACAGTGAAATGCACCTCCAATTTTTTCCATATCTTTCCTAAAAATACACTCCCTAACTAGATGACTGAATTCCACAAAAGTTATAAAATCCACATAGACATCTGGGATTGCAAAATCCACTGATCATCAGATTTTCTCTTACTAGTAATGTGACAAAAGGTGTCAGAGTTCAGCTCAGAAAGACACTTAAGAATTTACTTTCCAAAAAACATTACCAGGGCCTTTTGCTGAGAGAGATTTAAGAAGTCTGTCTGCAAAAGTGAAGTTTAATTTGGGCACACTTTATTAGTTTCCCAAAGCATTCTTCAATATTGAGTGTCCTATTTTTGAGTGCCAGAATGGAAAACTCTAAGATTTTCGGTTTGTTTTTTTTCCCCAACACCTCAGATTCTGCTGAGTCAGTTAATGTTTACAAATGCTTCCCAAATGTTTGCCTATGGGAAATGTATGAAATACTGTCAAAAGCAAAAGCATGCAAAAATCACAATGTTTTTGAATTAGAGCCCTTCCAGACAATGGTCTTTATCCTGCAGCTTGACCAGCAGGTATAAAACAAAAAAGCACCACTTGAGAGAGAACAAATAAGCAATCCAAATCACTCACTATTTTTGCTCTGGCACTTACAGCATTTCTTAAAGAGATAGGTTAATACTTGAAACTTTGGGTCTAAGCACATCGCATCAACAGAACACACACGCTGGGACTATAGAATCAATGAGAAATATCTGCAGCTGGCTTTGATTCAGTCAATAACAGTTTAAAGCCTGACAGCATACCATTTCCCTAAAGGCAGTATCTATGCAATGAAGCCCACTCAATTAGCTGTTCCACTGTAAACAGTGGCTCTTTCCCGCAGACAGTGGCTCTAAGGCTAATGTTTCTAGTCAGTTAGTTCCTTATGTTTCCCCACCAACATAAAAGGAAGAAGTAATTTGCTGCTGATATTTGACTAGGCATTGCCAGCTGCAGCTAAAGGAGATTTTAAACATCTCAGTGCAGGGTTGGGTTTTTTTTCTGCTCTTTTTACTGCCCACCATGAGATTATTCTCCATATTGGGGAGACCTAAATACTCTCCTGAGTTTTAGGTCACTCCTTCACAACACTCACATTTGACTGAAATCAGCCATCCAAGTTCCTGAGTGTTATTCTTGGTGTTTAGCTATAGGATCACATCACCGACCACAAGTTAAACAGGAAATTCAGGCTAAACAGATTAGCAAGCAGAGCCTTCACTGACCATCTTACTAGAAGCCAGGCCCAGAGAAGGGTTCATTTCCCCACATTTATATTAAAATAAGATGAAACAATTACTCAACACAGTGTCACATTTAAGCATATGCAGAAGGCATTGTGTGTTACATAGGGTCCCACAAGTTGCTGCCCCCTCCATGAAAAAGACCACAGAGCAGGATTCCTTCTGACTAGGACACTGGGCTATTTTTCAAGTACCACACCTTGAAGTTCAAAAGATCCCATAAAAACAGAAAACTGTTATCAGTTTGAATTGTCTGGTATTAGAAAGGAAATCACGGGCTGACTTTGGCACATAAATCATATATTTCTTGAGGCTTATTTTAAATTACAGCTTCTTACATCACCTTGGCACATATAGTAGACTGATCTATGCTCCATGGACTGGATTATTTCATTCTTCAAGTTCCATTTATAACTTCCAGGCAGGAAGTGAGTGTCATACTAGATAAAGGTTATGTTTATGCTTTAGGATGAACAGTAGGCTAGCTCTACACTCACTTAAAAATGGATGTGTACAAAGAGTGTCTCTGTGATACTTAGAAATTAGATGGGAGTCAATTTCTGTATTATAATGCATCATCACAAAGTCTAGCCTCAGTATCAGAGGTGAAAACTGAAAGCAAGAATAAGCAAGACAAACCCCTTTCAAAGTTCTTTACCTTGTAGCATAGAAATATTAACATGTAATATACAATAATGAATATTGCTATTCAAACAATGTAACAGCAATCTATGGTGATGCTGCAATATTCCTAGGCAGCCACCATGTTAATTTTTACCTCCAATCATCCTTTGAGAGATTAGATAAAATATTCATCTCTTCATCATCTTGCAAAAGACGATATGCCGCACTAACATGGTGATTTTCAAGCACAGACCGGTCATTATACAGAATGGCTGAGTCTGACCTAGCATTTAAAAGAAAACATAGGAAAGGTTGTTTCTTCCCTGTCTAAAGAGTCTCACATTCAGAAGTTTTCCTGTGATCAGCTGCAGCAATTAAGTCTATAGAACAGATACAAGCATTTTAAGAACATTTGTAATACTTTGTTAATTGTTGTCATTCAGTAAAAGAAATGTAAAGATCAAAACTCACTGCAAACTCTATTTCACCAGCTGACACTCAACTAATTGCTTTGTTACATACTTGAAAACAAGCACTGAAAGCTGTAAGAGATATGTAAATTTCAATTTGAACCATGAGGCTTTTTTCCAGTTCATAGTTATGTTGCTCTGATATTAAAGCCTGACTATACCCAAGAAAGCAATTGAAAGACGTGACCCAATATTGTGTCCAGAACAGCAAACTGGCTGTAAGCAAGACATACCTGAACTGCATTCTGGTATCCGTGTGCTAGACTATGCTGTCTGGAAAGCCAGTTGCCAGTGGGACAGAGGAAGACCAAAGGTAGTTCATGCCTTACTTTAAGCCTCACGGCAGAGATCTTTGATAGATCACTAGCTAAACTGGTCTGAAAACAAAGAAGTTAATGGCAACAGAGGATGAGTATGATTTGTTACAGTTCCCACTCAGACCTGCTTCTCAGAGAACAAGGTATATTTTTCTCCTCTGACATCTTACACCCTCTGATGTCCAGTGTTACAGAAATTAAATTACAACTGTCCTTCTTTTAATCCTTTTATAGGTATTTGGGAAATACAGCAAATCCCTAATTCTTGCATGTATGAAGCAGTAACAACTGGAGTGTAGTTTGGCACAGAATAGAGACAGAAACTTTTTTCTACATTCCTAAACTTTCCTGCACATATGTGCTTTATCTTAGCAACCATTGCTGATGCACAGCGTGAATCAGCTAACACACTACAGACATCTAATTCAGCGTAAGATATAATGCACTTTAGAAATGCCCAAGTGCAGAGCACCATTTGAGGACGTGTAGACATTTTGTCATTGTTACCAATACACTCCTATTGTCAAAATAATACAGATATTAGGTGTCCAGTTATCACCACAACTAGAGACCTCAGAATCTTTGCACGCTTCTGAATTTTGCTGCCTTCTTCATCTTCTCTTTCTTTCTTCCATCAACCCAAAAGCCTTATAAAATACACTGGTCCAGTCTAGTTTGTGATCAGTGAATCACTAGCAATTTAAAAAGCTTTTAAAAAATATTTCCCTGATCAGGTAATGGTCAACATAAGCCCTTGCTGCAGATGTGGTTTTCCACTCAAGTGAAAATAGTAGTGTATAGTGTTGGTGTTCACTAACATATACAACAAATCTTGTTGAATGCCTGATTTATGTAGTTAATGTTTAATTCTTCAGATTCAACAGGGAAAAAAAAAATCCAAATTACAGTATCTCCTTCAAAACTATAATACACTAAAATGCATTACGCTGTACATCAGTTTGTCTTTGGCACTCTTACACAGAAATATTTTGGGACCTTTCTTTTTCCTGATCATTAATGTGAAACAATGCTCAGAAAGCTAAAATACATGCATTCCATTGTAAATGGTTAAGCAGGAGAAAATTGAATGCAACCTAAGGAAGTGAACTTTCCTCCTGTATCACTTGAAAACAGAAGTTCCTGCACTTTTCTAGGTGTGCTATTATTCACCACAGGTTTCCCCCTCAATGTTCCAACCCTTCATCATGATTTACAGTGGCCTCACCGTGTCTGGATGTGAAAGTTGTTGGTGGTTCCAGTGTGTTCATAGTCATGTATGGCAGCTGCGAAGATCATAGCGAAGATCTCCAGCTCTGTCAGCCAGTGCTGAAAAGAGATTACAAAGGAATCAGATAAATCGCCACTTTCTTGTGGGATTTCGGGTTACAGGATGGGTGCTAGCAAAGCATCCTGGGAGTTGTAGTTCTTAAGTACTCTATCACACATGTGCAGGTAAATGATTGTATAGGATTGGCAGAAAAAGGTCACATGTGTTGTGACTTCTCACCATTTGAAACTACTATATAAGCCTTTGTCTCTTTCAATAAAGCAATGCGTTTGTTACGCACCATATTGGTGTCTGTCTAGTCTCAAGGACTCTTTATTTATTATATTAATACCACTGCTACATTTTCTCAGGTATTAAAGTTTTTGTTTTTTAAGGCAAGTTATCCCCTGTTGACAGTCAGTGTTGCACATCACTGACTCTCCCCTACAGCCTGCCAGCTGCTTTAAAGCAAACTTCTCCAGCTAATACACAAGAGCCAAACCAGTGTGTTTTGTGGATCTCCATCTAAATAAACCGAACTTCAGCAAAATGGTTTCAGGAGTTAATAAGGTTTAAGGCAGAGGAAGGGGAAACACATACCCTTCTGAAAGAGCAATGTTTGAAGAACAGAGACAAGGAAACCCCAAGAAAATCAAGGTTCTTTGAAGGGAACTTGATGATACATGTGCAGGTAAACACACATCACCAGGGTATGTATTTTCAGTTCAGCTGACCTGTGTAGCAGAGCCTCAGATACAGAATAGTGTCAGTAAATGGCAGTACCTAAATGTCTGTGCCAATCGCTGAATCATGAGGAGAACAAGGAAGATAACCTCAAAAGATGTACATTTTGTTATTTATTTATCATACTTAAAAACGTTTGAGAAAGCCCTAAAGTTTAGGGTTTTTTTTTCTAATTTCCTAGTCAAAGCCTTAGTCTTCAATACTTAAGTCACTTCTCCCTTAGATTTATAAATAACTCATGTGGGTTTAATAATTTCTCTCTTGGTCAATCAATCATTTCATTGTCTGGTTTTCCAGACACACAAGGAGTAACACATATGGAGCGTTGTTAACATCAAGTGCATCGGAGGCAAAGGCTTTAGATACTGTAAATATTTGTATGAAAAGCTTAAATGTATTGCATTTAGGGAAAACTTTTACCACAGAGATTGCCAAATAGTTCTGTAACTACCCACTGTCAATCTGAAAGTGTTTTGACTGACATTCACGTATGAGCTGCCTTTTAATTCAATGTACACATTGCACCTCTTCTTACTGACTACACACTGCAGTGCATGTTCATTAACTAACGGTCCTGAAAACAACAGTGACCAATTTAGGATCTCATGGGAAGTTTTGAGTAGGCAGTTGCATTAGCTGCAAAATCTGACCTAAATCATTTTTATTTCAGGCACAATCAGGAGCAATTGACACAGCTTCCATCAGAATCAGGCAGTCTGAGTCAGCTCTTGAGACAGATAGGGCCTGACTCCTTCCAAATCTGCCTCTGACAAACAGCAGTGTTTACTGCTCTAATTGAAGTGTGACTGCAATTCACAGGTGCAGTCTACATGCAACACAGGAGACTCAGGACATTTACAGGAAGCACTGGAGCATGCGACTCCTCAGGGAAGAGCATCCAGGTCTGACTTCAGAAGTGCAAGCAACAGCTGTGTGGCAATTAAGGAACTGCAGAGAGGCAGATCATATGCACAAAAGGTTGCTCCAAGCATGAGCAACTAAACAGTTGTTGAAATTGGCCTAAAAGACACACCAAGAGCCCCACTACACCGTGTTAGCTTGCACCTCTCTGTCCTATGCTCTATCACACAGTGCACACTGGTGGCAGCATTTCTTCGGGTGTCTTACTGAACAGCACAGATAAAGGCATCATCAGCATACAGTGGGAGACATAAACATCTCCACAAGTGATGGTTACAGAGAATTTTTATGGCCCATCTAATGTAGTCATGCCATGAGAAAGAAATGTTCGAATTTGGTTAGGCTGAGTCACACAGAACCACGATTTTCCCTCATCCTTTTTTTCAACAGTTCCCAATTAGAGTTTGTAATAACTGGGGAGTGTTCAAGAAACACTGAGCTTCAGTAAGAGCCTCAGTGTGTGCTGACTTGGGTTCACCTGTTTACCTGTCTGCTCTGAACTACAAAGGCACCTTGCCTCTGGAACTGCACGAGTTAGTGAAATGACCTCAGTGAAAGGAACACAATAGACAAGAATTACATGTATTCAAGTACCAGCCACAAACACAGCAGTCACTGAATGGCCATGTTGTAACAAGAGATAACTGCAAAACACTGAGCAGACAAACCTCCTTTTCACTGCTACCTTTGCCTCTACGCTTCTGAGAATGCAAAGGCAAGGACAGAAAGGATGCTTGGAAAAAAGTCAAGCAATTAATATGTGGAACAGATCAGCCCCACAGGATCAGACTAGAAGTAATTTCATTCCTCTTTCTGTCTGCAGCAATGACCAGGAGAAAGAGGAGAATGAGTTACATATGTATCCTGTACACTTTGAGCTGTGTGGGACAGAAACTTTATGGGCCTCCAGCTAAATCTAAACTGCAATGGTTGATCATCACTCTGGAATCTATCCGCCTTCAATTTCTCTAGTCCATCTTCAAGTGTATTTCTGTTGTTTGTCTTGAAAACTGCTGTGGGAACAATACTGTATATTTTTTTAAGCCCTCTATCCATTCCTGACACTGTTGTCAGATATCAGCCATTTGTAGGCTTCTATGTAAACCAGTTCAAGATGGTTTTGGTGTAAAGAAGTGGATGGGGATCAGCATTTCCAGATTACGGCTCTTATGCTCAGATAATTGGAATGAATTATCCTTTGGATGTACTGCCTACATCGCTTAAGTTAAGAAGACAGCTTAGACAATACAATCTTTCATATTAGGTGAAATTAATTCCAACAAATTTGTGTTGGCAGATTCACACAGGAGATCTGTGGTAGAGTGAAAAACCGGGCTTAGGTTTTTCATTCATCCTCTTTAGATCACTGTTAAAAGAGTTATTGACAACTTCCCCTACCTTCTATTTCTAAATAATCCAAAGTCGCTACTTGCATTAGCTCAGACATATCAAATGAAGTTTGTCTACAATGCAAATGTGGATAATCGCAATCTCATTATTAGGTAAAAACTGCTGTAATCTAACTATATATTCAGGATGCTAAGTCCTTTACTTACCACTACGCCTGTCTTGAAAAGGAGGTAATGGACTGTCTGTGTCACATCTGCAGCATGCATTAGGTTGTGATAAGGATTTTTGTGTTTGCTGTAGCCAACCTCCAGAGCTTCCACAAAGGACACCAGGGCAGAAATGGGAATCTAAGTAAAGCATCACAGAATTAAAGAAAAAAAACCAAACCAGCCTTTAATGGTTAGCATTCAGAGGGGAGTATTTTGATAAGAGGTTTCCAAAGAGCAGTTTTCACTTGACAAATAAACAGAACACTAAAACATCTGAAAAAGGCATTTGAGAGAGTGAATTCAGGTTACTACTTCAATCTGGTTTTTCCATCCATAATTACATTATGGGTGAATCATTCCCACACATAAACACACAGAAATAAGTATACTATGAAATGTTGTCTGGAAGACACATAGATTATGAAAAGTTGCAGTGACCACTTTATTGATTGTCCCCGGAGAAATATTTCTAAATAGGCCACAAGCAACTCTCTATTGCCTTCACAACCCAGCAGAATACTCTGCTTTACTATTCACATTCAAGATTTTCTAATGAAATACATCATATAGCAAGTCTGAGAAACATTTATCAGACCTTTATCAGGTTTTCACAGCAAAATCCAGCCTGTCCATCCTATGGGACTGCCATGTTTTTCTGACTCCAAGAGTAACTGCAGACACTCAAAGAAATGCAATTGAGGGGATTTCTACAGAGGAGACTATGCAGGTGCTGTCAGCTGTAACGTATGCAACTGGCAACATGGGCAACATGGGTTCTCCAGTTTCACTGTTTCCGTAGAGGAGCACTGCTGTTGTCCTCTTGGGTACATATAAGCAGAGAATGCAGCTCTGACCAGACACCTTCTTCAAAGATGTCTCATCAGACATGGGCAGTTCCTGAAGAAGTACAAGACCCAGAGACCGGTAAACATTTTCCAGCCAAAGTGAGTGGGGATCCATGGGAATTGAAAATGTCAAAAGAGGAAGGGACAGCAGAGAATCTGAGTGAGGGGAATAGTCAAGATCTAGATGGCAATGTTTCTGCCATTCAAATTTAAGCCTGTTCAAAGTTGGAGGAAAAGATACATAACATTTATATCTGTAAACCTCTGTAACAATTACAAAATTATAGAATAGTTAGGGTTGAAAGGGACTTTTAAAGGTCACCCCCCTGCAATGAGCAGAGGGACATCTTCAACTAGATCAGGTTTCTCAGAGTCGAATCTGACCTTGAATGCTTCTAGGGATGGGGCATCTACCACATCTCTGGGTAACCTGTTCCAGTGTTTCACTACTTTCACCATAAAAAAAATCTTACTTATATCTAGTCTAAATCTACCTCTTTTAGTTTAAAATCATTACCCCTTGTCCTGTTGCAACAAACCCTGATAAAAAGTTATTCCCCATCTTTCGTATAGGTCCCTTTCAAGTACTATAAGGCTGGAATGAACATTCATCAGAACTTTCTCTTCTCCAAAGGAACAACCCCAACTCTCACAGCCTTTCCTTACAGGAAAGGTGCTCCAGTCCTCTGATCATTTTTGTGGCCCTCCTCTGGAGTGATTCCAGCCGGTCCATGTCTTTCCTGTTCTGAGAACTCCAGACCTGGATGCAGTACTCCAGGTGGGGTCTCATGAGAGTGGAGGAGGGAGCAGAATCATTTGCTGGCCTAACTAATTGTAATTAATTTGATTTTGCATTCATGTTCTCTTATTCTCTTTTTGTGCCTGCATACTTGAGGGTCCTATGAAGCTCAGGAAAATGACACCATCATTATGAGAGGATCATATGCAGTATTTCTTATGGATTTTACGTGGAAACCTGTTTGGAACCCCATCTACTTCATGGTTTTCCATTGCAATTGAAAGTACTACGTAAATAACATCTGGTCTTGCTTATTGAGGAAAGTGCAGTGTTCATAAAATCTTCAGAGATCACTAAAATTGCATTTTGAATGGAACAAAGCAGGATGAGAGAGAAGTTGAACAAAATCCAGGATGGAAGAAGGTAACCATCTTCTAACTACTGACCTTGAAACGGTTGATCAGATCATAGCGTGTGAGAAGTTCATAGAAAATGAATTTCAGTGCATGATCGCCACTGGCATCGTTTAGTGCGAATACATCAAAGGACCACTTGTCAACATTCTGTAAGAGTGGGTAGAAAAGACAATATGGTCATCCCTTTTACCATGATAGTTCAATTTCTCTCACTTTCTCTCACAATCTACAAACTGAGAATTAGAGATGTCATCATATATTTTCTTTTTTAATAAATTCTTCAATTCCACTTAATCCATGCAGAATCATCACGATACTCATAGTACCAGTATACTCATCAGTATTGTATGACTTGCGTTTAGGAGGCTTCAATTAAGAACATGTATGCTGTTTGCTTCTTCTAAACATGGCAATTCTCTACACTAGAATTTAATCACCAGAGGATGAATCCTAATAGATAAAAATTATGGTGTGCTTTAGTACCTGAAACATTGAGATGACCTATGGGGGTTGATTTTACCTCCCTCTGTCCTCTACCCACAAGCTATGTCTATGAAAAAGAAAAATAATTTTGAAGAACAGAGGAATAATGAAGATTTTTTTTTTAATGATATTGAAGCCTCTGGATTTTGCTGTCCCTATTGAGTTCTTATAACTCTATCTTGTGAGCAAAGCACTCCAATGCCTCACTAATGCTCAAAACAGAATAAGGTTATATGTTTTTTCGCAGTAAAAAAAAGATACAGGCACCTGAACTCATATTTTTTTTACTTACTGTTCAATCAACCAAGATGATAACTAAGGACTATCTTGCTAGACCCAAAGAGCAACTTAATTGCTTCTGATTTTAATATTAATCCTGATTTGTGATTATTGCATCTTAACTTGCCCAGACAGCATGATCCTAATTTTCCTTATTTCTTTAAAAGGTAAGGGAGTCCAGTGGAGCTTTCAAAAAAACTACAAGGCAGAAGAAAATCCCGGTAATATTACATTATGTGCTAACAATTATATAAAAACTCAACCTTTATAACAGAAGAGTAAATACCTAATTACTATCGGGAAAGTTCCAATCAGCTGTAAATGACATATTAATGCTGCAGGGTGTTCAGCATTAATATCAAGAGATTGAGGAGGGAAAGTTCACTTCCCAGCTCATAAAGCTAATGCATAAGGTATAAACCTTCTTGCAGAAGGCTGAGTTCAAATCTCAACTTTTAGGGAAGGCCATGGAAGTTGACTTGCACTCGTCTAGCAAGATGAAGCTCCTTGATCTCAGAACTGAATGTTCCTGAAACTTTATGAAACTTTCTCTCCTCCCAACAACAAAGAGGAAAGATGCAGATGAGAGTTATAGCTAGTTGAATGATATACATATCAACCATGTAGCTGCATCTGGTGTAAGAGTTAAATGCTTCAAGTCAAATGCAAAAGACATTTTAACCACTTCACTATACATCAATATAGCTACTGGACTACTTCTGTTCTGAATGAGAACAATATATTTTGTTACCATCTCTTCCCAGCATGAGGCGATCCTTCCTACTTGCATAGTGCTGATTACACAGAGTTGAGTATACCTGTTGTGGTGCTACAGTCCAGAGAGAGGCTAATTAGTGAGTGAACATCAAGGATGCTCAACATTCAGCTCTTCTTTCACCTATCCCAGTAAATTACTTGCTTGCCGAGCAGTTGATATTAGAAGCTGTGCAGAGCTGAGAGATTGAATACAGTGTCAAGCTTCTCCAGAGATGATTTGTGGCCCAAGTCACAGAAAAACAAACATAAATTACACTTTCATTAGGCATTGGAGAGTAAAAACAACTAAGAGAGTAAAAAGTTCCACCAAGAAAAGAAGTTTTGAAGCCCTTGAACAAGCTTAGAAAATGAGAAATAAAAAAAAATAATGCCCAAATACAATTTAAAGTATTTTCCTTTTTTTTTGTTTTTGTTTTTGTTTTGTGTGTGTGTGTGTTTTTTGTTGTTGTTTGTTTTTTTGTTTTGTTTTGTTTTTTGTTTTGTTTGGCATTTTTATTTTTTAATCACTTATTTCAGTCATTGAAGCAAATTCATTTAAAGCTTGCATAAATATAGCAATTTGCTTCTGAGTCATAAGACATTAAAAATAATGTGTCAACTGTGCTGAAAGGGTTTTGTTCCTTTATTGTATTTTCCCTGTAGTTAATGTTGTCGTCTTACAGCAGATAAAATTTATCAAATTGTGAAACTGCAGACTAGTACATCTGAACTGTTCTTCTTCATTAAATAATGGTTAATCACATAGATGACAAGTTTCACAGGAGAGCTATTTAGATTTTACTGAGGGAGAAATCCTTGCTCTTGTCAAGTCAAGAAAAGTTTTGCTATGGACAGTGTCAGAAGCATTTTACTCCAAATCACTGGGGAAGGGAAACCTTCTTACCAGAAGCATGAAAATGTCACAGATGGCCTAGAGGCTTGCAACAACACCAGTTACACTTTGAAACTTAGTGGATTTTAGGACCTCAAAAAATTTTTAACACAGAAGTGATCTCTATATTGGGGAGAGATCTAAAGGGAGGTAGACCTTCACAGATGACTTGTGACTGAGGAGAAAAACCTTTTCTTCTCCCTAAGGAGAGAAGGAAAAGGAAGCAAAACTTTCTGTTCTATACATGCTAGATCACTGGCCCTGTACCCTCAGTGGAATTGTCATAAGCTGCTCTTATGCCACATATGACAACTATGGTGTAATAGAAAATAGATCCAAGACATAATACTACTCAGTCCTGTGTCCTGATTACTCGGCCACTGATCCACTGATTCAGGGAATCTAGAGATGAAGAAAAACACTAATTCTTTTTAAATGCTCAGTTTCCTGGCTTTCTGTCTCTTCTTAACCTCGAAGACTTGTTTTATAAGTCAACAAGCAGTATTTCGTTGTTTTACTAAAACTAACCTCAGTTTGCCACAAAGCTGTGATTCCACAGGTTTGTATTACTCGGTGCAGATGTCCTGTTGGCCACAGCAGCAAAAATGAGAGCATGCAGTTCAAAAATAAGCTTGTTTTGACTTCATGCCATCTCAGTCCTTGTACTTATTAACATGACTCTGAGGGGAAAGTTGATTATGGCAATCCAGAACAGCTGAAGAGATGTGTGTGGTACAGTCCTACACCCTTTTGCATGCTTAAATCATCAGGTCATTTTACAGAGCACACTAAGCACTCAGGTAGTTGTAAGGTTTTTTTACTAGACCTCACTGGACCAAAGCAAGCAACAAAATGCAACATTTTCAATGGAGGAGATGGGACTGAGAAATTTAACATGAAATAGGTAAGATAGAAGACTCTACAGAGTCACAGAATATACTGAGTTGGAAGGCACCCACAAGAATCAGTGAGTCTAACTCTTAGCGTGCACAGGACATCCCCAAGAGTCACTCCATGTGCCTGACAGCATTGTCCAAATACTTCTTGAACTCTGGCAGCCTTGGGGACCCAACTTCCATGGAGACCCTTTTTGCCTTCTTCAATATAAGTAACTCCCATTTCAATCACATCCACTACCAAAACTGTAAAAGCTGTAGAGGCAGGTGGTTCCTAACATCTGTTTGTAGTCTTGATAATTCCTGCCTAAGTCAAGAATTTTGTGATTGTCCCATGGATTGAACCTTTGGGGTTTTTTCAGACTAATTATGACTTATTGTTTTTCCTCTGAAACCTCAAAACTCATAAAAGGGTCAATATTCATCAACTGATTGTCACCTTGAAGACCTGAACAATGTGAGAAATCCCTTCGCTCACAGCAACTGATCCTTTTCCTTCTCCACCTCTCTCCATCTTTATTTTCTTTCTTCCCTGTGGGATGTTGTGATTGATTCCCAAGTCCTTGGTTTAATCACTGGAATTTGGAATAGAGTTGTAACCTTCACAACCTGAAAACCGCCACAGCCTTGAACTCTGTTCTTTCCTTTATTGAAGGGATTTTCCCTTGGGTCTCTTAAATGATTAATGTATGTGAACTAAACTAATGTCAGAGAGAAGGAAAGGCCAAGTACTAAGACTCCCTTATCAAGTTGAATATTGCAGTATTATCTTGATGCTTTGTAGCCTCCCCTTCAATACCTTTTTATTGGGATTACCTTTAGCACTCCAATTACAGCTGGTGGGTAGCTCAAGCCAACCATATTTGAAGTCCGTCTGTACATTCTACCAAGATAAAATAGATAAGGCAACACATAAATAGAATTAAACAAAATAAAGCAATCATCAAAAATCATAAAACAACGGACCATTATAGGAGACTTTATTTAGCCCAGGAAACCCTAACGGCAATTTGGTTTTTTTTTTTCCCTTCCATCTTTTTCCTAACTTGCACAATATTCTTTACACTATTCTTATTGTATGGTCTAATTTGAGCCTATACACCCCCCATTATCTCATAGCTTGGCTACCCAGCAGGACATGACAAAAAATTTGCCAATACCAGGTTGTCGTGGTTTTGCCCACCAACCCGTCCCTGGGCTGTGGATGGTTTTGTCCAAGTGGATTTCTGGACAAAAACCCAATCAAAACTCTTAGTGACGCCTTTGCTAATTACATATTTAAGAAAAACGGAAGA
>JAYRBT010000082.1:49295548-49350135 GCA_036023395.1 Myiotriccus ornatus
TTTTTTCCTTCAATTGGAGCCTCTTAATTTTGGATTTATAATTGCTTAGAGGAAGGAGTTTGGGTCTTTTTTCTCATAACTCATTCTCAGCAAAGGACCCTTGTCTCATTTAAACTGGGACACCTGGTAACTAACCTAAACCTTCCCTAGCTTGGCTTCATGCCATTTCCTTGAGTGGTATCACTGGTCACAAGGGTGAAGAGATTACTTCCCTCTCCGCTTTCCCACATGAGGACTTTGAATATCTCAATGAGGTCTTCTCTCACTCTCCTCAAGGCTGAAAAAACCAAGTGACCTCAGCCACTCATCATAAGGCTTCACCTTCAGACCCTTCACCATCCTTGTAGCACTCCTTTGGATGCTCACTAATAGTTTAATGTCTTTTTTATACTGTGGTGCCCAAAACTGCGTACAGTACCCAAGGTGAGGCCTCACCAGTGCAGAGTAGAGCAGGACAATCACCTCCCTTGAGCAGCTGGATGTCCTCTACTCACACTACAATAATTTAAAATAGAAATCATGTGGAATTTAACACAGGAGCTGAGAGGACAAATTCAACCCAGCTATAAGACAGAAGTAACTTTCTGAATAGCGTCTATTAATAAACAATAGCCTTTCATAATGATTGATGTATACATATGCAAGGTTGTATTAGAGTATATTCAGAAACATTACCATAGAAATACTACACAAGGTTAGGAAATGCTATGGTTTTCATTAGATCAAGAGGTCACCCTTAGACTATCCCATCTATACTAAACACAACTCACGGAAGTTTTATCAGATTATTATTACTGTTGCAAGGGGGAAAAGACTTTTTGAAAACAAAAATTTGTGCAAAGAATATCTCATCTGTCAAAGACAATGAATATATTTGTGTGTTTTTTTTCTCTTTTCCTCCTTTTCACTCTACTAAATTAGAAAAAAAAATAGGAAGAAAGACAAAAATAAAAGTTAGAGAAAGGAGCAAATCTAAATATTTTCAAACAATCCAATTTGCATGCTTATAATTAGAAGAAGAAAATTATCATTCCATTAAAAGGAGAATGGGATAAAGACCTGAGAAGTTAAAAAATTTTTGTGAATGTCCTCTTCCTGGTTAAACAGAAGCTAAATAAACATTCAAATATATATTTAACTGTGTAGCAGAAATCATAAGTTGTTAATTTGTCTTGTTCAAGATGCAAAAATGTAGAGGAGTAGTCATGTCACCTATAATTTGTCCTCTAATTAGGAGACTACTCTTCCTCATCTTCTTCTATATTCTGTGGAGTAAAATAGCCTTTTCCACATAGCAATTCAGAACTAGAGCCCAATATAAGTGTCTGCTTTCACTTTATTAACTATAGTAGGAGTCCAATCTCTGACAGTAAACATATGCATGAAGTTCTGAAAATGGAGTATCTGTATTTCCTTGCCATTATAATGCCCCTGTGGCATCAGTGCTTTCAAAAGAAATCAAGTCTTCATGGGGCTATATTTCATGGAAGAGTTGAAGTTTGCCTGTGTGCACTGCACCAACAGCTCTTTCAAGCTTGGTTTCCTTCCCCCCATTTTTTCCTAACATAAACAGTAAGCCTATAGAGAAAAAAAAATCATTAAAAATATCAGTTGTTTCTCTGGCTAGGTCACATAAATGCCACTCCTGCTAACAGTGGTGCTGCTGACACACAGCTACATATTTAGTTTTACAGATAATCTCGAGCAACAGGCAGAGCCTCCATCTCCAGGAGGATGGATCTCTCATCCACTTGTCAGCAACTGAAAAACAAAAGTATTGTTCAGTATTTCATTCCTGATGTGAGAATGGAGTTAGGAAGATCAGTGATGTATAGATACACTGAGCACAACTTCTCATCTCTGTAAACCAGGTGGAAAGCATTCAACATATTTCCATCCAATCCTGAAATCCAGCTCAGAAAATCTATGGAGTAACTTTACCCCATGAAAGAGGCATGGTTTGGTGCTCCCATACCCCTCTGCTATGTAACTGCACCACCAGATGTTAACAGCAACACAAACATTTTGTTTGATGAGGAGAGCTAGGAAATGTGCTTCTCCACTTTTCAGGCTGATTCCAGCCTCAGGCAGCACATGTGGAAGATGAATTTGCCTCCTCCCTAGAGCCAAATCATTGATCCCTCCTATCCATTCTCAGCTTACCTTGACAATACCGGAGGGGAGGAAGAGAAAAAAAATAAACCCACTTTTATATCCAAACAGTAAGTATTGCTTCATATGCCTCCTCATTCCTTCCTCCCATGTACAGGGAGTTTGCAGATGTGACCCCTTAACTAGCTACCAAAAATATTGTACACAGGAGTCAATATTGCAGGAGAAACATAACCTTTGGCTCTTCCTGACTTTTATTTCATTAATATAAGTATTCAGCAGCTTTATGCCAAAAGTCATTCAAAATTCATGTTCAATAACAGCGCAGTGTTGGTGCTTCATGGAACCAACATTTTTCATCGAAGAAGATTATGGAGAATACTATGTGCATCAATCATTTGGACAAACAGTTCCTATAATAAAACCCTGTCACACCATGAGGCATTCTCATGTGAAAAAAAATTACACTGCCTTCATCTTACCATCCATTATCTATAACTGTTGCTGATTCACTGAGTCACAGCACCTGCTCCCAATTACCTGTACTAAATAAGAGCCTGGTAATCATTTGCCTTTAATTTATTTCATGTATTTTTATTTTTTGAAATAGTCCTAAATGGACTGAAGGGCATTCAGGAAAGTTTATTAACTGAAAAATTCTGTTTCAAGGTGGCTGAAATAATTCTCAAGTTCAATGAAATTCACTTAGGAATGTGGTTTAGTGAGGGCTTTGCAGTGCTGGACTTAACAGCTGGACTCATTTGTGATAACATTCCTTTGATAGCCAGCTCAAATAGCTTTTTTACAAAATGAAAATAAATAAATAAAATCAACCACAAGCTTTAGAAATTTACAAAATAATAATCAGAAATATAATCAGACCTATTGCATAAAAGCCAGATTTACTATACACACACAAAAAGACCAAGAGTTGCTTCTAAAGGCTGGAAAGACAAATATCTACTAAACTGAAAGGCAAAACCTTGCCTTCTAACCTTACGTTCCTTACCCTTCTCTGGAAAACCACCATAATTACTGGTAGTAAACTCTTTAGCCAGTTTGAGAGACAAATGTTCACTGTGCAAGGAACTATATTTCTATCAAATAATTGCTACAGAGAAATACGCGTGCATCTGTTTTCTCACTACAATGCACAAACTCGATAAATCTGATATTCTGAAGTCATATGAGCGTTAGAGAGCATGTGCAGACCAGCTAAGCAGTGAACACATATTAGGCCTGTTAGATACCACGCAACAGTACCTGTCCACTTGTAAAGACACAGCAAAGCAAATACACTGTCCTAAAGTATCCAGAGCAGATGGCATGAGATTATGCAGTATAATGCACGTGTGCAAATGTTTCCGTCAGCTGGGTGAACAGGCACCTCCACAGCTTGCCTAGCAAATCCTTTGAAACCCATTCAAATAGGGGATTGGTGGGAAGGGTACAGTATACAAAGAAAGTAATCCAGAAAGCTCACCGTCTCTTTTCACAACAGTTAGCATGTATTATTCATTCCACAGTTTGCTACATCTTAATCTAAGGCTTAGCATACATGGCATGTGTGAACCACCAAGGAAAAGACCCAACCTAGAAAGCCAGCTCAAGCCCAAATCCTCAAAATGCAACTGAAAATAGAGTAACTCGTAGCCTATGACCCAATGCATTTGTATTAGGGTGAATAGTTATCTTCTGTCACTACTATTGTATACAAAAAAATGCAAGTCACAACATTCAGAGGAAGAAAAAACGTGTTTACAAAGAGCAAATACACAGTCCTTGCTACACTGAAAAAAGCTACATACAATTTCCCAAGTAATTGTTTTGCCTTATTCATGTTTCCTGAAATATCCTTCTTCCACTGAATTAAAAATTTGAAGTAATCAATTATTTTTGTATTATTTAGAGACATGAAAATGCGATGACATGTTCAATGGCCTCGGCATGATGGTGAACAACTCGTTTCAACTCACCTTGAGTCAAATAAAATTTTGACCGCATTTGTCAACTGTAAGTGAAGTCATACATTGTATTTTCACTTCACAGTTAAAAATTCTTTCATGCCTATTAAATGAAAGGAAGTCCTGTGCCTAAAACATTGGCAAACTTTGCCTTACTGAAAGATTTTCAATAAAACAACAACCTAGGCACTTCCTCAGAACCACATCCTTTGAATTACCCTTGTCTCCATCTCCTGCTACTAAAAACTCTAAATGGTGTGCTCTCCTTCCATGTGCAAACACCTCCCCCATTCTCAGGGTATGAACTTTGGGAACTAAATCAGAAAATATAAGCAGTAAAAAGTCTTGGCCATGGTGGTTTTTGGTTTTTTTTATTCAAGTCAACCACTTCACCTAGCACTAACCTTTTATAGAAATTAGGCACACATGCTCATGGAAGTCACTGGAGATAGCTACAGTGAACCACCTGTCATTTACTTCCTCTGAAAGGGTGCAGTGCCTCTTTGGTATGCCTTCCTTCCTCCACTAATGACAGAAATGAGCCAGAAGATGAGCTTAAGTGGTCACTGTGGTTTCAGACAGCTAAGAAGAGGTGAGAGGACTCTTTCCACTGAATAAATTTGAGAGCTGAACAAGGATAAATTTCAGACATGGGAGAGAAAGAAAGGCTGCCATATTCTGTTTTCACAAACAGCAATCTTCTGATTGGTATTTCCCAAAGAAAGACTTCCTTTTGGTGGGCTACTTCTTTTTGAGATGTTAGGGTGAATTAGGTTTTTGGGGAAACTGTATAATCACAGTACAATCACTGAATTTGTTGACAATGAGATCCAAAGACAGCAAATGAAGTCTTCCAGAGTTAAGCCTTTTCAAATCACTGTTGCCTTTTATAAAAAAAACTAACACATCAGACACAAATCTAACACTTTTTAATTTACAACTTTAAAAATAGGTACCTGAAATAAAACATCTATAAATACATAATATATGTATAATATAATAAAACCGTATGCAGTAAACTCACTGCCTTGGACTTCAAGAAAGCAGACTTTAGCCTCTTCAGGGGTCTACTTGGTAGAGTCTAGTGGGATAGAGCCCTGGAGGGCAGAGCCGCCCAAGCATATTGGCTAATATTCAAGGAACACCTCCTCCAAGCTCAGGAGCAATGCATCCCAACAAGGACAATATGGGGTAAAAATGTCAGGAGCTGTCCATGGATGGATAAGGAGCAGCTGAGCAAACTCAGAGGAATAAAAGAAGCTTACAGAAGGTAGAAGCAAGGACAGGCTGCCATGGAGGGAGGGATACAGGGAAATTGTATGAGAAGCTAGGGACAAGGTTAGGAAAGCTAAGGCCCACTCAGAATTGAGTTTGGCCAGGGACATCAAAGACAACAGGAAGGACTTCTATAGGTGTGTTGCTAACAAAAGAAAGGGATAATTATTAACTGGCCCTCTCCAGAAGGAAACAGGAGACCTGGCTACGCTGGATATGGAGAAAGCTGAAGTTGTCAATGAGTTCTCAGGCTTCAATGGCAAGTGCTCCAGCCATGCTGCCCGAGTTGAGAAAGGCAAATGCAGGGACTGGGAAAATCAAGACCCACTGTAGGAGAGGATCAGTTTTGAGACCATCTAAGGAACCTGAAAGTGCACAGGTCTATGAGATCTGGTGAGATTCATTTATGGGTCCTGAGGGAACTGGCAAAGTTGCTAAGTCACTATTGAAAAATCGTGGCAGTGAAGTGAAGTTCTTGATAACTAAAGAAAGGGAAATATAACCCCCATCTTTGAAAAGAGGAAAGTGGAAGACCCAGGGAACTACAGAGCAGTCAGTCTCACCTCTGTGCAGACAAGATCATGGAGCAGATTCTCCTGGAAACTATGCTGTAAAAAAAAGACAACCAACATGGCTTTAGTAAGAGCAAATAATGTCTGACAAATATGATGGCTTTCTATGACAGGGCTACAGCATTGATGGATAGGGGCAAAGCAACTGACATTGTCTATCTGGACTTGTGCAAAGCGTCTGATACTGTCCCGCATGATTGCCTTGTCTCTAAATTGGAGACACATGGATTAGATGAATGGAACACTTGGTGGATAAAGACTTGGTTGGATGTCTGCATCCAAAGATTTACAGTCAATGGCTCACTGTCCATGTGGAAACCAGTGACGAGTGATGTCCCTCAGTGGTCAGTGTTGGGCCTCATACTGTTCAACCTCTTTGTTGGCAACAAGGACAGTGGAATTGCCCTCAGCAAGTTCACTGATGACACCAAGCTGTGTGCAGTTGACACACTGGAGGGAAAGGATGCCAGCCAGAAGGATCTTGAAATACTTTAGAGGAAGGCCAATGAAAACCTCATGAAGTTCAACAAAGCAAAGTGCAAAGCAAAGTCCTACACCTGGGTAGCAGCAACCCCAGGCACACATACAGGCTGGGCAGAGAAGTGATTGAGAGCAGCCCTGCAGAGAAAGACTTGGGGTGATGGCCGATGAAAAACTCAGCATGAGCTGAGAGTGTGTGCTTGTAGGCCAGAAAGCCAACCGTATCCTCCATCAAAAGGAGCACGGACAGCAGCTTGAGGGAAGTGATTCTCCCTCTACTCCTGCTCTTGTGAAACACCACTGTACAGTTCTGGTGCTCCTAATATAAGAATTACATGGAACTGTTGCAGCGAGTCCAGAGAAGGGCTACGAAGTTGATAAGGGGACTAGAGCACTTCCTCTGTGAAGACAGGCTGAGAAAGGTGGGGCTGTTCAGTCTGGAGAAGAGAAGGCTTCATGGAGACCTTATAGTAACTTTCCAGTATCTGAATGGGAAGCCAGACTAGGACTCTTCATCAAGAGCTGTAGTGATAGGACAAGGAGTAATGAGTTCAAACTGGAAAAGTGAAAATTTGAGATAGATATACAAGGGAAATTACTGTGAGGATGGTGAGGCACTGGAACAAGGTGCCCAGAGAAGCCGTGGATGCCCCAACCTTAGAAGTATCCAAGGCCAGGTTGGATGGGGCTCTGAGCAACCTGATCTAGTTGATGAAGTCTGTGCCTATGGTTTAGGGGTTGAAACTTGTCCTGGTTCTGGCCAGGACATAGTTAATTTTGCAGGAGAGAGCATGGCTATGCCTGGAGGTTATTCTGTACCACCTCATGTTATTGCCAGGGGTAAGAGTATCTTAGTTTAACAAGATTACAACTTAGAAATTAAAAGAGACTTCAGGTGGAAGTGAGGAGAAGGAAAAGAAACAGCTTTTTATTAACAAAATCTGAATAAACAACAAATGGTGCAATCAAAAACTTTCAGAAGAAACAAAACAAAATTCCAAATCCCCAGGCGGGGGGATAGAAACCCGCAGCAACGCGGGAAAGGGAGGGGGGAGGCAGGATTGTCCCAGCAGTTCAAAAGCTGCTTGAAGCCATGTGTGCTCACAGCCAGCAATGAAAGAGTCCCTTCTTTCTACAGGCAGTCTTGAAAGCAGAATGCCTCACTCTGAGATGGGTCGGTCTCTCTCTCTCGGTCTTCTCCGTGAGGTGTCCCGTGGGGAGGTGTCCCGTTTCTCTTTTCTCAGGAAAAGAGAAAGAGGCAGCCAAAAACCAGGCTCCCACTCTGTCCGGTCCCGGAACAAACCAAAAGCCCCCTGAACAAAGGACTCCCCAACTATCCCTGCAGCCACCGTGCATCCCCGTGATACCTCCTTGTCTCCCTGCTCCTGCGCTGCCCCACATGTGCAGCTCCACTCCGCTCCCCAACCCCTCCCTGATTCCCCCATCCCAGAAGAAACAGATGGGGGGAGGAACGGGACAGGGGCATGGGGATGGGGATGGGACCATAGGGAAGAAAAAGAAAATCACAACATCTCTTTTTAAACCTATGAGAGAGGGGAAGAAAGTCTTTTCTGAGGAGAAGGGCTCTCTTCTGATTGGGGTAGTAGGACTACAGTAGAGTCAGGGTCCACAGTGAGAACTTTCCATGTGAATCTCTCTCGTATACTTTTGTTATTAGTATTGTTGCTGATACTGTTCATTTTCTTATCTCATTGCTGTTTCTAGTAAATTGTTCTTATCTAAAGCCATGTTCTTTACCTTTCATGCTTCTAGTTCTCCTCTCCAGCCTGCTGCAGGGGGGAGGGGGAGATTGAGGAGAGGAGTGATCAAGCACCACATGGTTTGGAGAGTGTCAGTGGAAGCACTAATTTGGGGAGTACTATTGTTAAACCACAACAAAACTAGATGATCCTTGAGGTTCCTTCCAACCCAAAGCATTCTGTGATTTCCAGAGAGGGAAGGTTAAATTTGCATTTGAGGTGACTAACACATACAATCAGTTTAGTGTTGATGCATTCAAATGATTCATTCCACTTTCTTTTATACAAATGGAATATTTTTCTTTGAAACAATAATTAGCACATTTCTGGGTCCTTGAACAAGGTCATTCTTCAAAACGATGCTAGCAGATTGCTTTGTGCAGATCTGAATGTCAAACTACCCCACCACAGTTACTTATTGTTTCCTTAATGCACACAGCAGAGATCAGGGAGAAGTTCAACAAATAAGTTCAAAATATTTCATTGTAGGCCATCTGTTACCATTAAAACATCCACAGGCAAAAAGTCTTAATTACCTCATGCTTTCCAGTTCCCAAGGTCAATTACATTCCAGAGCAGATTTAGGAACTCTGAAGGCAATTACACAAGTGCAGATTAGAGCTCACATGCAGTGTGAACTCCAGGTAGGAATATTTCCCTATTTGATCTTCAGAAACATACAGTAAGGAAAGGAATCATAAAATATTCTGAGTTGGAAGTGACTCACAAGGATCAAGTCCAGCTCCTGGCCCTACACCGGACAATCCCCAGAATCACACCATGTGCCTAAGAATGTTGTCCAAACACTTCTTGAACTTTGGTGGGCTTAGTTCCATGACCAATGACCTGGGGAGCCTATTCCAGTGTTCGACCACTTCTGGGTCTCTTAATACCCAGTCTAAACCTCACATGACACAGCTTCATGCTGTTCCCTCAGGTCCCCAGAGAGAAGAGATCAGTGCCTGCCCCTCCACTACTCCTTATGAGGAAAATGTAGACCAAGATGAGGTTTATATCATTCTTATTGCTATACCACCCAAAACTGCACACAAGTACTCAAGGAGAGGCAGCACCAGTGCAGAGTAGAGTGGGACAATCACTTTCCTTGACCTACTGGCAGTGCTGCCTTTCAGAACACACTGCTGACTCATATTCAATTTGCCATCAACCAGCACGCCCAGATCCCTTTCTGTGGTGCTGCCCTCCAGAGTCGCGTTCCCCAGTCTCTGTGTACATCCACGGTTGCCTCGTCCCAGATGTAGAATCTGGCACTTGTCTTAGATAAACTTCTAATATGTCAAGATTTCCCTGCAAGGCCTCTCTGCCTTCAAGGGAATCAACAGCTTTTCCCAGTTCAGTGTCATAGGCAAACATACTTAGTGTTCCTTCAAGTCTGTGAGACACTTGACTGGAACAACTTGGGGGGATAGGGGGGACGAGGAAGGAGGACAGGTCGAATTTCATAGAGGTGAGGTAAAGCCTTGTCCCACATGTCAGCCCCTGCAGCCTTACTGGGCAGCCCTGGAGCAGCTGTCAAAGGCAGCCCAGGAGCAAGCCCACACCGTGCCCCTGGAACCCTTAACCCAGCCTCTGCTTGATTGGCACAAAAGAAGCACCGCACCTCAACCCACCCCAGAGCCCAGAGTCACCAGTGGGATCAGTCGCGCCTATGAGGAGTGGCCACTGGGGGCAAAGCACATAGAACCAGAAACTGGTGATCTCCGTGTTTGCTTGAGACCTGTCATCTGGCCATGTGAAAACTGAACTCTCACAGGACTCTGGTGGGAGCTATGAGCTTATCTTTTTCTCTTTCTTTACTCCTTCTTCTTCTCTTAATCTCCTTTCTTAATATTTTGGGTAATGTGGGAACAAATGGGTTGGATTTTGCTAAGTTGTATGTGTTAGCATGTGCTAAGTCGATGCTTTGTGGAATGCTTTGTTTTGGTTGCATGTTACCCTTTAAACTTTTGACAAGATCTCTTATTTCCTAGAGTTTATCAGCAAAGTATCCCCTGAGAAAAGGTGTGTAGCTTTTCTCCTATGCTCTCTTTCTTAAGGTGTTAAAAGAACCGAGGGCTCTTGTAATAATTCAGCAGGTGAATTTTTGGAGCCTTGTATATTTTTAAAGTAAAACTCCCTTGGTATCTCAAGACTTGGAGTCCTACGAAGTCCTGCATCCAAGTAATTTATTAAGATGTTGAAGAGCACTGGCCCTAAAGGATAGAGAAGTAGTTTCTGAGGCCACTTCCTTTCAGCGGCCTTTCACCTTCAGCCATCAGCATTTCTCAAGACTCAGAAAAAGGCTATAACTCACTTATATCACATCAGCTATGGCAAGACACAGGCATAGATCAATGACAAATTCCCATATGACTTCAGTGCTCTTTGTTGGGTTTGGCAAACTTCTGCTTACTCTACTGGACCTCTAAGTTTCTCTAGATCCCTAAGGCAGTTGCATGCACTTGAAATCACCGTCACTGACCCCACTAGAGACAGGCCAGCTGATATTTGCCAATGATTTTGTGTTACATGGTTTAGGAATGGCAGTCCCCGATTTAGTGCTCCCACTGAAAAGAAAACCACAAGCTGCTCCCCGCCATCTCCTACAGTGGGAGAAAAAAGGCAGAGATTACAGGTTGAGATAAGAACAATTTGCAGTAAATAGTGAGAGGATAAAAAAATAAAAAGTAACAGCAACAATATTAATAACAAAAGCTACAAGACAAAGAGATGTTTTACATAGAAAAATGTAACAAAATACCAACTGGCTCTTCCCCACCACACCACACTTTACACAGCCCCAAAAACAAGAGAATCTGTTACTCCCATTCCTTGCAAGTCTACATGAGGTGGCAATGAATAGCATTACAATCTGGCCATGTCCCCTTCCCAGCTACTGTAAAAAACTTAACACTGTCCTGGCCAAAATTCAGACATTATCCACTACTCTACACCATCTACATCATGCCCAGATCCTGTACCTTCCTCTCTCTCTCTCTCTCTAAATATATAAATACACACAACCTCTAAGATGTCTGAGTTCATTTAGTCCATGACTGCAGGTTCTATTTGTCCTAGATGTCTTCCAGTGCAGGAGGACTGGTGGGCTGTTGGCTGGTTGCAAGCTACATCAGCAGGTCACAACTGGTGTATCTGGAACAGGCCATACCCATTGTCCATGGTAGTTATGGCACACAGTGGCAGTGCCATTCAGCAAGAGGCATTGTACAATTCAACATTACAGGCTGTTCTCACATAAAAATCAAATCCTCTTAAAGTACACACCACCTTACCCCATCCCTCTGCATTACCCGCCAAGTGTACCTTGATCAAAAACAATCCCACAGATGGGCTTGCCTTTGCCTGAGGCAGACTAATCCAAACTGTCTTCCTAACACTTTCCTCATGCACACCACCGGGACTTTATCCCCTTGTACTGTATGTGGAGGTTTTGACTGGGCAGGGGCAGCTTGATTATTTGAGCCTCTAGTGTTAATTAACCAGTTGGCCTCTGTTAAATGTAATTCCCAATTTTTGAAGGTCCCATCACCTATTTTTTTCATTGTGATTTTTTACAATCCATGGTACCATTCAATTTTTCCAAAGGCTGGTGCATGATAGGGAATGTGACATATCCACTCAATAACCACTCTCTGGCCCAGGTGTCTATGAGGCTATTTTTGAAATGAGTCCTGTTGTTAGACTCAATCCTTCCTGGGGTGCCATGTTGCCACAGGACTTGCTTTCCAAGGCCCAAGATGGTGTTCTGGGCAGTGGCATGAGGCACAGGCTATGTCTCCAGCCTCCAGTGGCTGTTGCCACCACTGTAAGCATGTAGCACTTGCCTTGGTGGGTTTGCAGGAGTGTGATGTAATAAATCTGCTAGGCCTCCCCATATTTATATTTTGCCATCAACCACCATACCAGAGAGGCTTTACCCACTTGGCCTGCTTGATTGCAGTGCATGTTTCACAGTTATGGATAACCTGGGAGATAGTGTTCCATGGTTATATCCACCCCTTGTTCATGAGCCCATCTGTATGTTGCATCTCTTCCCTGACGACTTGAGGTGTCAGGGACCCACCAAGCAAGAAATATTCACCCTTATGTTGCCAATCCAGATCCATCTGAGACTCTTTAATCTTGGCAGCTCTATCCACTTGTCCATTTTTGCAATGTTCTTCAGTTGCCCAGCTTCTGGGTACATGTGCATCTACATGACAAACTTTGAGAACCAACCTCTCTATCTGGGCAGTGATGTCTTGCCACAGTTCAGTAGCCCAGATGGGTTTACCACTGCTGTGCCAATTGATCTTTTTCTATAGGTCTAGCCTCCCCCACAGAGCACTTGCTACCATCCGTGAGTCAGTATAGAGGTTGAGTACTGGCCATTTCTCTTGTTTAATGATCTCTAAAGCCAGATGGACTGTCAAAGTTTAGATTGCCTTGGTCAAACAATTTCACAGAAGATAGACTTAAATGAAGTCATCTTCCCCACATTTAATCCTTCCCCAAAATAAGTCCTTCTCATTAAGAACAAAACAGAGACTAAACAGACATTTGACACATCTCAGAGGTCTGGAACTTAGTGAATACACTGTCCAAATGTACTAAAAGCAGACAGCTGCACCTGTATTGAGTGCAATGAGAAGAAGAAGCTATACCACTGAATGTGTCTTCTCTTTGGAGAGAGACTAGTGCAACCATAGAATTATTTAGGTTGGAAAAGACCTTTAGGATCATCGATTCTGTTAGCTTCAGTGGAAGGTCACAGGCAATATTAATTCCTTAATGAATATTAATAATAAGGATAAGTACACACCATTTTACTTTCTCAACATGAATGAGACTACCTCCTTTCTGCTGTTTACACGGGCTTCCAACGTGGTTTTTTTTTAGAATAGAATAGTTCAGTTGGAAGGGACCTATAATAATCATCTAGTCTACTTCCCTGACCACTTCAGGGCAATCACTTCCCATCTTTAGATTGTAAAGTGTCATTTGTGAAGGAAAAAAGCACAAAAAGGCACACCACAGCTTTGATCAAGCAGAATCTGACGGTGCAGAGGCAAATTTCAACTATTATTTTCATAGGACAAGAAGTAGTTCTGCAATATAGAAATAGGCAGCATCATATTTCTCTTCTTCCTAAATATAAGAGCCTAAATATAAGCAATGAGACTCTTAAAACACATACCCTGAAATCTGGGGGTTTTTTTTGTTTGTTTGTTTGTTTTTGTGGGGTTTTGTTTTTGTTTGTTTTTTTTGTTTGTTTGGTTTTTTAATTTTTCCCTTAGGAAGAGCTGAGAAAAATCTGACAGATTTGCTGAGAGCAAGTATCTTTTCCAGGATTTTTCCTGTCCTTCTTTACATTCCTATGATGAATGATACTATGAAATTCAGCTAAGTTCACATTAATCCTCCGTGCACAAGCCCTGTCTGAATAGGATGGGCTCTGACTAATAATAATAATGGCCAGACTTCGCGAACGAAGAACCGGGGAAGGTCTTTACACCTTCCAGCCTGCGCATTGGATTTTTTAGGTGAGTTACAGTGTGCGCGGAACTGAGTCCACCCTTTAATCCTAAGGATCATCTGCCAGGGCCAAGCTACACTGAGTCTATCAGCAGAATAGGCACACACTTTACCTAGAGCTTGCTGTGCTCATGAGCATAGAGTTTGACTCAAAAATCTATTACAGTTGAAATACCTTGGTATTTTCCCTTTCCAATTGCTTTCCTGTAACCCTACTTTGTAATATTGATTTTTAAAGATAAATAGAGGTTGAACAAAAGACAGGTTTTGTTGCTGGTTTCCCAAATCAAGACAACCTTTAGCACACATTAATTTAAGGGACACTGCAGTATTTTGCAGCATCAGATGCCACAGGATAATGCACACATTTAATTCAAATAATTGCTAACACTAATTCCCTTTAACCCCATGTCTCCAAACCTGGAAGCCTAATCTTCCCTGAGGGCCTAGACCATGATGAAAAGTTTAAACGCAGTTCCCTGCCAGGCTGGTGACTTAACTGGAATGCCAAAGTCAAGATTTCTCCTCTTGCTTTCCATCCCGCTTCTAAGACAATGTAACATGATACTTCATCTGTGGTGGATGACTTCATTCCCCAAGAAGATCCAATTCCCACTTAAGTCCTCAAATTCCTGTTTTTAAGTGTCCTTGAAACTAGACAGGATATTTTGTATGGCAACTTTAGATTACAGGTAAAAAAATTAAATGCAGAACTATCTTTTGGTTGACACCAATGCAAAAATAGGGTTTTGCCCAGCCTTGTTGCTAAAGATTACCATTCCCCTAAAGGAGGGAGGCAAAAAGTATAAACAAAGTATGAAGCCGGGACTTAGCATTCAGAAATCCTCCTTTCAACACTAACCACTAGGATTTTCTCTTGATTTCTTTCCATGTGGCCTCACAAATGACATTTGTTTGAGCTGGAGACCTCCCAACCATGCCACCTCATTTAGCCTGGGAAGTGGAGGTCAAAAAGCCCTCTCCTGCCAACTTGATTTAAATTGTCTTTTGAGACGTAGGGCCTTGAGCCAAATTCTTGGCATTGTCTATGACAAAGATCTAACTACTATGCCACAAAATAAATAGTATGAGAAAAATTTCTTTTAGATTTTTTATTTTAAAAGTAGAGTACTGAGTTCTTTAGATGTTATAGAATCTTACCCTCTAAAAAGCCTCAAGGCTAATGACATTCCATGAACTTACCTCCATATGCTGGTCTCCAGCTAGAAGCCAGGCTTCTGGCAGCTAGACACTGTGGTGCCTGACTTTCTGGTTCCTACAGCCTTAATAAATACACTGTGTGAAATTTGTTGGCTACACGTAAGAAAAAAGAAAAGCTGCCCCATCTATAGGAGTTTCAAACTAATTTATTAGGATAATTTCTAATAGACACTCTGTCAAGTGCCTTGAGATTAATTTTGCAGAGCAGAAAGAGCTATTAAAATTCCTAAAAATAACTTGTTGACATCTAAAAATATCATAGTCCAATAACTCAGGACCTTTTAGGGTTGGTAATTAACAGATGCACCAATAGAATTACCATCTCTTCTTTCCAGTGAGTAAAAAAAAAATGTCACATTTTAAACTGTGCATGTGTATGCTGTTTTAGTTCTTTTTTTCCATTAATGATTTTTTCTTGTACTTGGTGGCTGATAACTTTTGGGGAAAAAAAAAGACTAAAAGCAGACTCCCAGGCAATACTAGCAATACTTACGCAAAAAATCTATAAATGTGGATCCATGTGTATTAATTGTTCCACTGGTGGATACTGTTCCCTCTTTTCAGTCCTATATTCTAAATTTCCATACATTAATCCATTTCTGTGAAGTTGCATTTTTACTCTTCTTTTTCATCCTTGAAATATAAGAACTTGTGTTCCACACTGTTAAGTTACAACAGTGTGAAATAGTGAATGGCACCTTTTACAGCACTTACAGTAGCTGACCAAGCAATTTCTATGACTTTTAAGCTCTTCAGTTATAATTTTCAGCAAGCTAAGTAATCTTGACATTAAACATCTCTGCAGCCCAATAAACCATTTTTCTGTGGCTAAAGTCACAAGAGAACTGAAAAAGATAGCCTCCCGCCCCATTTTTAAAAATTGAATTGTTCATTTAATACTTGATTTAACAGAATAAAGATGAAGACCAAAGGCTATATTTATACACAGCTGAAAGTATTATTTCTCTGTATATAAGTTTCTGAAGATGTAATAGCACCATAACTCTTTCTTAGTAAATATGAGAGCAGTTAGTGATATTTTCTGAAATTTTACCTACTTTCTGCACAACATCACTGGATGACATAACCTGCCTCCTTTTCTTTTGAATATACACAGATAACAGCAAAGAAAAGGTCTAGATATTGATCTTTAAACTGCTGTTACATGCCCTGTAAGTCCTTCAGAACAACCTCTAAAGTGTCATGCAGGTGAACAGTCCAACTTAAAGGAATTAACTGTACACTCTCACACACAGGTTCTAATTATTTTACTATCTTTTGCCATTTGATTACACTCACAAGAGACAACCAAATTGCCAGCTGAAGAGCCTTGACTTGAGGGGAAATTTAGGCTGGATGTTAGGAAGAAATTCTTTACTGTGAGCATGATGAGATACTGGAACAGGTTGCCCAGGGAGGTTGTGGATGCCCCAACCCTGACAGTGTTCAAGGTGTAAGGGTTAAATACACACAGGTACCCCCCAAATACCAGCAGTGGAAGGATTTAGGAGAATTTATTTCCAAAGTCAAGAACACTCAATGTCTCAGTACAAAGACTGCACTGGGCCTAAGAAAAAATACACCCCCTGTTCTTCCCAGGACTCTATCATCCCCGACTGCCCTGCTGCAGTCTGCAAGAACTTATTTTCTCTTGTACAAGGGAGTCAGCTGCTCTGAAATGCAGGAGGAGAAAACATCTAAAATTGTCTCTGGGAAAGATGCGTCCTTTCAGGCAGGGAAGCTTCCTTAAGCAAGAACCCCTAGATTCCTTATAGTAAAATCTTGCAGAAGGTTTTTCCATACTTACAAAGGCCAGATTGGATAAAGCTTTGAGCAACATGGTCTGGTGGGAGGTGTCCCTGCCCATCATGGCAAGGGGAGCTGGGACTAGACGTCCCTTCTAACCCTTAACATTCAAGGACTCCATGACTTGGGTCAGAACTCCAACAAGAGGCAAAGACCAATATCCAAGCATTCATCATTCAGAAATCTTGCAGCAGGAGTGATGGTATTTCAGATGCTTGCTCATGAGAAGCAGTCTCCCTTAGGAATTACCTGCCTGTAGGTATGTACTACATTGTATTGGACAAACACTGCAACATTTATCAACATAAGCAATCTGAACCATAGGTCTGATGGAGAAAATTTCAAGATGCGTGTCTTCTATTTTCCAGCACACCTATTTCAACAACTCCTAGAAGGCATGACAGCCTGATATCTCTAGAGAAATTCTCCACAAACCTAACCTGGTTCCTGAATAAGGAGAAATATGGTGGCCCACCCTTACATTCTCACTCATTTTACCACTGCAGTGGCTGTGTGCACATCTTTCTCTGCTAATTGGACAAGCACTGATGACAATCAAATTGAAATTTTCTCCAGTGACTTTGAGCTGCTGTATTTTACCTCAAGGCGGATGTTCCACCAATTTCAACCTAACCTAAAGGTCTTTCATTCAAATTTTGATTGGTTTTTAGGTCTTCTGTAAATTATGTGAGAGATGAGTCACTCCTGCTAAGGTCGGGGGATTAAAAAAACCATATACATTCCTTATGTTACTGTCCTAGGTAATGCTCTCCTTCTGGACATTAATGGTAGTCTTTCTAGGGATATGCAGGTTTTTTAAGCAATTCAGGATACTTTTTTAAGCTTTGATCAAAATTATGACTGCAGATGGTTTTCTTCTCTTTAAAACAAATGTCAATATAAAAGTAAATGAATTAGCCTTATATGCATGTAAGTGTTATGTTTCAAGTCAAATGAAAATAGAAAACTTCAGAGAGTACACTGTAATGTAGTGGCTCCAGAAACAAGCCTACTAAAAAACTGTTGTGCACAACAACTCTGATTTAAATTGCATTTAAATATAAGACCCTTTTGCTCTTGACTTTAAAATGTGTGAAAAATCTAAAAAAAACCAATAGAGCCCATTTATTCTTGCCAAGTTTCTAAAATTTGGGAAAGATTTGAGGGGAGATGTGGCAAACTTTGTACTCCACCCTCTCAAATATGCAATGAAGCGATCAACATTTTTCCCAGTGACTCTACACAAGAGCAAGTAGGAACAAAAATCTTTCTCATTACTTTTCACAGACAAGTAATACAGTCTAACAGCCACCAACATAAAACCCCAAAACTTTGGTGTGGATTTACTTAATTAATTTGTGGATTTACTTAATTAATTTGGTGTGGATTTACTTAATGAAGTTAAAATTATTAACATTACATAAACTTGGTTTATAGATCCTTCAGATGACAGAGACCATTTTCCCAAGTCACCCTAGACAATAGGCAGTTTTTATCTCAAATATGCAGTGTTTCAAACTTTCACTGTCTCAGGTTCAGTTCTAGGAATTAACAACCCCTAGTAACTTTCCTTTTATCCACATTTCATTCAACATCTTTCATCTCTGAGTTAGTAATTAGTAACCTATCCAATACCTCATGATTCTTCTCACTATAATCTCTGAAATAACAAGAGACTTATATGTTTTTTCTGAAATATCTATGCTCATTACAACAGTATTCTGTCTTCCCCGGGATTGGAAATGATGAAATTAAGGAATCACAATTACTTTGTCAGTGAGGGTTCATGAGCAGAGAGTAGGATACTGAAAGCTCCTAGAAGCAGACTGGGAGCACAGGAGAACTACTGAACAATTCAGTTAAGGAATGATAAAGCAAATGTAGTCAGGGGAACCACTAGATGGTTAAGACTCAGAACTCTTCTAAAATATTATTTGAGAAAAACAAAGTAGATTTTAACTGTTCTTAAAGGTGAGGGAAAGGATAATAATAAAGATGCCTAAAGGACTGATTTTAAATGTTCTTTGCTTGCTTAGTTTTCCCTGACCTCAGTATGCATGGGCTCTTTCAGTATGTCCCAGGATCAGTATGTTTCCTTAAAAACCTACAAAAACATGGATTTATTTCCATGACAATTAAAACATAGATCTGATAGCTATATGCAAGGGACTTGACCATTTACCCTAGAAAAGCAATATGATTCTGGAGCATGTACTACCCCATCTAAACCTAAGGCACACCTGGAGGGGCCCCAAGCAGGAACCTCCACTATTTTGATTTGTTAGCTTCAGCACATTGCAGTGTATCAGCAAACTGCAAAAAAAACCCTTTCATATGTCTTCAGCAAATCTCCAGCTCTGCTGCATTCACTGAACATTTTTCAACCATGGTATTGACATTTTATAAGCAGTGCAATATAGGAACATTTACGTGAAAAATTAATCAATTGTACAGTTACATTAGATGGTGTTATGGTTCATTAAAACACTTGAGACTTCAGTTAAATGGCTAATTGCCTTGTATGATAAAAATTATTATTTGTTTCAGGAAGGAGAAAGCAAAATTTTGGAATTGGTTAAAGATGCAAAAGCACTCGGCTCTCTGGCTCTTGCTCAGAGTGCCACGCAAACCTGAGCGCATCACCCATGTGCAGCCTTAGTTCTGGCTTACCCAAAAAGAGAACAACTTTTTGCTATGCTTTGAGCTGGCCTAATTCTGTCACCAAGGAAGACAAAGAACTTTTCTGAATTCAGGAACACATAGTATATTAAAACCCATCCCATCAGCTTAGTGTCAAAGCCAAAATGTGCTGACCTCTACCCTCTGACTTCTGCTACAAGTGCTGATTTAGGCAGAAACACAGAATCATAGAATATCCTGAGTTAGAAGGAACCCACTAGGATCATCAAAATCTAACTCCTGGTCCTGCACAGGACAGCCCCAAGAATCATACCATGTGTCTGTGAGCATTGTCTTAATGCTTCTTGAACTTTGGTAGGCTTTGTGCTGTGACCACTTCCCTGGGGAGCCTGTTCCAGTGCCCAACCACTCCCTGGGTGAAAAATCTTTTCCTGATATCTAACCTAAACCTCCTCTGACACAGTTTCATACCATTCCCTTGGGTCTTGTCACTGGTCAGTACAGAGAAGAGATGAGTGCCTGCCCCTCTGCTTCCCTTTGTGAGGGAGTTGTAGATTGCAATGAGGTCTCTCCTCAGTCTCCTTCAGGCTGAACAAATCAAGAGACCTCAGTCATTCCCCTTATGGCTTCCTCTCTAGACTATTCACCATCTTCATAGCTCTCCTGATGCTTTCTAGTAGCTCTATATCACTTTTATATTATGGTTCCCAAAACTGCACACAGGACTCAAGGTAAGGCCAACACCAGTGCAGAGCAGAGCAGGATAACCCCCTCCCTCAACTGGCTGGCGATGCTTTGCCTGATGCCCCCCAGGACATGGTTGTCCCTCCTGGCTGCCAGGGCACTGCTGACTCCTACTCAATTTGCCATCAACCAGGACGCCCAGGTCCCTTTTTGTGGTGCTGCTCTCCAGAGTCTTATTCTCCAGTCTGCATATACATCCAGGGTTGTCCCATCCCAGGTGCAGAATCTGGCAATTGTCTTTGTTAAATTTCATATGGTTGGTGACTGCCCAGCCCTCTAATTTATTGAGGTCTCTCTGCAGGGCCTCTCTGCCTTCAAGGGAGTCAATAGCTCATCCCAGTTTAATATTATCTGCAAATTTACACAGTAAACCTTCAAGTCCTGTCAGTCGAAGACTCTTTGAGAATTCTTGGATGAACCCCACCAGGCCCCATAGATTTATAGAGATCCAGCTGGAGCAGCAGATCCCACACAACTTCAGAGTCAACTGGGACCCCCTTAGTCCACCATCAGTGTTAAAGACAGAGGTAAAGAAGGCATTAATCATTTCTGCCTTGTCTATGTTCCTGCTTGTGGCATGACCATCCTCATTGTGCAAAAGGACAATGTTATTTTTGCTGTGCCATTAATGTATTTTAAAAAGCCCTCTTTTTATTTTTCCCCACTGTACTGGCCACTCCAAATGAGCTTTGGCCACACAAATTTTCTTGCTACAGTGGCGAGCAGCATCTCTCTATTCCTCCCACATTACCTGACCTTACTTACACTGGGCACACACCTTCCTTTTTTGCATTATCTCCAAAAGACAATACATGCTCAGCCAAGCTGGCCTCCTCCATCATCTGCTTGACTTCTGGTATTTTGGAATTGCCAGCTCCTGTGCCCTTAGGAGCTGATGGTTAAAAGGTGACCAGCAGTGATGGACCTTAGCACCTTCAAAAGCATTTTCCCAGGGGACCTTACTCACAGCTTGAAGTCTGCTCTCCTCATGTCCAGGGCTGAAGTTTTGCTGGTACTTTTCCTTCTGTCAACAGATTTAAACTCATTTACTTCCTGGTTGCTCTGGTCAAGATGGCTGCCAATCTCTACTCACAAGCTGCTCTCTATTAATAGGCATCAAATCAAGAAGGGTATCTTTCCCAGTCAGCTCTCTTAGTACCTGTACCATGAAGTTATCATCCATGTATTTTAGAAATTTTCTGGACCTGTTTGCACCAGCTGTGTAATGCACTCAATTTCCAGCAGGTTCAAGTTCTCCATAAGGACAAGGGCAATTGATTTGTAGGTGTCTCTTAGTTCCTCAAAGGATAATTCAAAGACTCCCACGATGGCATCTGCATTATTTGTTTGTCCCTTAATCCTTACCCAGAGGCTCTCAACCATGCTGTCATCAAACACAAGCCAGTCCCTCCATTACATACAATGCCACCCCCCTGCCTTGCCTGTCCTGCCTATCCCTCCTGAAGAGCCTGTAACCATCCAAAAGGGCACTCCAGTCACAGGACTCATCCCACCAGATTTCACTTATCCCAGTGATGTCAAATCTCTGGGACCAGGCCAAAGTTTTGAGCTCCTCTTGTATGCATTTCATGCTGTGTGCATTAGTGTAGAAACATTTCAGGTGTGGTTCACTGTAGCTGACACCTCATGGAGGCAGACTGAGGGAAACCACTAGAGCTCACTTCCTCAAGTTTTGGCACATTACCCCATTGCTGGCAAGCCTAGTTTTGTCCCTTTGGCCCTTCCAATATAGTTTAAAGCTCTGACAATGAGCCCTGCTAGGTCCTGTGCTAGGACCCTTTTTGCCTTCTGAGAAAGGTGTACCCATACACAGATCAGGTGTTGTATAGACCATCCCTTGGTCAAAAACCCTGAAATTTTTCTGATGACACAAGCCTTGAAGCCATGTGTTGATCTGATGGATCTGCCTATTCCTTTTGATATTATTCCTTGTCATTGGAAGGACAGAGGAAAACCCTATCTCTGTTCCTGATCCTTCAAATAACTCTCCCACAGGCTTTTGATTGCCCTTAGACTTCTCTTTGTTATCTTGTCACTGATGACTTGAAGAACTAATACAGATAATAATCAGAGGGCCCTATTAAACTTAACTGAGCCCCTGCGAGGCAGAAGAATTCCCTGTGATTTAGGTCTGGTCTGCCTATTGGACCCTCTCTTCCCCTTAGAGGGACATCACCTGTGACAACTACCCTTCTTTTCCTTTTAACAGAGGATGTCCTGATGTGAGGGGTAAATTCTGTCATCCTAAGTGGACCCTCTATCCCAGAACGACCTTTGTCCATCTCATCAGTTGACTGTCCTCCTGAGTTCAAGGCCTCGTATCTTTCGTAAAAGGTGCCAGTCCTACTTGTTATCATCAAGTTTTCACAAGGAGGAGCCTTCTTCCTAGTACAGGCTATGACTAGCTTCCAGCCTTCATGTTCAACAGACCCTTGACCTTTGACTTGACAGAAGTTGGACTTAATTTTGTAAAACAAATCAAAAAAGATCAGGTTCAAACTGAGACAGAGTTGGGGCTGGATTGATTCTTGTTTGCCAGTACTTCCTTTTCTTTCAAGCTGTCCATGAGGACGCAAAAGGAGAAGCAGAAACTCCTCGAGAGAAATAAGTGCTTTAGAAACAAAACTATCGTGTTTGTCAAGGCCCTTTAGCAACAGATCAATTTGTCAGTAAGATTCCCCCTTATCCTCTATGCAGGCAAAGCTTTTGAGTCTTACTTGTTCAGCCTACAACCACAAGAGCATACTAAAGAGTAGGCTTCCAAAAGGAATGAATCTATCCAAACCATGTAAGGTCAGATGTAAAATGCATCTACACAAATTAGGCCTTCAAAGAATACTGGAAAAGGAAAAGAATAATACTGCACACTAACAAACAGCCCATTTCTCTGTCTAGAGGAATGAATATACACTCTAGATTACCAGTGCAAGTGAACAGACATATGACAACAGTATAACTTTCTGAACTGCACTGTAGAACCAATGCTAAAAAGAGAGTCTATGAAATAGCTGCAGGAGTGAGAACTAAGTCTTCAAATGATCTGTTTCTGGGAAGAACATCCATTTGATCCATTTGGCTTTCCATTCCAGCACCACGACCAGAAACCTCTTTCACTATCAGATAGGTTATCACACGGTCTAAGAATGTAACGCATCAACATCAGTGAGCAGAAATTTCTAACACTAATGAAACACAACACAAGCAAAAGCCAGAGCACTTCTGTGAAGGACAGTGGTAGCAGGACTCTCTAGTCCCCTCTCAAGTTTGACATTTTCAACACAGTGATGCCAATTTCTTTTGAAATTCAACACTGACTTTCCTCTCAGAAGAGTAAGGGCTTATACCAAATATTGTTGATATTTTAAGGTGTTATATACATTAAAAAAGTCATTATTAAAGAAATCTTTCAAGATCTTTAGAAGTCAGTATGGACAAAAGAATTAAGTTACTGCTAGAGTCCAAGAAGGATAAATGCAAGAGACAAAAATAATCAGCTACATGTGTGCAGAGTGTGTGTCTAATTTTAAACATGTTCCTAACTTTTTAGCAGTCAAGGAATGTGAAGGTCAGTGTTGACAGATACTGTCATTAAAGCTATGGGTTTTAATAATCAAAAGTGATAAAAATTTTAGGTAAAAGAATCAGCATGAGAAAGACCAAGGAAGAAGGTAAGCAAGCATAATATCTTGGACAGACAGACCAAAAAATGTATCTGTTGGGGGGGTATATTTCTTAGCCACACAGGAGATGCCTCGTATACCAGTTAGCCAAGCAATTAGATGCCAAGAAGGCCTGTGTGAGCAGAGGGAATGACACAGATCTATAAACAGTTTACTCCTTTTTGTCCTGGAAAATGGAATTGTGTTAATTATTCATTTTTCTACACTAATCTGAGTGCAATCACTGATTCTGCAGACATGAGGTTTTAAGGCTACAAAACAAAAAGCTCATCATGACATTTTATTGGTCCACCCAAGGCAGCTGAAGAACAAAAAGGTAGGCTATTAACCTTAAAAAAGACTCAGCTCTCAAATATTTTGGCTTTTCTCCAAATGGTCTATTAAACTGTCCTTTTCCTTTTAAAACGTGGGTGCTCATACACAGGTGACATTGCTCCCTTGAATAACTTTTCAAACAATTACACAATTTCAGTGAAGTTGAAATCTTTATTATACTAAGTTATCAGTAATAGCTGTATACAGAGAGTGAGAGAGGTATCCGTATTAGCACAACCTTTACTAGACCTTAGGGCTACCAAATAGGGTGACACTGTGAATGCTTCGAAGACATAAAAAAGCCTGCAAGGTTTTTGAGTGTTTTGTTGTCTATTAACAGGCCACAAAGCCACATGAAACCAGTCTTTATTGGGTGTAACATTCATCACCATAGCTGTTTACTACTGGAAAGTCATCAGCAGTAACCTGCTGCAATCAACTGACTCAGGAATGATGCTAGCAAAAAGGGATAAAAGCTTCCCAATCTGGTTGTGTTATCTATTCTTTACATAGACGTACCTGTTGACATTTTTACCAACTTTTCTTTGCAGGTTTCAAGAAGTTATGTTCTCTTTTGTACTGTCCCACTAAGAGTGGGTATTGGGTTCTTGTTGTACTCCCGAACATGAGGTGTTTATCACTGCATCTTCCCAGCATCATTCCTAACACTACACTTCAGTTCAGTTGTAATCTGCCTCCAGCCTCCCCCTCTAGTGACAAAGCCTGCAAGTTAAAGCAGCAACACACGCACAGCTAACAATTAGTCTTCTCTGTATTAATTTTTTTTTCCAGGGGACATAAATTTTCTTTTCTGTTACTAATGTCTCTGAGCTGGAAAAGACCCATTTTGTGTAGGTTGAAGAAAACTCTATTTCAAGATGTCTTTCATTATCATTGACTGAGGAAAAGATTTCTCTTTTCCATTAACAGAAAAGACAAGAGCAAAATAAAAGAGAATTCAAGAAGTAAAGTGAAAAATTTCCTTTATTTTCTCTGTCATACTTCCAGAGTGAAAGATTCAGGGGAAAAAAATACATTTTCCTATCCTGCCAGGTCAGAACCTACTTGTCATGAAACTCTCCTAGTAACCAACTTGGTTGCACACATTTCATCAGGTTAGTAATTGCTTTAAGTCCCATACAAACCCTCCACATTATTCCAGCTTCTGCTAGAGGTATTACCTTCTATAATACCTAGAAGTATCAAAATGCATGGTTTAAACAAAATTTTTTATACAAACTCTTAAATAGCCTTCAGCATGATTAGATATGAGAATCTTGAACAAATATTGGAAGATTTTTTATTTCTATCGTGTGATGAGGTCACTAAACTAATTTTAAATATGGAGAGTTAGGATATAAGATCAGACTGTCTGTCTGCATGAAAGTGGAAAACCCTGGATGAAATGGGAATTGAATAGAATTTTCATCAAGTCAGGCCTTATTCATTAATCTGACCATACTACCAAACTACTGGTTTTCAAAACTGAAGCAGTGCACACACACCTCTCTGACAAACCTAATTCTAAATGGTTTATGGTTGTAATCTGTGAGTTTGGGTTTATTTGAATGCTAGATTACATATTTCCCAGGCCACATTATTATTGTAAGATCTTGGGGTTTGTTCTTTCATGCTAAGCATAAGTACAGGGTGCCTATGAGTACTCCTGAAGGGTCTTGTTTCACCTTTACATTTTTCTCCTGAAGTGTTTAAGATTTCCCTGTGTCCCTGTTAGAAGAAGCAATAGGTCAGAATAGCAATCTGGAAATTAGCAATTTATGTTTACACTTAGGACATGTACAATATGAGCAGAAATACTTAAAGTGACCTGTGAGTGGCTAATATGCCATACACTAAAAGAAGACTGTCTCTGGGGTTCTTTCTCATTTAATCATTCATTGAATTTCAAATTCATAGTGCATGGTAGGATTAACTGAAGAACTGAGGACATTTTTGTCTAAGACCCAGGTGAAATCAGGATAAGGTAGGAGTATCGTCATAAAACCTATTTATATTTGCAGATATTCAGATGAAAGAGACTAAGGATAGGATTAAGAAATTTAGCCAAAACAAGGCCAAAAGTCTAATTAATTCTTTCTGTTCTTCCAGTATACAGCAGCTTTCTTCTCTACCAATTCTACATATTTATTTTAGTAAGTGGAAATTAGGCCTAAATATCAGATGAATTTATTTTCTTTTTTATTCCTAGCATAGAGTTTTATAAACTCATAATTTTATCCTACCCGCAGAAAAGAAATTATAGAAAAAATGCAAGTTTTTTATTCAGCTTCAGCTATACTACCTGTTTATAGAATAAGGGAGGACTATGACAAATAGATTTTAAGCTCTTGTCAGCATGCAATTGAAAATAATAATGGACACACACAAGAAAGCAAAAAGTAAAATTGCACAGAAAAATATGGCTGGTACTCCTAAATTGTCAGTGATTGGCTCTACAAAAATGCTTTCAGCACTATTGTTCTATGTGTTGTCCTAGACTTTTTTTGTCTTAAAGTATGAAAACTGAAAACAAACTCTCTTCCATCTTTTCTCAACCTACTCTAAAACAACGTTGGATAACTCCAGTGTACATGTTTTCTTGGAGAACGGTGAAGAGATGTAGTGAAATGCTGATTCTGACACATGCTGATAAAGTCCCATTTTATTCCGATGCCTTACATTCTCTGTAGTCAAAAAGCCTAGATTATCCCAAATCCATATACATGATGACCTGTCAGAAGAATTTATGAGCGCTCAAAATATTCCAGCATTTTTTCTTGAAAAACACAAGGGAGAGAAAAATAAAAGACTTTTTGTTTTTCTCAGGCACAAAAGTGTTACTGTGTACTTTATAGTCTAACAAAGAAAGGCCATTTCTGTATCTCAGATACAATTCAGAATGGACAACAAGTCATTCAACAAACCAGAAAAGTTCACAAAAAGTATTCCCCAAAAGAGAAAAGTGTCTAGTTCTCTGGTGATTATAATAAATAATCACAAGACTCGTTTATGACACAAAGTCTTAGATTACTTTCAAGTGCAGAGACCTAAACAAGGTCTGTACTGAAAATATAACCAGAAACGTGCAAAGATTGTTCAGCATGAAAGCTTTGGGATTTGCTGATAAATTCCCTTACCTCCTACATGAATATTAAAAAGGGTAAAAACTTTTGATGCCACAATTACTGAGGTACTGTTTTTAATGAAAGCCATAAAATCAAACTAAAATAGTCCTGGTTCTCCCCTTTCCAACACAATTTTTATTTGTGTCATTTCACTAACCGCAATGAAGTTATTTCTGCTTCACTTAGGCATGAGAAATGACTACACAGTACACTGAACGATCCCAAGGTGTCCCATGGCTAGAAAGTTTCTTCAGTTGCTTAACAGTAGCAAGAGTAAAATCCTCTCTATGGAGTGTTTTGTGAACTCTAAAGTTAAATTGCTATAAAAGCAGGTTTTGCAAATCAAGTTTTAGACATCAGTATGATCTATGGTGTTATATTCAGTGTTCACATTCTTATGGCTGTGTCTGTGTCTTCCATTTTCAACAATAACATTTTATTCACTGCCATGAGAAGTTATATCACTCATCCAGTTTGGTGACAATTTAAAAATGTTTATTAGGAAGCAAAGAGCAAAAGGGCCCCTTTAACAGTGTCGTGGTTTGACCCTGGCCAGATGCCAGGGGTCTGTTAAAATCACTTCAACTACCCTCCCTCCTCCCCTCTGCAACTCCACAGAAGAGAGGAAAAAAAAAAACAGCTGAGGATTCTTGAGTAGAGATAAGAGCTTGGAGAGGTGATTTACTGACAGGCAAAACAGATTCAACTTAGGGAATAGAACTTAAATTTATTACTAACAAGGTAAAAACTAAGAGAGTGAGAAACAAAACAGTCTTAAACAAACACCTTCCCCCCTCATCCACCCCTGCTTCTTTCAAGTTCTCCCTCCTCCCCCCAGTAGTGCAGGGGGATGGAAAGGTTTGGAGGGGGTCATAGCCAGTTGTTGCTTCTGCCCCCGTTAAATGAGTCTATCTCTTGGACAGCAGCTCTTTCCAACCCACTGTCCTGGGGGTCACTTCTCCATGGGGGTGCAGGGGGCCCCTGCACCCCGATGGTCCTCTATGGTTTACAGGGGGACACCTACATTACCATAGTCTTCACCACGGGCTACAGGGGGGTCATGGCTCTGAGTCCTTCCCCTGCTTCCATGGGGTCCCTTCCCACAGGAGACAGTCCTTGATGGACCTTTCCCCGTGGGTCACTCCCCCAAAGGGGTGCAGTCCTTCGTGGGCTGAGTTACCGACGTGGGTCTCCCATTGGGGCCACAAGTCCTACCCAGAAAAAACTTGCTCGAGCATGGATTTCCCTCTCCACGAACCACAGGTCTCCTGCAGGACTTTGCTCCATCCTTGGCCCTCCCATGGGGTCACAGCCTCCTTCATGTAACCACCAGTTTCAGCATGGGCTCTTCCATGAGCTGCAGTGGGGGGAATCTCTGCACCCCAATGGCTTTCCACCAGTGGCAGGGGCCTCAGCTGGAGGGGGAGAGGGAGGCCCTCCGGTCCCCTCCTCCCACCTCCTGGAACTCTGACCTTGGAGTCCACTTGTTATCCCATGTTCTCAGCTCTTCTCTGGGCTGGAATTTCTTCTGTGCAACAGCCTTCTCTTCCTCTATTCCTAAATATGTTATCAGAGAGGTGCACTCATTGGCTCAGCCTTGGCCAGCAGCAGAAAATCCCTCCTAGAGCTGGCTATCATTGCGTGTTTCATAGGACAATGAAACTTCTAGCAGCTTCTAACTGAAACCACCTCTATGGCCTCCCTACTACCAAAAACCCAGCCACCTGAACCCATGACAAACAGTATTATAGAAATTTCTGCTTCTGAATGCACTGATTTTTCAGCAACAGAGGGACTGCCGTAATAAATCTGTGATGTGACATTAGCTTTTACTGTAACAAGATGTTTCAACAGCTAATGCAAGTACTTCTCATTACTTTCATGCTGTCATTTTACTAGTATTTGTGAAATTTATTTTAAAAATTTCCATCCTTGAAGACACTCAAAAGGCTTATGGACATAGACCTGAGTACCCTACTCTAGATGGTCCTCCTTGAACAGGGATTTGAAATAGATGGTCTCCAGAAGTCCCTTTCAATCTCTACCAACCTGTGAACTCCCTGGAAAAGAAATGCATTCATCTGTGCAATTAGAGAATGAAGTACAGGTGAAGGAAGTTGCCTTTTAACTCCATTCACCAGGAGTTTTTATGTCTTCTGCATTTTTTTAATCCCCCTTAATAGAACTGTGGGTGTTTTCATTATTGGCATAAATGGATCATCTTTCTCTTTTTTGATGCCACCAAGTTTATGGCTTCTTGATTTTCCTTATGATAGCGTAAACAATCATCTCTTAAATACAAGTAACAACTAATGCTGAAGTTACTACATATTTCAATTTGGATAAAAAAGCTTTAACTACAATTCTACTTAATAAGGCGTCACTTTATTTTATAAAGACACAGGAAATTTCAAGTTTAATTGTACCTGCAAAACTGCACCTGTCCAGAGAGGTTCCATCAGCTCTATACACCTTACTTTGTTGCTCACTGACATGACTCAAGCTAGTTCTCTACAGCACACAAACCTTCACACAACCTCCAAACTCATAAGGCATTTCCTTTTAGTAAGCTTAAGACATTCTCAGTTTTAGAATCTTCTCACCACTGACAAAGTTAAGGAGCAGGTAAATAGAATCATATATTCATTTAAGGTTGGAAAAGGTCTCTAAGATCACTGAATCCAAACATTAACCTGGCATTCCCAGGTCCACCATTAATCATGTTCCTAAGTGCCACATCTACACATTTTTTAAATAGCTCTTGTGTTATTCCTTGTTACTCTGGAGAAGAGACTGACCCCCACATCACTACAACTTCCTTTCACGTAATTGTAGAGAGTGATAAGGTCTCCCCTGAACCTCCTTTTCTCTAGATTAAACAACTCCAGTGGCCTAAGCCACTCGTCACTGGACTCAGATCTAAACCCATAGATCTGACAGCACTATTTTTAGAGATGCTTTTCAGAAATAAAGCAGCTTGCTGAGGTCACCTAGCAAATAATGACAAAACAGCTCTTCTAGTCTCCCATTCTAAAAAACTCCATTATCACTATCACATTTCAAAACGCGTTCTCACACCAATTGATTTTGATTTTTAAAAATGAATAAATGCTCTGTTATAATGGAGTGAACAGTCGTTATCAACTTTCTGATCAATTGTCAAAGACTGTTTGGACAAACAAGAACATGAATTCCTAACAGTTTTGATTAAATTAGTAACTACAGCAAGATTTTGATAATAACTAGGTTTAATAGAGCACATTATTAAAATATTATTAGGACAGCATAATGAAACAACCAGTAAGGTACTTTCTAATCCCATCAACACCATAGCCAGCATAAAAAAAAAGGACTAACATCAAGGTCCCAAAGAAGTAATGAAAAACTCTCACTCAAAAGTAGAAGATGGAATTAGAGTACGAAAGAGGAGGTATTTGCAAGTATCCAGTGGGTCCTAAATAAGCTAAGCCTGCTGCATTTGATGGAGCACATGCCACTTCACTCATTTCTGAGATATTTTCCTCTTACCTAACTCTAGTGACTCTACAGAGCCTTCTGAATAGTGAATCCTGTTACTTTAATCCTCCCTCTGTAAGCAACTGAGAAAGAGTTTAAGCCTATGGAGCAGTTTCTGTAGTTAAAATAGGACTGAGAAGCCACTACTACAAATGCTCCTCTTCATTATCTGTCAAGACATCCTTGGCATTGTGGGCTAGAATAATTGAAAGGTCAGGCAAGTTGAAAGGATGCAAGCAGGAAACTTTAGAGTCAATAGCATTGAAAACAGCTTAGGAAAGTTATCAAAGTACAGGTTGTGTAAGTTTGTTGGCTCTCATGATTAATAAAATAGTGAAAAGAAAAATTCTGAGAAAGAAAATGGGGTCAGCAATGTGAAGGACGAACTGAAAATACTGTTTTATATTGTGTTCACCTACACGTCTGACTTCTGACATGATGAATATCTGTAAGTCTGGCTGGAGGGTCTGGAAGTGATATACTGCTGCTTAATAAAGCCAAATCAAAGAGCTTTCAATTTTCAGCTCTTTGCTAGAGTAAGAATAAAAAATATCATACTGGCCAACTAATGGGTTTGAATTCACATACTACCAATCAATATATGCCTGAGAAGATCAAAGTCCTTTTCATTAACCAGTAAAATAATATACAAGCAGGGAAAATTTTCATTGTATGTGTTCATATATTCTTGCATTTTCTATTTATGCATTCTTAAATAGAATGCTTATTTATTCTTACACTAATTTTCATTCTCTGTCTCTAAATATTTATTAGTTATAGATATGTTAAATGAAGAACATGATAGACAGTGCTATAATCATTTTCATCCAGCAGCTGGTAGATGACCCTGACAACCCAAATAGCACATCGGGCTAAATGTCTCAGCAGCTCACATCTTTAAAGCACTCCACATAGAAAAAGCTGCTCTTCTAGTCTCTGAGCAGCTCACAGGATTAGATGTACTTTATGTTTTCAACAACTTGCTTTCCAGATGTTAAATGGCTCTAAGGCTTAGATGCATTTTATTAAAACCAACATGTCCCAGCTTTGAGCTGGAGTTATCTACAACGTGAAACACTGTGTATTCCGCAAATCATCAGAGAACAGAAGGGCACCACTGAAAACACCAGATTAAGGCAAGTGTAAGCACAGATTTAACTAACATTTATTTTTCTTTCTCTAAATTCCATAGAAATATCTCCCTTAGAGAGATACCTGTTTTCATATTTCCCATTCAGTTTTGCAGTGTTGGACAAAGATTAACAATTCATTTAAAAACTAAGGAAAATTAAGTACAGTTGGAAAAAAACCTTGTTCATACACACTGCATTGAGATATATGTCAAGCCAATCACTTAGTACTTTTGATCATATGGTAGAGCAAACTTACAACTATCTAGCCCCCAGCTGCTTTCTCTTGCAATTCCCTTGGGTGATGAACAAATCCTTCCACCTTCCAAGACTGTTTAGTCCCTGCTGACCCTGAACAACGATGTTGCATCAGCACGGAAACAAGAGGCAGCCACTGATATCAATGAGACGGTGCTGGTGAGTCAGTCTTCCACAGAGAGGAAGGTAGGCAAATGACTGTCCTTGGTCAAGGAGCAGGTCCCAGGATTAAAAATAAACCTCAAAATAAATCTTTTGACCTCTTTCTTCTTAGAAGAAAACAATGAAGTTCCTGTGTTTTAAAATAAACCTCTGCACTTCCCTAAGCAGTGAGCATGAAAAGAAAATGCACTACAAAGGCGATTTTTAATCATCTTAGAAATACAAAATGGGGATCCAGGTCCTCAGGCCCTTAGCTGCAGAGAGACCAGAATTTATGATCATTACTAAGGAATTAGCTGTCTCGTGACATTATTAATTTCTTGGTAGGTTTGAGGTCTATGTTTCTTTTTTGTGGTTAGGTTTTTTAATTAAAAAGGTCCCTGAGCAGATTTTGAGTGATAATCTAACCTGTGACAGCACCAGAAACTCTTAACTTACTTACACAAGTTGTAATACCTAACTCTTAATTATGTACTCTAGTAACCTATGCTTCCCTAAGAATTACTGGACATAAACTGGACATAAATTTCATGTCAAGTAAATAGCAGGATGCATGTGGCTGTAATCCAGTGACAAGACAGTTGTAACATAAAAGCCATTATCACTGATGACAAGTTAACTGGCTCTCAGAAGAACAAATTCCCTCCACAGTGATACTGAACACTGACTGCATTTGATACTACAACTCTATGTTTATTTTCAGAAAGATTCATTACACAAAGTTGACTGCAATAAGATACAAAACACTGGTATTAGTAATCTGAGGATTCCTTGTCTTGAATTTTCTGAGCTGTATAGAATAAAGCTGGTCAATTACTGAGAGTTGAAACTCCTCCAATTCCTGTAACTTCAGTCAGTTGATGGTCTAATCCATGGACAAGTCTGTAAACAGGCAACTTAGAGGATAACACCTGATCAACCAACGTGACAGTGTAGAGGGTACAGGCCTGTATATAAAGCTTTGAAAAAGCATCCAGAGAGCAAAAGCAGGCTCTGAGTTTTGGACATTTGGAAATATCTTCATGCCCTTCAAAGTCACATTCTGTGAATGATCCTTCTTGAAGGGAATTCAGAACAAACAAACCTAACAAGATCCTCAGCAACAAGTAAGAATTAATTATGAAAATACACAGGAACTGATTAGAAAGGGTGTAACTAGTGTGCGTGAGTACACTAGTAACTTTGTAAGCCACTGACTGGAGATAAAAAATCTCTCCCTTTATATAATTACGTGGAGAGCTAATGCAATTTCTGCACTGGGATCTACAGTGCCCATTGTTTTCACAGAGTCAGCTATATAATGTGCCTGTTCTCCCAGAGCAGCTGCTAGTAAAACGCCTGGATCATTGATCAGGTTAATAAAAAGATGGCAGGTTTGGCACTCTGCTTGAAACTTCAAGATTTCCTTCTTGAACTTCTCTTATAACTTAGATTCCCAGGTAATCCTGGTGGAGAAGAGGTATGGCTAGTGCATAACACCATGTAAATGTCATATGACAGAAAGAAATCAACTACTTCAAGTATCTCTGACAGACACCAGAATTATCAAAATCCCACATTTATCAGCTAGTTCTCCCCTAGTTCATATTATTGCAACTTACTGGCTGCCGGTGCATAAAACACTACCCTGCCCAAATCTCTTTTCCTCACAGTCAATTGACTCTTCAAAAGACCCCTCACTCATATGAATTCAAGGCTCTCACACACCAATAAAGAGTGAAATAGAGCAGAGAAGGGATAGTAGGGTTTTTATGCCAGTTTCACTCTCTTCCTAGACTTCTTTTTCCCTGAAAACATCAGGAGCTGAGACCTCTTGGAATCTCTGGGGCCAAGGACACAAGACTGCCATTCCCACCACCCATGGTGGGATCAGCAGCTGTTTAGACCTGTGTTGCCTCCCTCGATTACTCCTTGTCCTGATCCCCCAGCTAGCTGGGTCCACGGAGACTGAGGAAGAACTCTCCCCTGGGAGCATGAAAGTTGGCATGAAAAGCATTTCACTTAAATCTCCCTCATGTGCAAAATAGGAAATACTGTTTTGAAGGACGTTTACTAGATAAAGGCTGCAAACAAAAGCAGGGTTTGGATCTGCAATTTTCCCTGCTTATAAAAAACAAAGGAAATTTAATAATTTTCACTTCAGCCTCCTTCCTAATCACTTTTAAATCACTGACATACTAGAGCTGAACATACTGTGCTGAATCCTTCTAGATACCTGCAGCAGTTGGAAACCACAGACTCAAGTTCAGCTGAAGCCTACTGATACAGAAAATAAATCATGCCAGACAGAAGTCTGGGAGAAATGAGAGGCATATTTCTTTTGCTGACAGGAATTACTCATTTTTGCTTCTCCGCAGACCTTATTTCCTCTGGGCTGCTGGGAGCCAGGGAAGAAGGGGGAGGGAGAAGGGGGAAGTAAAACTGCAAAAGTAAAGCTTTTAGCATTTTCAGAACAGGCCCGAATTAATTTCAGCTTGCAGGGAAAGGGACTAGTGGAGATAAAGGACAGCTTCATTTTCAAAGCTCGCTTAATAGCATTCATGACTGGCACTTCATGAAACATAGACATCAGCTCATGAGCAGCCAGCAATACCATTGCATATTGGTCAATGCCTTCCAGCTTAGAGCACAGAATTGCTCATGCTTTTTTATTTATATATTCAGGGAAACAAAATGGCCAAGTAGAATCTAATTATAATCCCACAGGTCCATACTTCAGGACACTCTTGCAATTGATCTAGCAATCTCTGTTATTGCTTACAACTGGCTGTGAAGGACAGCCTACAGAGAAATCCCCAGGAACACTCAATGAAAGGGCAATCATTAAAACTCCCTGACCCATGGGACAATGAGAAGTGATGCACTGGTAACCTGTGAGTAGTGGGCTACTAGAAGTGCGTAAGCCTATAAGCAGACATGAGCATACTACAGTGATGAACAAAAAAAAGTCCCTTTTCCTCAACTGGTAACCTGTTTCTGATGCTCTGTTTCCAATGTTAATCCCCAGGAAAATGAACTGGGGAAAAGAAAGGAAAGAAGGCACAGTACTTCTTATAAAAAAAGGATTTAGAAATTAATGTAACTGCTCTAGGAAAACTAATCTTTGTCTTTGCCTTAAAATGAAAGCTACAAGCTATTTGATAAGAGGATCCAAACAGCCTCCCATCCTCCACCCAAAGAAGAGCTATCTGTGCATTTATTCCTTGCATAAAATGCTGTGTGGTAATAACTTACTAACACAAGGCAAGCACTGCAAAATCAAATATGTTTTTTGGGTTTTATTTGTTTTTTTAAAAATTATGAACCATTGTTGAAATAGGTAACATTTCAGAACTATTTTCAATACTGATGGATATCCATGAGGAAAAAACCGCTTATTCACTAGGGTATTTGGAGAAAAACTCAAGGGAATAAAGGGAAAAGCACTGATTATATGTGTACATAAGTACTTGAATATGAGGTGCTGAGAGAAGAAGAGCATCATCTAAAAAGACGTGGAAGTTCTCCAGTCCAGGAATGTAAAAGAAACCCATGCCCTTGGTGAGCCAGAAGAAATAGCATGTTATTAGCAATTAACATCTCTTTTAAAGTAGTAATATCAGAGAGTCATTCAGAAGCAAATCCATAGACTGATAGCCTCATACCCATATCCTCATATCCTCCTAACCATTCAACTAATTATTATAAATAATGAAAAATATGGGTACACATCACAGTCTGTTCACTATTCATTCAAGAACCAGTAGAAAAAGGCTCAAAGTCATTTAATAAATTATCTCCTAAGAACTATTTATGTCTTCTTTATTTCCACCTCTCTGTGGCCTCTCTGTGGCATTTTAAGGCCATGACTGACATACAAAAGAGCTCTGAAAGGGTAGGGAGGTGATTCCCCCAAGCCCACACTTCTGAGTCCACCTGTTACGCAAGCAGTGTAAGGAAGGTCAGCACATTTTGTCCAAGAGAGCATCTTTCCCACGAAATCCAATCACTAGAATTGTCAACTCCAAAACTAGACTAGAGTGGATGACTGTATTCAGGTGAATAACATGTATATAACTCCCAAGCCCTCCATCCAGATTTACAGATATTCATCATGTCAAGAGGTCAGACATGTAGGTGAACACAATACAAAATAGTACTTTTTAATTCACTCTTCACATTGCTAAGATGAGCCCATTTTCCTTCTCAAAATGGCACAAACTGTTTTTTGACAACTTTCATAAGTTGTTCTCACTGCTATTGCCCCTAGACAAGCTTTCTGTTTGCATGCTTTAAACTTGCCTGGCCTTTTAATTATTTTAGCCTATAATCCCAATTTAGCTCCTAAACCCCCTAACATAAGAAGGTGTGTAATTCAGTAATTTGGAAGATACTGTACCTACAGTTCCACTCTTATTTTACTGAGGAATCACAGTTTCTTGCAAATGCATGTGTCTTGTCACAGGCTGGAGACTAGATGAATACTCATCTCTGCTCTTATGCTCAATTCATTGACACATCTCTTCATCTTGCCATGACCCTGTACTAACAAGCAAGAGGGAGCATAAATTTAGCTTAAAACTTTATTTAGCAAAGAAAAGAAAAACTCTCTTACTGCATACATTTTTGAAGTGTAGTAATATACTTTGTTTTTTCTGTAATTTTCATCACCATTTTTCCATTTTGTGAAAAACCTAGCTCATTCTTCCAAAAGTAGCTGGGCTGTGTTCAACATACTGGTATTTGCATAATATACCATTGCTGAGAGTGTTCTACAGTAGGTCAGCCTTGAATTTTAATGAATGGTACAATGGACTCACTCAAAAAATTCAAGTCTGATTCTAGTTTTCTTATTTTAAAAAGAGGAAATATCTCTGAGTATATAATTTCTCAAAAGCTAGAATAAATGTAATCACATTAACTACAAAGGAAACTATACAAAATTATTCATAGTAATAAAATAGCAAAATACAACTGAAGTACAAGAGATTTTTACAAGTAGACCTTTTCTCCTACTGCCCCAAAAATAATTTCCAGTACAATTGATCAAGACAGCTTGAGTCAGGAGCACAAGGAGCAAGCAAACAATTTTTCCTATGCGAATAAGATCAGGGACAGATGAACTATCACTGACACAAAGCAGAGATCATGTAAACCATATGAACCATTTAAATTTTTACTTATTTTCTGCATCACTGTGGTCTAGAATTTTAAGGTCATTTGAATTTCTTTTTGCAGCTTCTGCCACCTAAATTGCTTTATTCTAATAAACTATGCATAAAATACAAATGAAAACACCTACCCCCTAGCAATAACACCTACTTCTCTTGAAGAATAACAGAATATTCTGAGTTGGAAGGGACCCACAAGGATAACTGAGTCCAACTCAAGTGATTGGACATACAGGGAACGAAAAGAGGCTGCAGGCTGCATGAATATCACAGTAGTGGAAATCAAATAAGTAGAAAGAGAGCTGTGCAATTTTATAAGTATTTTCTCAGGTCTTGCATTTTAATTTCAATTACATATTTTGTAATTGAAAGAGTAAATATTTGCATTATGAAAGAGTAAACATTCAAACACATTGGCAGAAACATGGAATTTTATTTAGAAGTGTCTTTAGGTATTTCTTGCCATTTTTTTCATTTTGCTGAACAAGTTGTTTATTTTTGTGTACTCCAGTACCTTGACTGTTTGTATCCCAAATTATCTCCCAGTCACAGTAGCAAGAAAGAAAGCATCATCTTAAGAAAAGCAGAGGAAGTTCTCCACCCATTCAGTGATCCAGACATGCTATTTTAACAAGACTCTAGATTATAAATCTACAGTTTAGAAATGAACACATTGCAAGGATTGGTAGAGCATAGTTAGTAAAAAGAAATAAAGCAAACAGAGACTGACGCAATTATACTGTTATAACACAATTTTGAGAGGAAGTGATGGGCAGGATGGTGTCATGGTTTTGCTGGTTCTTAGAAACTAAGCAGGAATTTTTCCCTTCCCCCTGCCCACTGCGTGGAGGGGATGTTTAAATGGGCGGTTAAGAAACACAAAAGAAGCTGCTGGTAAGGCCACATTCCTACTTAATGGCCCTCAGAATCTCGCTTTTGGGGAAGGGTGAGGAGTTCCTTTTTACTTTTTTTTTTCTTCTCGTCTCCTGGGAAATGAGGGGTAGGAGTTCAGGTGGCTGCTGAAGCTGAAACAAGGTCAAGAGTAGGAGCTTGGAGTGGGTTTTGTTCTCAGCCTGGCTGTCAGCTATGGATTCTGCTTGATTTTCATCAGAGAGGAACTGTTTTGGGAGGTTTTTCCCCTTCCCCATTCCTGTTTGTTTCTTTCTCAGCGGCTCTCAAGCGGCTCTTGTGGACACCAAAGGGAGAGGGAAAAACTACACTGCACGATTCAGCCAGCAGGACAGAGTGAGTTTCCCATTTGGGAGTAATTTTTTTTTGTTGTTTCTCTCCCTCCTCTCTCTCCCCTTTCCCAGTGCGGGGTGGGGGGAGGGAAACCCATTTTCGGTTTCTCCAACACCCCCCAAAAGGTGTTCCCCACATGGCAATGACCAGTGATCCCACATGCACCCCCTGCCGACCAGCACAAACCACTGCAGGCTCTTCATTTCCACTGATCCAACAGCCCCCTCCGGTGATTGGCACAGGACACTACAAGCTCTGCATCTCCGGTGATCCAACAGTACCCCCTCTTGACTGTGGTTAGAATTGCACCAAAGGGCACAAACTGAACTGTTTACCTTTTTTTTCCCTTGTTTGTTTATTAGTTTGTTTTGAAGGGGATTATTTGTGAGTATAGGAGTATTGTTTGGTTGTTTTACTTGTTTTCTTTCGTTGTTTCTGCTGAAACACATATATCTTTTAATAAAGGGCTGTTATTTTTCCTTTTTCCACATTTTTTTCCCTCAATCAGAGCCTCTTAATTTTGGATTTACAATTGCTTAGAGGAGGAGTTTGGGTCTTCCTCATAACTCATCCTCAGCAAAACACCTGTGTCTCATTGAAACTGAGACAGATGGCAAGTAAAAAGGATGGAACTCACTATACAGAAAACTTGATGAGAAAATATAAAAAATCTTATGAGAAAAATAGTGAAATGAAACCAGAACAGCTAAAGTGAATTTTCTCAAGAGGAATGCCAACGGCCATAGAGAAATCTCTCTTCCCCTTTCCCCCCCACCCTCCCTTGCTATTCTGCAATGCTATTAAAGTAGAGAAAAGAAGCAGTGGCAGTTACAATGTGAGGAAACAAACATCCCATCACATTAAGAAGAGGTGTCAAAGCATGAAGGGAGTAGAACAAAAATTCTAAGAGATGCCTTTATTTCTTAAATCTCCTAGATTAAAATATGCTTTCATTTTCACATACTTCTAAAGATTGGAGTCCTCTTCACATTATCCAAATGAAGTGGCCTTATACACAACACAAACTACTGCTGTTTCTGTTGAATACAGCAAGAGCTAAAACCACTGAGTGTCTCTCAAAGCCTCATTTCTTTTACTATATACCCAACAGGGAGTGCATGGTGCAATCCCTATGAAATCTGAAAAGGAAACAATTTCCACTCTTTATCTCTTTCACCACTCCAAGAAATAAGTAAATACGAAAGGAATGTACGCCTTCAGATCTGAAAGGATCTGGTTTGAGAAAAGATTTTCCTAAACAGGTACCTATGGGGGAAGTCTTCAAGTATTTGTCACATAAATGAGCTATATGGATAAAGCTTCAATTAATTTAATCCTAGTACATTAGTTAAGTGTTCTTGTGTTAGAAAGGGATAAATTGTCATCTCCATTGTATAGTCACCAGATACCAGATTGTCTCTCTCAAACATGCCAAGCCCATCTGAAAACTAGTGTGTCTGGCCCTCCATTACCTTCTGAAAAATCCTTTCCTGAACATCCTTGCTATGATGGTTGACACCATCCTTTGTCCAGTCAAATCTTACTCCTGGCCAGGAAAACCCTTTTATTTCAGCAACATTGTTCATCAGCTCAAATGAGTCATCTCCTTCTCTGGCATTTACATCTCTGATGTAATTAGTTACAGCACTCATGTTCACTCTAAGCTTTTATCTTAGGGCGTGGATCTAAGTCCCCATTCAACCTACCTGTTCTTCTCAGTCTTTGTTCAAAATTTCTTGAATAAGGATGGTGCAATACTCTACACAGTGACCTGAGCAATGGCTTCTCCAAATTCTTGCCTCTAAAATGTCTTGCCTGACACTTCCTAGGAAGGCAATTGCACTTTTACGCTACTACTCCTTCTCTTCTTCTGTCATTGCCAAATTACAAAATTATGAAATATTTTCTTGTCACTAAGCATAAAGACGTCCAGCTTTGCACTTACATTGCTAAATTTCATCCCTCCATCTCTCAGTCATTAAGTGTTTTTCCTATTTTGTCCTATAATCCTCTGCACTGATAGGGCATTCTGAATGTTTGTATTTTTTTTTGTTCTTCCTATTCTGTCATCCTAATTCGCTAACAGTGTCAGCCCCAAGGTCATGAGGAATTCCTGTAGAAATCCCGTTTAACTCATGCTTCTTCACAACCTGTTGTTGCTTCTTCATCAGCCTATGCCACCTTCCTTTTGTAATTTTGATCCCCATCTCTTTCAGGTTAAAAATCAATTTATCACACACCAGCATAATTTCATGAAGTCTAACTGGAATAAAACTTCCATTCCCCTTTTTCCTAAAATATTTGTCATGTAACCAAGGAAACCATCCCACCGAATCCCATCCCTTTCTGCTATTTACTTCTGTGCCTCAAAGTATTCCTTCTTTAAAATAGCCATTATAAAACCTGTATACTTCCAAAAACATATTAATGCAGTTTATCCCACTTTGAATTAACAGAATCAGATTGAACCTTTGGAATTAAAACTATGACAAGCCAGACCAGGGTCAACAAGTATAACTTTGTCTTTTGCTTTTGCCAAAAAGGTCAAAAGTTTGGAAGAAAGGGGGCACAGACACTAGAACTGGCATATACGAATGCATAGAACCAATGCAGAGGGATAAGAAGAAGAAGGGTGATGTTCCTTCGCCAGCGAACAGCACTAAACCTGGATTGCTAATGAGCAAACACTAGTTCTTGCAGATGAGCAGAACTATGGTCACATTTGTGTGTTTGCACCACAAGGGTTTACCATAGTGCCAACACTGAGGTGACAAGAAAAGCATTAGTTTACAGTTATAATCCCATAAAGAGTTTTGAGTGTTTAGGTTACGTGAAACATTTCTAAGTAACATATTTTATTACTTTGCTTTTCTTTGTGTATTCCTGGGGACTGGGGTAGAAACACCATAATTCAAAAACTCTTTGAACACCTGGACCCTCCTCAAGACTTAGCTTTTTAAAATATAGTGCAAACAAAAGTTGCTTGCCTCCTTCCTACATCTCATCAGTTGTCATTTCAACTCTGCCGTAAATGCAATTAAAATATACTTCCACAAGCACCCACTCTCAGGGAGGAGTGACAAGTCAGCATATAAAATTGCACTACTGTTAAATAATGACAGGACATTAAGTGATTGATATCGGTGCCTGTGACTTCAAGGTTGTCCTGGGTTACACAGAGACTCTGGTATCCACCTTTTCTCATTTCTCCAAATATGTCTACTAATTTAGACTGTGGGGAGGGACTTAAGATAAAAGTGGTACTCTCCTAGGAGAAGAATGTATCTGCCAGTGTGAAAAGACTAGAAGGCTGATGATGTGCACCCCTGTCACCTCAGGCTATGAGCTGGGTATTGTTCCTTTGTCCTTACACAAATGACTCATCTGTGATAACTCACCTCAAGAAGATATCAGGACAATTCACTCACATGGCCTGAAGATATTCATCTCTACTGATGGACATAACGGATCCACCTGTGCTTAGAAGGTGTCAAAGACTCTTGAAATGTCCTGTGATCCAGTATTAGTCATCCAGTGAAGAACTCCCAGCCCCAGGGGAGGTACCAGAGGCATTCCGACCTACCCTGAGCCCAATAAAAGACCACACTCATACTTCACTTGGTAGGTTGAGAGTCTCCTTCCCTCACTCCATGAGACTTCTACCACCCAGGCCTCTACCACCACCTCAGAAGATCAGGACTACAACCACCATCGGAGTTGCAGCAACCAGGTCTCATCACTGGATCGTTGGGTGTCTTGTGGGTCCTTCCAGTCATAGGCCTGCTCCAAATGCCTGTGCCAGCACTGCAGCCTCACTCCAGCACTGACCGTCCAAACCATTCCTGCCATGTTTTAATGGGTGGGGGGAGGCCAGCTGCCATCTCGTTTTGGTCAGGTGGGTGAGAACTTGGGAATTTTTCTGATCAGCTTAAACCAGTTTCATCACTATTGTTTAGCATTCTTCTTGATAAAGAGTTATTTTTTCACTTACATTTGGGCACATTTGGTTTCTCTCTCTGTATTGGAGAGAATCAGGGGTATTGAACTGAATGAAGGAGACTTCCATCCAAGGTCCCTGCCCCTCCATTTGTCTCAAACCGAGACAAAGGTAACTGTAATTTGTATTTTAATGCCACATATTTCTACATAACAAGTCCTTTCAAGATTATTAATGACTACAGGATGTTTTTAATGATGGCTGCTAAATAATGGATGGTACAAAAGGCTGAATAATATTTTCCATTACAGCTAACAAATCTATTGATGGCTTCACTGACATTGCACTAGAAATAGAGAAAGAAAACAAATACATTTAAAAATTAATCCCATTAATTATATGAATTTATACTTTCACAAGATGCTCTTGTAGAGTTAACAGCACAACTGACTGCCAGGATTTTTTTTCAGAAAGTATGTTTTTATGGTTTTTTTTTTTTTTATTTCTAAAAGAATAGAATAATATTCCCAAGGAAAATGCATTCTCCTTTGGGGGAAGTGCATGTACACTGAGGAACTCTCCCCACTTAAAAAGGGTTGAGTCCTCCTCAGTAACAGCAGTTGAAACATGCAAACTCTCGGGCAAGAACCTCAAGGAACAAGAACCAGAAGACATCATTCCACAGACTGCAATAGGCTGACAGAGTTACATGTAGATTGAGCACAGGGCAGAGGAAACAATGCATGAAGCAGCCCTGCAAGTCTGGAGCCATATAGGTGTTCAGCACGCAGCCAAGACTGAAATAATGGCATACTCTATCAGCAACATGTAGTTACCCACAGATAACTGCCCATAGGCTCAGGACTATTCTAAGCTATGAAAGTTCCATTTCAGAGTTGATTCATGTCATGTTGATGATTAACAGGAAGCATGCAGCTGTGGACATGCCCTGCTGGTTTGCTGAGGTGGAGAGAAATCTGCATTTTCTTCTCCATGTTGGGTCCTGCAAGCAAAAAGACTGAGATAACGTCTTGACTGTTCAGCTGCACAGATAGAAGAAATCCTACCTGGGATACTAGACAAGTACAAACCTAAGCCATCCATCTGATCAAGATAATAGTTTTAGACTTCTATTGCTGTTTTTTATTTTTTGGTATTTTAAATGCAGAAATACTTCATGGAAGACAAAGAATTCAAGAAAATCACAAAGAGAGTAGCAGAGCTGAGATAACTTTCCATGTCTCCATAAGGACACAACAGGAGTTTTGTGGCAGGAATTCAGTATACACTGCCAGAAACACAGGCAATAGTGTTTTTCTCCTTTTATATTTACACAAGATCTTTACCAAATTAAACATACTGAGGTTAACCCACCTTCTTTTCCACTCCTAGCCTTCAGATGTCTTTTATTTGAAAATATAAGGGAAATACTTTGAGAGGGACACACACTTCATTTCTTCACTTTATCTCTCCACACATTCATCAGAAGGTATAAATATTTGAGAATCCTTCATCATCAGGTACGTGCCATTTTAGCCAAGTGCATTTAGAAGTAGTAGATGAAACAGATTTGAAGCAATACTTACTATCTTTCTGGTTTTGGTAAGACCACATATTTCTGAGAAGGTTGTACTTGTATCAAGTAGGGAAGGGCTGAATAACCAGTGACTGAGCATATCATGGGGCTGAGGTGGTAACTTTCATCAGAACTGGAGCAAGATGTGTTGTCACATGAAACAACCCCCTTGAAAGCCTCATGGGTTGGCAGAATGCCCTCAAAAGTCAGACAAGTCTGTTAAAAGACATGACCTGCAACTGGCCATTTTTTAGACAACCTCATCTGGCTTGTGCACAGTTGCATGCTACCTGTTTTGGGCATCCTGGGAGCAGCTGGGAAAAACACAGCTATGGAAACAGGCCCTGAAACATTCCCAGATCCCATGTTCAAGGCTGCTAGCTGTCCCTATGTTTGGCATCACCCATATCCTGCTATGACCCTCCTCTCCATTTCTAGACAGCTGGCTCAAATCCAGACCTAGAGGTACTAAAGGCAATAATTCAGCAAGTTGTTAAAGTTCATGCTTGTCACAATAATTTTTTTGTTTGTGTCTCACTAATCTATATCTAAGCATTCACTTGAATGTGGATGGATGTAAGAATATCCTCACTTTTCAAAGTCTGTTATTGTTTGCTGACTTTTCATGCATCTGTACATTTTCCTTGTGTTAACTTACAAAACTGTAACAGGTCCCCAGAGACACAGGAAAACTGAAGACATCCAACAAGAAACTATCTTATATTTTTGCATGGCTGAAATCTCAACAGCCAGGTCTCTGCACCAGCTTATTACGAGGATAGTCGGAGAAAGTAGAAGGCCAAAACAACACAGTTTGATTTACAGAAAATCTTTCAAATTATACATGGAATGGTTTTGATAGGGAAGACACCGTTAAGAAAAACTTAAAATTTCAGAGTCCCTTTCCTGATGATAAGCTATTATAATGAATTGTCCTCACAAAGCACTGTGTACAGAATGTATAATAATAATTTACTTGGTCAAATTAAAAAGGGGAGTACATAATGGAAAATTAGAAAGCAAAGTAATTAAATTAGAAAATGAAATATGTAAATAATAAATGTCCAGAAACTATTACAGTTAACACAAGATGAGAAAGAAATAATTTGTTTTGTTTAGTTCCAAACAGTAAGATTTATGACTAAAGTGATGGAAGAAACTACATTATGGTTTGATGAAAAAAAAAAAAAAGAGGTTACTAAATAGATATCTGGCTAATAGGTGAAATGACAGATTGCCATAACATTAGAAAGATCTATAAATTAGCTTTCTTAGTTAAATACACCATTATATTAAAATGTGTCTAGCTAGAAAGGCTACCTGGTAACTTAAAAGAAGAAAGCTAAACAAAAGAAAGAAAAATATTAAAAGGAAAACAACACCTTGAAGAATTTCATGACTAAATATGGGAAAATATTAGGGCATGACAGCAAACCCAGCTGCAGCAGACTCCAGAGGGAAATGTCTTGTAACAGCTTGCAGAAACAGGTCTCAGTTTGCCAGACACTGGATGCTTCACTGGAGAACATTTTCCTTATTCATCTTCTAACGAAACACACCCAAGAACTGCCTCCCAGGCTCCAGAAGCCAGGACCTCTCCTTACAAAACACCATCAAATGAGCAGTCAGGTGCAGTGGAGTGCAGTCTTTTCCAGGATGGAGATGAACGCCCTCTCTCCACTAGGGACTGCTCATTTCAGTTCAGCCCACCTCCAGGCATGGTGTAGTGTGGGGAGAAAAAAATGGACCAAGAGTGGTCAAAGTAGTCAAAGTAGCTCCTGAATAGCTTCTTGGAGACATTGTGAAGAAGGTGACTGTGCTGGTTTAAAGGCAAACCAGCAGGAGAAATTAACCCAAATCAAAAGAGATTATAAGTCAGAATTACAATTTAATAAAAATAATACAATAAATACAATTATACAGATGAATAATTGGTTTTAACCCACAAAAACCCAGATGTATAACCCGGCACGTTGGGGCACGAACAGAATGGTGTTCACTGGCCCCCAGGCTGAGCCCCACATGGTTCCCCTGAGTCCAAAAGTAAAAGGAGAGGAAGAACCTGTTGGTGCGAGTGATGGTCGCAGCCTGGTTGAGAGTGGTGGTTGCAGTCCGGTCGAGGTTCTGGTCCTCCTCTGGATCCCACAACTGGTAGCACAAGTCCCAAGACCCCAAGATTATATACACTCAGGTTCAGGCAGGAATGCCCAGCACCTCCCCCAGGGCGGGGAGTTCCACAGTGGGTGATTGTGAGTCGTGGGTGTGAGGACAGGACCAGGCCCCTTAACACCCAGCTTATAGCCTGAGGGGTCAGGTGTGCTCTGCGTAGCTGCTGCAAATGGTCTGTTGTTAACAGTTCCTGGGAAATGACATAGAGGGTGTAGAATACACAGTCTGGGTTACACCCACACAGTGATGAACTGGTCCTGGCTGCTCTAACTAGGACAGTGACTAAGTAGGTAAAATGGGCAAGAAGACTCATCTAACCTGTCAGTAGCTTTACAAGAAGTGTATGGCTTAAGTATTAGGAGAAGAGCAGAGAAATCTCTTTGAACAGAGAATTAACTAATTGTTGCTCCAGATCAAGAAAACTGATGTGTAATTCTAGTAGATTTGAAACATGCAACAATATAAAGAAGAATTTCTGACAAGTTAAAACCATGTTATTTCTAAAGCAAAACATTTTCATGTTCATTAAAAAATAAAAAGCCCACTGTATCTTTGGAAGAACAAAAGAGGTCCAGAAGCCCAGTGCTTGTTTTCGAGTTAAGGAAAATTTCATTTTCCACAAAAACATTTCTATTCAGTAACCAAATTAAAAAAGCAAACCAACAATAACCTAATTACTCACAACTTTAACCAGAAAGAAAGGATTGCCAATGTGTCAGCACCAGAAGGTGAGAGATCTGAATTCAAAACAATAAGTAGGGGTGGGGATGTGGAATTAGTGTGAAAAAGAGCTAGCTTTGTCATAATTCACATAATCTTACTAGAAAGTCATATTCCTTTACCAAAACTTTGTTTACTTCTGTTTTGCACTTGTCAGGTTAGAGTCTGTGAAATTTGGTGGTCTCACCAGTATGCGTAGCATTAATGACCAAATGATTTACAAAAGACAGGAAAGCCTGTAATTCAGACTTAAATATTCTTATTTACACTAAATTATTTGAAATATTATGCTGAAAAAGAAATAATAATTATAGTGTCTAGGTGATGGAACAAGAATAACAAAAACAACAAATATAACAAGATAATAACAAAATATAACAAAATAACAAGAACAAAAATAGGTTTTGCAGCATGTATGAACACATGACAAATGAGAAATGTTTATGTAATTTACATTCCTGTTAGTTTCAAAATCACTCTCACAGCTTGACAAGACCAGTCTTCAAAAGCTTATGTAATGGTGAGCAAAGCACTGTGTAATGGTGAAATACTGGTTTGACATCTCTGTTAAAGCAGAGGACTAAGTCTATAATGATCCTGAGTCCAGTCCTTAAAAGAACAGGCACTAATGAGTACTATTTTCCCAGTAGGGTGCAATTAGAAGGGAAGAAAGGGGGATATTAAATAAAACATTCACTAGAAATATATAAATGGAGAGAATGAACAATGTAAAGGGGAGAAATAATGCCTTTCATTCATGCCTTCATGGTGCATCTAACCTCTCAAGAAACCCTACAGGAGTACAAGCATAAGCTTCAGCTTATAGGAAAGCTGCATTTCTGTTTGCAGTTGTTATAGCAGCAGTAGCTATACAGCCCAAAGCTGTCTTAGACATCTGTATTTATTGTGAGCACTGAGCTTACTTACTTGAGTAATCCTTCAAAAAAAAAAATCTCTTTCAAGCAACTTCTAAAATACAATTACTTTCAGAAAAGATTACTTACAAACATCACAGAGAAGAACATTTGGATTGTCCCCATAAAAAAGGTTATGTCTTACAGCTATCATTGAAAGAGATGGTCAGAAAGATCAGTAGTTACTTGGTATTAGAAATGCTCACAGAAACACACTACTTGACATATTATGCCTTCAAAACCCCAGAGGATATAGTTTGTGCACCCTTCCCATACAAAAAGACATAGATGGGCCCAGGGTGCACGTTTCCAAGAACTGAAACATCTGACTAAAAAACCCTAAAATGAGCAACAGAAGCAAAAATGTAACAGGAAATTAAGATGTTCTTCAAGAACATGAGAATAAATGGGACTTTACACAATAAAGAATACAAACCGCAATAAAGAATACAACCGCACATTATACTCAACAGCCTTCAATTATCAAACATTTAAATTTAAATAACAGGCAAAAAGCTCAGAGAAAAGTAAAATCAACATGGCCTGACAAAGAGGGGATCCATTGGAAGAACACGGAGCCCATGCCTTCTCTTGCTGCAGCCCAGACAATCCAATAACAGAGCTGTGGTAACTGTATATCATGAGGGCTGGTGGTAGACTTACAAAGGCTAGTTTTGGCATAATGTGCATAATCATCCATAATCAGCAGGAAGGAGAAAGTTCTTACCAATTGGAGCCGAAGGAGAAACTCCTGGCGGACAACAAGCTGTCCATGAGCCACCAGTGTGCCCTTGTGGCCAAGAAGGCCAATGGTATCTTGGCATATGTTAGGAAAAACATTGCCAGTGTCAAGGGAAGTGATCCTGTGTGGGGGAGCCCAGCTGGTTCTGGGCTCTCTGTAAGCTAAGATATTGAAGATGGAACTGTACACCTGGTAGAGGGTTAACTGTAACACAGAATGGGTTTCCTGTCAGGAATCCTGACCTATTGTGTTTAGACATGTGGCTGTGTGTCCAATCATGAGTTGTTATGTTTGTGCTAAACCAATAGAGCCTGTACATGTGTTGTCCAGAATGGTATAAAGTAGCTACACTGTTGTAATAAAGTGTGCTGGTATCCTGAAAACCGTGTCGTGATCCCGCCTCGACCCGCGACAATCTGGCCCCTCTACTCAGCCACGGTGATGTTGCATCTGTAGTACTGTGTCCACTTCTGGGCTCCTCAGTACAAGAAAGACACGGAGCTCCTGGAGTGGGTCCAGCAGAGGGCAACAAAGATGATTAAGGGACTGGAGCATCTCTCTTACAAGGAAAGCCTGAGGGAGCTGGGCCTGTTCAGCGTGAAGAAGAGACAACGGAGAGGGGACTTCATTAATGTATAGAAGCACCTGAAGGGAGGGTGTCAAGAATATGGAGCCAGGCTCTTCTTGGTGGTGCCAAGCAACAGGACAAAAGGCAATAGACTGATATACAGGAATTTCCACCTGAATATGAGGGAGAACTTCTTTACTGTGCTAGTAACCATGCACTGGAACAGATTGCCCAGGAAGGTTGGGGAGTGTCTCTCACTGGAGATACTCAAGAACCATCTGGATGCAATTCTGTGCAATGTGCTCTAGGATGACCCTGCTTGAGAAGGGAGGTTGGAGCAGAGGACCCCACTGTGGTCCCTTCCAACCTTACCCATTCTGTGATTCTGTAGCTCTTCAAAAACTTGCCTTTCCTTCATAGTTCACCAAACACTTCTTACCAGCTTCAGATTTTTATTTCATCTCAGACCAAATTTTGCCACAACTTTTAAGTGAATCACTGAGAATTTTCCTCTATAACCACAATTGGAACATGGAGGCAAGCAAAGATCAAAATATGCTCAGCAACTTTTTCTCCTGGAAACCTCTTTCAGCACAAAACTCCACAAACATGAGGCTTGAGTGTGAGAACATTCCCTGAAGTAAGACTTAGGATCCACTGACAGAGATCGTATTTCAGATTGCATCCCACACCAGTATTTCCATTTTCCTCTCTCTGCACTTTATAGCCATTCAGTTATAACTTCTACCTAACTTGGATTCTTCTCCTCTAACACTGACAGTAGTGTTAGAGAAGGATCCATCCCCTAGATCCTCTCCCACCCCCATAAAGCTAAGTCGTATCCAGAATATATCTCCAGAAAGAGAAAGAAGGCAAGTGAGTACTGCTCAGAAAAATACCAGCCTGTCTCAGGAAAGCACTATGTTTTTCTAATTGCTGTGCATTAAACCTTCCTCTGTGGGTGTTTTCATGCTACAGCAGATCTACTAGAACTGCCTTTAAATTTGGATACTTGTCACAGTCCAGTTGCAATGATACACTTCTCCCAAAATAGGCTCTAAAATCACTCAAGAAGTAGGAGAAAATAGCCACTCTGAGTGCTGCATAGTCATGGCTACACCCAAGATACCAAGACTGTGGTGGTGGTGGTGATGCTATTCAACATCATTATCACTGACTTGGATTATTAGATGAAACCATCCTTTCTAAGGTTGTGGGTGACATCACATTTGGGAGAGTAGGAGATATGGCATGAGTTTGGAATGCATGGCTTAAAGTTGTCCCTTTCAATTCAAATTTTTCTGTGAGTCTGGGGTACATAGACCAACAGAGAGAGAGAAGCTTCCACTTTCTGGTTGTGGTAGCACCCATCAGCATAGCTGCTTTCTCTTGACAAACTGAAAGTTGGTTGGACAAGCTATATCTACCTCTGACTCTTGTTTGCTACATTGCAATCCTGTTTCACATAAGCACACTAATTGAATGATCTGGACATGTAGGAAACACTAGGTCTGTGCCTAATGATACTGAGGTAATTGGCTCTCATATGGCACCATGACTGATCCTGGTAGCATCAAAGTGCTATTTGGTACCTCCCAGAACTGGGTGTTGGCAAAGAGTAGCAGTGATTGCTTTCAAAATACCATTTGTCTAAATAGCAAGCCTTAGGACTCTTCTGGCCATGAAATGTCCACAGATGCACAACATTTATTCAGTAGCAACTCCTTAATCTTTCACAGCCTCTGTTAGATGTAACTATTTGGTACAGACAGTTAAAAAGAGGTGAGCAACAGCAACACAGCTTGTAAAGGCTGAGAAAGAGATCTGTGGTCATAATACTTTTGCTGGGAGAGAGGAGGGTTCATGAAATGGAACAAATTTAACTCAGCAAAAGCATTTTTGATCTTTTGGAGTTATAAGCTGTAGTGAATCCTCTGAGAGCATAACTGTTCCTCAGAAAATAACAATAAATAAATTTGAGAAACATTCACTGCAATGAAATATGCAGAGACTAGTGTAAAATCACCACCTGAATAAAGCATGGGAGAATATGACATCGTGTTGACAAAGCGTTATATAGGTAACTCATTAAAGGAAACACATGATCATTTGCAGGATAAACTCTAATGCACCATTTACAAACAGTTTATTCAAAAAAGTCTGTTTCTTTTACTACATCACATGTAGCTGAGAAGAGAAAAAATATGGATTAAATCCCACTACAATAGAAATATGCCATTTGAATGTGTAATGCAGAGTACATGCTAAGCATATTCAAAGGCCTTTCAACATCCTTTTTTTCCCTAAAACAATATAGACAGACAAACAAGTTTATAACAACAGCATATATTGCTTTGCATGATGATTCAGAATGCAAAAGGACTAAGCCCATCTTCAAAACTACTATCTTTTTTTCCCAGAGAGCATTATTTTCACAACTCCAGAAAGCACTATCTATTAAGCTGTCTGCTTATCGGTATTGTTAGTCTATTGCATGAATAATGAATATGCATTCTTGTCTGAAAGGAAAACTGAGGAAGATATAGGATTCAATTATGGAAGGAAAATTGTGTACCTAAGGTGACATGAGCCTGCTACCACTCTGATCCTAGGTGGCCCCTTTCCCTCCTCTCCTCGGGTCTCTAGGGCAGGATCCACACTAGAAAGCACCTAGCACATTTGCAGTCCTACTGTATTTCCCCAGCTGTAACAACTTCTGTTATCTGTACTTAAGCCATCCAAACAACAGCTCAAGCACTTTGTGAAATACTAGAGACCAGGGGTGAAGGATGCACAGAGTTGACAACCTTTCAGGTAAACTGTAGGCAAGAAAAAGACCATACAACAGAGCAACTTTTCACCCACCTTCTGTTCAGCAGGGCTTCTCTTCAATAAACATGACTGATGCCCCGCTAGCTTTGCAAGCTGCTTATGTTTACAACCATCTGTCAGGAGAATGAACTGTGGTCAGGCATGACAGGAGGATTCTGGGCACAAAAGTCTGATGACAAAGAGAGAATAGTAGGCTGTGGTCCTAACCTTCCCAGTGACGTCTGCTTAGTAGAACATTCCTGCTCTGTGCCAGTTCCGCAGTGCCATATTAATCAGAATCACAGAATATTGTAAGTTGGAAGGGACCCACAAGGATCACTGAGTCCAACTCTCAAGTGAATGGCCCATACAGGGGAATGAACCCACAACCTTGGTATTATTAGCACCAAGTTTTAATCAACTGAGCTCATCTCAGGGTCATATGATATGCCTATTCACACTTCACACCATGCACCTATTGGCACATGCATAGCCAAAGATTTTGACATCCATAACTGAAGACATTTGCTTGCAGAAGAAACTTTTGGGACTAATTTTTTTCTTTATTGGTTACATATTATTTTAGGGCTCTCATGAGATTTTTCTGCCACCAAATGTTAATGATTACATGTTTCAAGGAAATTTAAAGGCAACCCTTCTGTCAACCCAAGTCTGCTTGACTTTTGCCTTAACTGAAAAGATACAGTGATATGACTGATGCATATTTGTTATATGTGATGATTACTGCATTAGCATCTTTCTTATATCCATGAAATAAATCAGAAACATCTCCCCATGACTTAATATTTGCCAGTAGAAATGGATAACTAGAATAAAAGCATAACAGTAAAATAAGAAACGAAAAGCACAAGGTAGAAAAAAGTTAAGCAGCTACACAAGCAACTACAAATTTAAAAGTTTACCACCACAGCCTGTGTAAATCAGACAAACTGCAACCATTCAACTAGATTAATAGTAATTTTTTCAATGTACTTGATAAAAACTAGCAGACGTGAATCATTACTTACTGGGTGAAAAAAGGTAGCACTCAGGTCAGTGTCCTGGCTTGGTCCATGTGTTAGAGGTGTGGACAGGAGGGTTCATCATGTATCTCACCAGAACATACAGTTCAGACACTAAATAAAAACTCTTCTGGTAGAGGCAACTCCTCCCAATATTTCAAGTCTCGTCATGGTATACAGTTATTCTTAATAGCATCCAATTCCCTTTTCCTATCAATCAGTGACTGAATTTACAGTGGCAGTCGTATTTGCAGTGGTTTTGACTCTCAAAACAAAAAGTCTAAAACTTGTTTCCATCAAAAAGCTGTAATAAGGCAGTGCCTAATGTATTAGTACAATGCCAAATGTCTGAGACTGAATTCTCAGCCAATGTAAAATAGCTAAACTCTACTGAAATTTACTGAGATTTATTGCCCATAAGAAGGCAAAGGATCTGGAAAAACACACAATTTCTTTTATACTTACTGAAGCTATTCATTCTCACCTCCATCAACTATCTTCAAATACTTTGATTAACACTTTTTTAAGTGTGGAGGAATGGATGAGTGAGGGAGCTGAGTAAATTATGAACTGTCATTAGGTTTCTGACAACTTAAATCTGGCTCAATTCACATGGAGCAGGTTGATTTCCAAACAGCCCTTCATAAATATAGAAAATAAATATTCATTGTTTCATTCCGGATTCTTCCTCTTCAAGGAATATGTGCTGTATGCTGTATCTTCAGGATTAAACACCTAAAAACAGGACTGCATGGGAATGCCAAGTGACATTTCACTTCTCTCTTAGTGTTGCCCAAGCATACCACATCTGCCAAATGGACATAAGAAAAACTATGGCATATTTAGTTCATAGCCACTCTGCAATCAAGATGCAACTGATGTGAAAATGCACTGTGGTTCCATTCACATACACAATTCTGTATACTGTTGTTATGCAAGTGAATCTCAATCCTTGAGGACTAAAATAAAGAGAATCCAGGTGTACCTCCATGCTCACCTGTTATAGTCCTAACAGTTTATTCAGGTTAAGTGCATTCAACTACTAAATGCAGAACAATTTCCCCAATTTAAATACCACCACTAGCAATAGGCATAATTAACAGTTTTAAGATTTTCTGTATTTGAAGTCTGATGAGTGGTCCTAGCAGGGAAAATTCTTGACCTTTATTCTTCTGCTAGGGAAGGAGTTAAAAAGAGACACGTTTCAGAACACATTATTAAATAAAGGAAAATCCTACACAACTGCTTGCAAGCAAGCAAATTTCCTCCACTGATTAAAGCAGGTCTACAATATCAACATGTGGAGGTATGCAGCAAGGCTGTGGAGCCTAGCAGCAAGGAATGAATGTAAATAAGAGGTGAACATCCAATCATATGTGAAGGCTAGTGGTAAATTACAGATAACAGAGCTAAGAATAGT